>JARJDW010011248.1:0-442726 GCA_030264715.1 Adinopsis sp. GC000173
TTTTATATACAAATAAAACCTACAAAAAAGTTATTGCAGAATACTTTATTTTGTATCAAAAAAAAAATCTTGAAATTTAGGCATTGTTTTGGGTCTTAGAACGGGAACCTCCCCTTAAGGAATAATATATCATGCAGTAAAAGTTAAACCTTAAAGAGCTTATTTGAAATTTTAATTACGAGTTTGATTGATTACTCTATTTATTCATAATAGACTTGTATTTTTTCTTTTTATTCTTGCATTGCTAATTTACAAATTAATAAATTTT
This sequence comes from Adinopsis sp. GC000173, assembly GCA_030264715.1. Lineage (NCBI taxonomy): Eukaryota > Metazoa > Arthropoda > Insecta > Coleoptera > Staphylinidae > Adinopsis > Adinopsis sp. GC000173. Next base: position 269 of record JARJDW010011248.1, read on the forward strand.
AATACATCACATCATAATATGTATGAATTTACTGTTATCAAGCAACATTTGAATAATGAAACTATATAATCATTTAATTTTCGTGAAATATGGCATGAATGAATGGTTATAAAATTATTATTGAGTGACGCACTCTATATTAAATTCTAATTTAACCCGTATATCTGAAAAGATGATCTAATATCAAATAGCAGTAAAAACTATATTTCGAAAACAACAATCCAATATTAGATTTCCACTTTAAATCGATCAAACGTCAGACCGGAAATTATAGTTGGTAGAGTCGTATAACTTACCTCAATTCAACCAATAAGTATTGATCTTTATGATATTAAGCATTAATTAATAAAGTAGTTTATGAAACCATTTAAAAAAAAATCCACAATTTTGACAGGTGTTTAAATGTTTAGCAGTTAATGCTATAAATACATTTCAATTCCAAGTTTTAACACTATGTATGGCCTCATAATAAAGTAATTGTATTTCTATTTAACATTTTCAAGCCAAAAATAATCTTATTTTCTAATTTATTATTAAATGCTAACAGCGACGCCGATTAAAATGTTTATAAGACTGTGTGTAGGAAGAATGAAATCATTTTTTTCGGCTGTTTGTGATAAGGAGAAATTATGAACCATGAACACTTTTCCGTCGCATTATACTCTTTTGCAAAATTTCTTATCAAATATTTACGGGTACCTGTATTTTATAATATTGTATAACCATAGTAACATAAATTAACATTGTTATTATCACAATTTAGTTCAGAATAATATAATTTCATACAGGCCTGTAAATTTAATAGATAGATATACTTTGTTGCTTTGTACGCATAGATAGTTACATTGTATTATGCTCATATAATATATTCAAATGATTGTTATTTTGTTTATTTTTTGTTTTGTTTTTCATAATATGTTACAACAGACATTGATGATATGAGTAATGGCTTTTGTTTTTCACTAATACGAACGTAGTGTAGTGTAGTGTCTTTTATTTAAATTGTTATTTTTATCGGCTGACCTTTGCACTTAAATTGTTTAAAGCTTAACAATATACGACGCTTCGAGAAAAATGATTGTTATAAAATAATACTGTTTTTTGCTTTGGTTGTCATTTTATTAGAGTCATAATTTATGAAAGAGTATTCGACCGTCAATGAAATAATTTATGATAGAATTACTAAGGAAAAGTTTAGTAGTTTAATCAACAAAAACAACTAATAAATACAAGTTGAGAATAATTGTGCCTTATCGTTGTAGTTTATGGGATTAAAAAGGAGAGAAAACAAAGCTTGAACAACAAGAATACGGCAGGGCATTTGTATAATGTATTTCTTTAAAAATACATAAGATATTTTATTATTTCGCTATTTTAGTTGGAGTGAAAAAACTTATAACTTGCACATCAATAGAAACAGGATGAATGTTTTATATAAAGGTTGAAATATTGAAAAATAGCATGCTTTGATCTTCTGCAATCTTGCAGACAATTGTCCTTTCTTTATTTCATGTTGAATACAGTGACAAAAACCATTTTTCAAATCTCATATACATAAATTTTCATACATCATGGCATGGATATCAGTTTTGTTACTAAGCACAAATAACTCATTCCTGCTTTCACCATAGTAATTGTAAATAATAAAATCGATGAAAGAAATATTTTTTTTATATTTTATAATATCAATGATTGCTTTTTCTTGCTTGTTATTTGCAAAGACAATAATCACAAAAGCAATATAAACAACAAAGACGAGGCACAATAAACGAAAAAGCGCGAAATGAGGAACTGAAGAATGAACTGAAAATAAAAGTGACAAGACAATGTGCTGTTGCCTTTTTTTAATATGTTGAGCGGCTGTAGAATTGTATATTTAAGTAAATATGACAGTTATGCTACATTTCTTCAGTTTATGTAATTTTATTTACATATTCATATCATAAGGAATATTTCTACGCTGGTTTTATGCTTTCATTTTTATTGTTTACATACTTTTCGAAATATAACTCATTTTACTTTATGCACTATTAAAGTATTGATAAAATACTTACTGTCCTAGACTTCTAACTTATAAGTACAATAATATACTTAAAGAGAATTTAGTTGGACAATTGATGCAATCTACTTACGTATCTATAGTCTTACTTTAAATCTATATATTTATAAAAAATTATTGTTCTAAGCTTCTAAGTAATATACTTAAATGGAATTTAGTTGTTGAAACATCGCCAGATATATAACTTGATGTCATACTTAATGTTACTTATTATGATTTTAGACAGATCTTAATTTAATTCACTTTATAAATATACTATTCTAACTTATATGATTTATAAGTAATATATCATATATTAGGATAATTTGCTTAGACAATTGATACTATATATATACTGGATAATCAATCAAGTTTTAAAAACAGTTCTATAGTAAATCTATACTGAATTATAGGAGCTTATTACTGAGGTGCATTTTGTTACTATAAACTAAATGTGAGTTATTATTATCACAAGCACACTCAAATTATATTTTTAAATTTATTTATGCAGTAATAAAATATTAACTGTCTTGGAACATTAAGTAATTAACGTTTCGTTATATGTCCAATGCGATACGACATGTTTTGACAAGAAACATTTACTTCTATGTACGACTTTATTCAAATGATTCAATTATATGAACATATCTACGAACAAACAGTTTTAATTAGAAAATGCAGTGAATTTGATATATTGAATTGTTGTGGAATTAATATTGTGAATATTAATACTGACAATGTCATATAGACGAAACATGTCGCATAAACTAAAACTAATAAGTGAAAATGCACAAAATAAAGAAAATTTATTAAATAGTGAATTTGATTCGATATACGTCCAAACATTTGGAACGAATTAAGGTCGTATGTCGAGGTTGCACTGTATTACAATAATTTCGATATTTTATGGAGTTCGCAATACTATACAGGCATTAGTCAACATAAAATCAATGGATAACTATTTCGCGTTTTAAAAGTATTGAACCGAATACATAATTTCCATTATTAATACTTGAAGCAAGCTATCTGAGCTCGGTCAGAAAAAAGAGCACACAAATTAAAGTAAAAGCTTGACGAATACAATTTATTGACAGAGTAAACGTTATACCTATTTCCATTACATATTTAAACGTAAATTACTATTTAAAATTGACTATATCTACTATAAAAATAATATACATTAAGCGAATTTAGTTAGACATTTGATGCAGTATAGATAGGATAGTTCATTTTCTTGCCTGTCATACAAAATGTTAGTCATTTTCATTACATTAAGATCTAAATGTAAATGTAATTTTTAAAAGGAAGTGTAATTTAAACGCATCAAAAATATTCTATTAGTATTTGACTAGGCCCGAGACAGGGCTAGAACAGTCAATTTAAATTTCATATTTACATAGACGATTCATTTACCAAGAATGTAAACTGCAACATTTTATGAAAACTTTCTACTTTAAATTGCACAAAAATATGTAAAATACGGAATAAAATTTTTCTCTTTAATTTTTTGCATCTCACCAAACACGAAAAAGCAAATTGTTTATTTTTCTTTTTATATATTTATAAAATGTATTTTTCACTTAAAAAAGCGAAAAGGTTTTATAAAACATGTGCATAAAAAAGCAATTCAGCTCTTTTTAGTGGAATTGAAAATTTCAATATAAAAACTTTTTTCTTTCTATTACTCTTTTAATTTTATTATTTTTCTGTGTTGCGTAAAGTTCTGCAAACACAACATTCTATGTCGAATTTTTAAAGGTACAAATAATACACTGTTTGTCAAAAACAATTGAAATGTGCTTGTGATACGGCAGAGAAGTTGTGTGTGGATGTCATAATCATCAAAAGTTTCTGCAAAATTAACAAACATATCACGCTAAATGCAGAAAATGCAATTTGCAACAATATTGTTAATATTAAATTGTTGCATCAGAAACATTTGCATTTACTCTCAACTGTATATGGTATTGCAACAATAACTTTGAAATACATATGCAATTATAGTATTATCTAGAAACCAACCCAACCGAACCACTCCATTAGAAAAAATTATTATTAAATTTTATCTCTGAAATTCAAGAGAACGTAATTTCTATCTAATAAACCATGTTTATACGTTAATTGAACATTTTGAATAAATGATTTTCTACAACTATCATCAAATTAGTTCAAACAACACACATTAGAAACTTTGCAATAATATAATATTTTTCTTTATGATTAGTTGTTGCGCACATTTCATGGCTGAACTCGATGGTTTTGTTGATGTAAACCATTTTTAATGTTTTGGTGAAGGAGGGCGTTTAACTTTAATTATACATTACGTAAATTTTACTTACGCATTAAATTCATTTAACCTAAATAGAATATTGTATTTGCATTCGTTTTGTTTGCCTATTTGATTATTCCTAATCCAATTTTGAGAGAGATGAAAGAAATTTCGCTCGCATCTAAATAAAAATTCGAATAGAAATTTAATTAAAACATCAAGCCTTTCATTCCTATTTTCAATTTATTGAGTTACCTAATAGAATACTGTATTGTATTGTAATTATTGTAAATTTTTCCGTTGTAGGTACTTATGAGTGGCTTGGATTTTTGAAATGAATAATATTATATTATTATGCCGCTTTTTATTGAGTTTACTTTAATTACAATAGAAAATATTTCGTATATTGTGCCAATTCCTAAAGGTGTGATGAATCAAAATCACATAGAAACTCATAAGTGGAAATCGACACCGCAAGTATTAAAAATGTTGTTTTACAATATTTTTTGTATAAAATAGAATCCCAGTTCGCTGCTTAAGGGTATTAGAAACCATAACCACATAACAATTCATAGACGCAAATTGATATTTGGCGCAATATACAAAATGTTTAACTCTTAAGGTAATCGTTTGCGGCTATAAGTTTTTATATGACTAAATTTTCTAATGACATTTTATCACTGTTTTGTGCATAAGTTTTTATATTCTAATTAAAACATCAAGCCTTTCATTATTATTTTCAATTTATTGAGTTATCTAATAGAATATTATATTGTATCGTACAATAATATAATAATTACTGTAATTTTTCCCGTTGTAGGTACCTATGAGTGGCTCGGATTTTTAAACTAAATAATGCTACATTATTATGATAATAGCCGCTTTTGATTGAATTTAATTTAATTACAATAGAAACATAACATTTGTGTTATTTAAATATTCATTACATGCAGCGAAATTATCGATTTTCTTAAAATATTTATGAATTTTACGACCACATAATTAATTCACCTGTACATTTAAATAATTTCATTAATTTTTATATGAAATATTGATTCAAGTAGCAAGTGTCTGCTGCTGGATGATTAATATTATTATTATTTGTGGTTATAAATTACGGGGCTAAAAACTATTAGTTTTATGAGTTTAATGCTGAATCCGCTCTTGTGCAATATAAAGCCCTAACATATATATAATATTGTTATTTATTAATACTACACATTGTTTTAATTAACTTGTAACATGAAAAATGTGTTTAATATAAAACACTCTTAAATAAACTTAGAAAACGGTTTAAATGTAGTCATGAATCAACAAAGTGTAGAAAGTTTTTTTTAACGATTATTGAGTTGTAGAATATTCTTGAGTACTACTATCTCAATAAAACGAATCCTTATTAATTTATAACTAGTGAAACGAAACTGATCAATAATGTTCGTGACATAATTTCATATTTATATTCACAAAGCAAAGACATTCAAAATGCATAAGTACGTTCTAAATACTTGCTGGTGTATGCTTAGGAATAACTTAACGAAGTTGAACGAGTTATACTTGATTTTAAGTAAGTTACATTTTTTTCCTTCGCAGCATCTTTGGTTCGAAAGCAATTTTGAAGAGACAACAAGAATTTTAGATTTAATCTAAAGATAGTAAAGATAGTTTAGCCAAATGTGTTAGGGCAGCATAAAAAGCTCGTTGCGAAAAGCTACAGGAGGTCGTCCTACATAAATTTTCTTTTTCGTTTCCATCTTCAACATACACAGTTGCGGTTACACCCTCTAGGGTATTCTTTGACAAAGATCCGATTGATTTGTGGTCGATTCACTAAAAAATTATTTTCCTAACGCCAAATCATTGCCTCAAATAGTATCTTAACAAAACTGTTTCTTTCAATTACTCACATATGATAGATAAAGTTACGTCATCTTCTATATATTATATACAAATATACGAAATTAGTAATATTAATTTCTTCATAACGCGATAATCAATGGTCTGAAAGGAGAGATAAATGATGGGGTTGAGTTGTCATATATATTGAGGTGGCATGTGTGGAGTTGTCTTATGTAGATCAATCTGTCTGATTATGAGAATAAATAGATGAATACATACAACAGCTAATTCAAGTATAAACTAACTTAATAATGAAACATGGGATAGTGTGAGTTTTCCCGTCGCCGTTGTCACAACTTTATTTAAAATGGAAAAGATTTGCTATTTGCTCCGAAATAGTTCTCGAAACGATTCGGGATAAACAGTGCAAGTATTTGGACGTTCGGCAAATTCATTTTTTACGCCCTTCTCGGCCGAGAGTTGAAAACATTTCTATTTGCAGACGCGTCCACAAAGAAATGATTGAAGAGATCAAGTTTTCGCCCATCTATAACCATCGCTCTTTTCTAGGTTAATATCATGTTAATTGAAATATTCAATAACTTAATTAAAGCGATTTGTCGCATATTTCATCATTGAAAATATTATTATTCTTCTTCCGCTTTATTAATCAATTGATTATTTTCATTAAACCTCATTTTATATCTTTCCCATTTTCAATGGAGATTTAGATTGTCGTAATTTGATCAAATGCTAATATTGCGTTATTGAATTTATAACGATCGATTCTAGCAAAATTAATTTCATTTAAAAATTATAAATGATATTTTTAGGAATCAGTTAATTGAAATTAAATAAAACAAATATACAATGTAAAAAATTATGTTTCAATAAATTGTATCATATTTTCTGACAGATTGCAAAATCACAGCTGTCGAATAATTAAATAGCGGGTATGAATTTAAAAATGGTTAAAAACTATAGATATAATAGCTTCAAACTCTATTCATAAAAAATAAAAACTTATGCAGAAACAGTGATATGATGTCAATAGAAAACAAAATAATATAAAACCTATAGTCGCAAAGGATTACTTCAAGAATTAAAGAGAGTTACTTCTTAACATTTCGTGTCTTGTGCCAAATATAAATTTGCGTCTATGGGTTGTTATGTGATTATGGTTTCTAATATCCTTAAGAAGCAAATTGGTATTCTACATTGTACGGAAAATATTATAAAACAACTGTTTTAGCACTTGCGTTGTTGATTTTTATTTATGGTTTTCTATGTGATTAGGATTCATAACACCATGAGGGACCATACTCACATAACAACCCGTAGTCGCAAATTGATATTCACAAAACATTAAGAAGTAGCTCTCTTAAACTCTTGATTATGTTTTCTAATGTCATTACATCACTGTTTTGTGCATAACTTTTTATTTTCCACAAAGGTTTTAGTTTTATTTAATAGCGTTCGGATTGAGATTAAACTTATTGTACATGATTTAGTAATTATTAACATTGTAAATATACGTTATTTACCAAAATAGTAATCAATAAAAGAAGATTTGTAAACTGGGTCTGAAAATATTATTATTCTAAGACATGATGAAAGTTTAATTATTACAATCAAATATTTTATTTATGAGATTTCTTACTGTTTTCTATAGCAAGGAAAATAATTTAAATAAATTTATTTCAGATTCGCATTAACATCGTTCCATTTGAAATCGTGGTCGCAATAAAATTTCATCACATTGTTTTGATATTTGTTGTGGGAATAGTTAGACAGTCTAGTAGAAATTGAAGAAAAAAAATTAATTTATTATTGTTTTACTACAAAAATATGTTAATATATGGGCGGAATATAAGAAGAATTATCATTTTTTGGGTGAATATTATGAATATAAATTGCCAAAAAATGCGCGCTCTGTGTTCATCCAATACGAAAATGTGCTGAAATTTTATTATTTTATCAATCATTTTCATCTATAAATGCAAATCAAAAGCAAATCTAATATCCTTTTTTTATGTCACAGTCTCGGCTAGATAAATAAAGACATAGGCAAATGATATAATACTTTTATTTTAAGTATTTGATTTCAATTGGCTTCGAAATGAAAATGTTGTTTTATAAATAATATATTATTGATCATGATGACACATTTCTTTCTAATGTAAATAAATAATGTTGATGTTGTTGAAACTTTGGTTTACTCATTATTATCTTCAAAATTAATAAAATGTGGCTTTATATTTTAAGGACGTGTATTGATTGTTTGAAATATTATTTTATTTAATAACTTCATTAAATTGCACTCACTTAAATTGTATTATTGATTATTTCCGTCATTATTCAGAGCAATGTATTTTTAATAACGTCAGCGCTCTCTTTGTAAACAGTTTTAATAAAAATGTTGTACATATTTCAATTAGAACGCTTAATTTCCCTTTCAACTTAACCTAATACAATATAATACATTACAATACATTACAATACATAAAAATCAACTTAACAGGTTTAGAATTTAAAATGTAAAAATACACAAATGATCGATCTGCTTAAATGATATATTTTACTAAATAATTTATTTCTAACACGGAAAATACATCATGAAAAATGAATGATTTCTCTAAGTGTATTAATTATAAAAATATTCATTTATTATTTGCAATTACAATTTGTAAGTAATTACAGCTACACATTGCCGTAATGCATGAAAAACAAATTTATTTAATGGTAGAGTATTACACTTTAAATAAATAAACAACAAGACGACGGAGTAAAATTCGTTGCTTTTTTTATTTTTATAGACTATTTGTCTGTCTGAATCGATATAAATGTAGTACTATTGATAGGTGGGTATACAATATTATTAATGTATATTAATAGAGAATTTTATCATACTTGGCAATTCAATAATAATATTATTTAATAAACTTAATAGATTCTCTAAGATTGGCTATTGAGTTACATTATTAATACTAACATTAAAAACTTCTTTTAGGGTATAATAAAAACATTAATATCTATCTCTTAATATCCAATAAAACTGGTGGCAATCGAAATTAATTGTTTAACGAGATTTCCCCTCTAATATTGCCATGGATAATTGAAAAATCATAATTTATTAGATTTTAAATATAAATTTTATTGCTCTCTAAATAAATCGCCGACATTTTCTCTCCTCTTTTTTTTGGCACGCTGAATATCAAATAAATTGTACAAGACAATCATTAAAATATTTCGTTCGTTTGAAGCGCATTAAAATAGAATAAAAATGTTTGTTTAAGTAATAAAACTTTTGTTAGCATTCAAAATTATATTTAAATATGTTATTAATGTGGTTTTATTTATTTGAAAAACAATTTGCGTATTAAAAATGCATTGTTATTGCATAATGTCATTGTTATTATACAATTATTCGTATTATTTACATTGTTATACTTTGTTGCAAGTTTGAAAATGCTTTCAGCCATCAAATGTGGAACAGGTCAGTTTATGTTGTAATAAACAATAATTTTGTAGCACGCATTTTATAAAATAATGCAGTTGTAACTACACTCGACAATAAATTTGACAATATTTTATTTATGCTTATGTTGTATGTACAATAGGTAGAATATCTTGTTAATTCAAAACTAACAATTCGATCCTATAGAGGGACACTTTCTATGTGTTATAATACAATAGGTTATTTTTGTTTCTCCAAATAAATAGGTACATGTACAGTATATTTAAATGAAATGTAAATAACAGTAGCGTACGTTGTATACATATAATGCAATAACACAACAATGTCATTGATTTAGGCTTAAATTCTCATTAAAAAGTGTGGTTGATGGGTGGATATATCTAAATATTGATGTCGATTATTCGCAGCAGCATCATTAATTTAATGTTTATAGCAATTTTGAAAAATCAAATAAATTAAGTTGAATTGTGATTGAATGCGCGTTGACGTGTTTAGATTGATTGGAATATAAAAAAGGCGATTATCTAAATTTAAATGTCATTAAATTCGAAAACACCGCGCTCTATTTCGTTTATTTTTTTCCCACATAAAATGTTAATATTTATCATCCATACACATGCAATTAAAAATGTAAAATGTAAGTCATGAATGTGAACTGACATGTAATTACACTTAGACAAGATATATTATTTTAATAATAAAGATAATGCAGAGTAATAAAAATAGTATATTGTCGTATTGATATGGTGAAAGATAATTGTCATTTTGATCGACGTATTGTTATTATTATAAATTCATAAATAATTTCGTTTTGTGTCATCATCTATTCTTTGACAAATTCGTCTATAGAAAATTTACTGTAAAATTTTTATTTTCTACTGAAAAACACATTATATAGGAAATCATTTTTTTATGATTTTGGTTGAAAATGTTAAAGATCAATACACCAACATAACTTTTATCAGGCTTATTTAAGCAAATTTATATTTTGTCGTTATGATTGATCGTTTTGTGAATTTTAACATATTTAGAGTGTTTATTGAAGGAAATATAAATATATAGCATAACGAAACTAACCGCTATTTTGCGTTTGAATAAACAAATGTAAAAATGCATTTATAAACTGGCTGTTATGTTTATAAATTAAACCCGATAGAAATAACAAATGCTCCCTAAAGTCATTTAATTTTTAATACATGTCAAAACAAACAACTTTCTATGTTTCATTTTTTTTTCGTGTTTCATGAAAAAGAAATTAAAACACATGTACTCTATATTTCACAACTACTCGTACTCGTTGTATGTAACATATAGTAGTAGTATGTAGAATATCGCTAATGACTACTTTGAGCAAAGTTTTTGGTTAAATTTAAATAATTTTATTACGACGTGGGTTGAAGATGAAATATAATTACACAACATGCGAGAGTAAACTTTAAATAATTATCGGCGTTGCCTTGAAATTGCTAATTTTTTAAATTAGGAGCCATATGGCGTATGTCAAAACTCATCAACTACATTTATTACTACTACAGTTCTGGTATTTTTAAACTTGAAAGCATAAGGGTCACCTCGTTAAATCAAGCAGCACTCCGTTTCAAAGCGAATTTTATTAACATTTTCTCTATATCTGCAAAATTTTTATCTCTCGCTAATGATAATTTTATTTAATACATATATACTATACCTCTCTCGCCTTTCCCTCCCCTCTTTTTATATATATATATAGTAATATATTTAATGTGCTATTAAATTAAAAATGTATAAAAGCAAATGGGTTCCGAAATTTTATTTCGCGCTGAAAAATACGACCACATTTGGGCGGTTTTAAGAGCAAATCAAATGTTTTGAAGCGGACTAAGAAAATCAAAATTATTTATGAGATTGAAAACAATACGCATTTTATTATTACTGCAAATAAGTCCCTTTAAAATACAAATGCGACGTAATTCTAATTTACAATTCATTTTTAATTAAAGCAAATTCAAATCTAATTTCCATAAATACACATACACATTAGACATTTGTTTTGCGGGATTATTTCATTTTTTCGGTATTACGAACTCCAGCTGAGTTAATTGCTAAAAACATGATTAATTTAAATGTTGTGATGCTAATATTAAATAAAGACATGGCAGCTCTTTGCAATATTAAAATATCACAACAATTTTTAGCGCATTTTTCACGTTTACAATCCTACACACGTAAATTACATCACATACTCGTACATCGATTTAATGTGTTTGTATTAAGGGTAAGTAGTTTATAATAAATTATTTTTTTGCCGCACAAATTGATTTTATGATTATTTAGCTTAAAAAAGCGAAGAAGCGCTTTACTCTAAAAACTAATTTCATATTTGTACGAAAGTAATTAACTTGTCTACCAAAATTCGTGACAATATCTCATTTAGCTTTGACGGTAAATTCTATTCTATTTATAATGTTTGAACAAAGTTAAATTTAAAATTTGACAATGTTGAACAGCAAAAATGGAATTTTTGTTTTTATTGTGAATTAATTATGCGTTTAAACAGCTATTGTAGCGATCATTCATCATTCTTATTGTGTTGCGGAAAGCAAACTATCGGTTTGTATGTTAATTTTTTATTTTATTTTTTTTTTCAGGATATTGCAATTAACTCAACATCAAATTTCGTGAAAGCATGTTATTTTATACTTGCTGACGGATATAACGATAGACTTTATGTTTTAAGGAGTCGTTTTATAAATGAAAAGCAATAAAAACAAACATAATATACTACATACATACATATATATATACTATAGAGGTATATAGAATAAATATATACGTACTGTATAGATAAAATAAACATGGAAATTGTATGATAATTTGAAAAATTTAGCGCCATTTTTGAATAATTTATTTTCATTACGACGGTCCTTGTTGGTAATAATTTGGAGCTAAAGTGGTACTTAAATGTGTTGAAAAGGCCGAACAATGCAATGAACTTGAAAAATCGAACGCGCTACGAAAAACGCTTCAGTCAGTATTATTTTGTAATTATTCGTGCAAGAAAGCGTTTTTATGAATTATAAAAATGTTAATTAATTGTGATGAATAATAATATTTTATTTTCATTTGAGTACGCGCAAACCTCACCCTTTCCACTCCTGTTTCATTATCTAAAAATCTAATCAGTTCTTTTGTAATGACTGCTACTAAACACAAAATGTGTACTTTGTCAGGCTTGAATAAATAAATTTTGTGGAAAGGCAAATTATTATTAATTAGTGATAAGAGGTATATTGTTGTATTTGAATAAGAATAATCGAACGTTGTAATGATTGCTGGAAGCATGTCAGGATTATGTAATGTTTGTTTCAATCCACATACAATGAAGATGTTATGTAAAGTTGTTTGGATAAATTTATTTCAAATCAGTACATTTTAAATAATAAATTTCTCATATCTTGTTATATATTCTACGTACACGAGAGAGCAATCAGCGGCATCGCACATTTAAACATACATTCATACGAATAAAATATTCTAAAAGTACATAAAAATATATCATAATTTATCTAGATATATCTACTTTTTATGTTTAGTTGAAATAGTTTAAGCCTAGATATTCTATATTTCATATTTGATTAGTTTGTTTCACCATTAATACGTTGCAGAACATATTCCTACGTCTGTTGCTTAACACTGTCTCAGAACAATCCTTAAACTTGTCGGAATACACATTGGTTATGGTGTATAAAAAACTTTAAGTTTTTTTTACTATTTATCACAATTAATCGAAAAAATCTAGTTCTCATGAAATGAAGAAGAATAATCATTTAATAATTTACACATTTAAAGTTAGATTCATATCAAATAGTCATTTTATAAAATATCCTACAACTACAACATAAAAATATGTCATCATTTATTTATTTACACCTACTTTTTATGTTTGCTTGGAATAGTTTAAGCCTAGATATTCCACATTTTATTGAATAGCTCCATATTTGATTAGATTGTTCCACATTGATAACTAACAGAACATATTCCTACGCCTCTTGCTTAACACCACCTCAGAACAGTCCTTAAAGTTATCACAATACACATGTTCCGTGATAAAAACATTGGTTATGGTGTATAAAAAACTTTAAGTTTTTATCCATCTTTCATCTATTTAGTATAGTGCAGATAAGAGCTTTCCCACATTTTAGTTTAAATCACCTTATCAGTTTAGATTTATGTACAGCAAATTTTGATTTAATTTGTAGGACTTTTTTACGATCTTCATGTTTCTTAAACATAAAGTTTTGTGGAAGTCGTTTTTTACTATTTATCACAATTAATCGAAAAAAATCCAGGCCTTTTCGTATTTTCAGCAATTTTCAGACAACTCGTGAAATGAAGAAGAATAATCGCAAAGAAAAAACTAGGCAAAATCAACTGTTTAAGAATCATAGAGAAGTGAAAAGATTCAATGCTTTAACAATGCCCCTTTATTCTATACATGACGACATGATTGTAAACATTTCTTTTCTGAATAATAACAATAATTATTTTTATTTTAAAAGTGCCTTCAATCACCCCCATTATAGCAAGGCCTCTGCGACGACAACGCACTTATACGATTTATTTGAATAAATATAGATGTTCGAGTTGAATTGTAAGCATGTACAATTATTGTGAATAAAAATGTTCTTTTTAACATTTACAATCATCAAAGTATTATACATTTAAAATGCAAAATTCTCATAAATATTTTACATGAACATAGTAAATAATATATATAATAGTTTATGTAGTACCGTGAGAGGTGTTTTTATTATATTACTTATCAGCTATTTTATAGAAAATAATCTTTTATACGAGGTAACAAATGAAAACGTAATCTATTTATATGCATCAATTTAAATTGTAGTTTTACGTGGAACGCAGTACGTTGCAGGACATTATAAAAGTATTTGACGTTATCTGTACATTTCAATCCAGCTTTTTTATAAATTTTATGCAAATGTATTATGCTTTTGCAAAATTAACTCTGGTTGGTTAAGTTATAAAAACTAATTGAAGATCGATGAATGACAAAGAAAATTCAAAATAAATGTATTTAAGATTTCAGATAAACGATAAAAACTTCTTTGGTTATTTTTCCGCAATAGCAATAATATTGTTATTAGACTGTCTGTAATCTTATTGAAATGGCTTTGAATGTATTTTAGATAAGTAAAGCAATGAAATTTTTTCCTATTAATAAATGAGTTTCTTCCATATAGGATTTTCCGGGAAGCAATCACGTTAACAATTAAATTTATTCCTTTGTTTTTTTGCTAGAATGAGTTCTATTTTTTCTTTTAGAAACGAGTAGTAAGTAATTAAGTCGCCAATAAATCCTCACAACTTAAACTACTTTAACTTGTTATATAAAATGGCTGGTCTGAGAAAACATCTTCCAGGAAAGAATGTGTGTAATGTGTACATTTTTTTTCAATGGGCGTTGTTGTTGCCTTTGTTTAAATGTTTACACAATCTTCAAAAAATGAAGTGGATGAAATTTTTTTCCTTCCATTTCAAAAATAAATCTCTGAATTGCATGCCGCAGAACTTAATGTTAAAAATTCATACGTAAACGAGAGCGACTTGCCATTTTCCATCAACTGATGATAAATGGATAATATCTTAACTGTCTATTTCAAATCATCAGCAATGTAAATAAACAATTTCTTGATGTTTTGCCAATACAAATCGCATATAGCATGTTATCAAACAGAACAACACTTCCATGACACTTTTCAATTTTGAGAAAACAATTTTTAGAGAAACAACCAAATATAGTATTTAAAAATAAAGCGCAGTGTGCGTTTAATATTGAATTATTACCGCCGTCATTTTTCATTAGCGCGTGCGAAAACATGCAGCTTTGGAAAATAACTAAAAATGTATACCTAATTAAAGCATATTATTTTTTCTGTAGCAGCAAATGGAAAGCAATCTGTTAATTTCTCTGTCGCATGATCATTATTGACAATATCTTAATTAAATCTTGACCAAACAGCTGCATAGTCTTTTAAAAAATCTGTTACATATTTTTTCACCATTTCCTTAACACAAAACAACGTTTCTAATTAATTTTATAAACGTTTTAATTAATTATTTACCCTTACCCAGTGACGGTTTTTCGTATCAACATTCTTAAAAATAATGACGTTTTAGATATTCTCGAAATAAATTATATATAAACAAAAACGCTTTTAATTAATCTGGAAATAACTCTAATTTAAACATAAATAAAATAACATAATTTGCTTTACTAAGAAAATCTATTTTTAATTACACTAAGTATATAATGTATATTTATAATTTATGATGTTTTCGAGTAGGTTTAGTTTTACACATTGTACAACCTATTTCATTTGCATTTATTAAATTAATCTAATTGAGCAATGGTAGATGATTATAAATTAAAGATTCAATCAATTTACGTTTGTATAATTCAAGATTGTGCCTAAAATTGCTAATGCGAAATGTTGTAATATTGGTTTTCTACTAACATTAATATCCGAGCTCTATTTAATAGGTATTAATTCGAATGTAAGAGAAATTGTTTGAATTCAGTTGTGTTTCAAGTCGAGAGTTACGATAAGGTGCAATAAACGAAAGCTTTTCTTCCTAGAGTCGAATGAATACTGTGAATAATGTATGTCTTGGTTTAAATTACTTTGTCTTCAATTTATTTTCAGGAAATTAGCAGCATACCATAATGTATATATGACTTCAAAGTACTATTTAATTAAATTCAAGTATATACCTTTCATTTTCCCTTTTTTATCAATCTGAATTAATAATATATATGACTATCATGTTATTTCGAATATTCTTTTATACTCAAGGATACTATACATTTAGATGAAAAATTATTTAATTAATAAAATATTTGAGTAAAGAAAAAGAGCTAGTTTACTCGACGGCTTCTATTGAACGTAATATAATAATATTGATTTGTTAATGTGACAAATATTTTATAAGTTCTCTTGTTTCGTAACAGGATTATTTCCAAATAAGATTGCAATATTAAAAATTCATATATGCCCATAATTATGAAAGTCGTCTAAGTCATATATTTCTTGTCTTGAGATATTAGACAACTGTCATAACTAACACAAAAGGAATTCAGTATAACATTAAAATTACAAGCACTCTCTGAAGGTTCATTTTTGACGATAAATTTAGTTTAAAATAATGTGGTGTGAAATAACTGATAAACTCTTTATTTTAATTTTGACTTAGACCACTTTCATAATTATGGGTACAAATATAGTCCGATTTTTAACAAATGTGAAACATTTTTCTCAAAAACTAAATTACTATCTGAAATCTTAAGATTTTATATAGAGTCATTACTCAATTTTTCAGTTTCAGAGAAGTAAATTTAAACCTCTATATTGAAATTTATTACATAATTACATAAACATTAATATTTCCAGAAAATTTTTAATCTTTACCCTTTCATACCAATTACAATAGCTGGTATTTGAATAATTCTTTTGTATGCAGATAAATATTTCAGGCTACATTTTTTACTCGAATAAGGTAGGTGTGAAATTTTAAAGCCTAATTTTAGAAAAAAATCATTCAAACATTTTTATTATTAATTTTTTAACATACCATTTCAATAGAATTTCTAATATATTACAAGTAATATACATCCACTTTAATAATTTCCAATTGAATTATGAATATTTTTCATGTTTGTTTAGCCATAAAATGAAAATTCATTATTAATTCAATCAATGCAAAATTTATGCTAAAAAGAATGGTCGTAGATTGCAAATTTCGATATAATATACATAATAAAAATATACAATATTTCATATAAATATTTATTTTTAATTATTTTAAAAGTCGATCTTATTAATCAGCAGCAAAAGGTAAATTTGCTGGTGAAAATAAATCAATCTAGTCGTACTTTAAAATGAAGAGAGGAGGAAAAAAAGCATTTGTTAGATTACAGTAAACATTTACGACTTTATGTTAACGAAGGTAAATTTACATATACAAATTTTATTTTAACAGTTATATAATAAAAAATCGTGTTATATTGTGTTAAAACGGCGAATGTGTTTAAGTTTCTTTCTGTAATTTAAGTACTGGTTTGTAATTTCCATGTTGATATTATTGACCATCAGGTACAATATGCCAATTATATAAAAGTATATTACTGCATGCTATTTTGCAGTAAAATTACGGAAATTACATTCTGTTTCCTTTGGAAAATATAAATGGTCCTGAAATTAAGGATACTTACTACATCATGTAAATAAATAAGTATTTTGGGAAAATGCGCGGAAGCGAAATATTTATTTTAAAACGCATTTTAACCGGGCGATGACTACATGAATTTATTTTAATTTTAATTAACGCCTATTCTATTCAATATTGAAATATTATTCATCATTATATAGTACATTACGAATTATTTGTTTCATCGATGGTTTACCACGGGAAAACAAAAAACTTTTTCATATCGAATTGATTCGAAATTAATTAGAAGTTGTTTCATACAAAATACTCGTACACTCGTATAATATTAATGCGAATTGAATACATTTTAATATACCATCCAATCCAAATATACCATCGTTGTGTTGTTTCATTTTATTTGCATATAATGCAAAGCTTTTTATGTTTAGCGTTCCACCATTACTTAATTACATTTCACAAATTGCAAAATAATATTTTAACTGAAAATTCAAGGCAAGCATACTTGATTGTCATTAATTACATTAAAATTCATATATAAATTCAATTATGAATTTAAAAAAGCCATAAAAATTTAATAAGATTATGACACGTTAAAATTGAATTAAAGAACGAAAAATGCTGGTTTTAGTCAGTACGTGCTGTAATACGTACATAGAAATGATAGCAATGTTTTAAACATTACGCATTTACTAAAAATAAATTGAATTTATATTTTGTACTTTTAGCTTAAATGTTGTTTATTGCTCAAAATATTACATTTTACGAATTACGAATTACGAATTACGTATTGTATGTATATTTGTAGCGAAGAAATAATATAAATAAACATAGTTATTTCTCTTCGTATAAAATAATTGCAAACTCAATCGCGTGCGTGAAATTATAAATACATATACGTTTATTTAAACAGTTTTCATTAATGACATAAATTTATGAATTTAATAAATATTATATTATTAGGGTAATCGTTAAGCGACTTTAATATCATAAAATGCTTTGTTGGTGTTTAAAAGAGTATAATTCATATACGCTGCTAAATACGATACAAGTTGATTTGATGCTGCATGTATTTCATTCATTCAAATAATATGTACGTGTGCGGTATATATCTTTTTGTATTTCACATTGTTTTCATCGTGTTCACGTTTTTAATACAAGGTGAAAATTTAATTGAAATAAATGAATTTTCAAAGCGTATACGTCTATATAGTATTATTGTGTGTAAAAAAAACTTTTCACAAGTTATTTTATATCCGTTTTACCGTTGTGATATTTCTAGATCAATGACGCTAAAAAACATATAAAGTGTTGGATATGTTTTTGATAACAAAACAAAAAAATCACATTTTATACAAACTGATATATTTATTGTATTCTACAACCAGCGTGTTTTTTCAACACAAGCTATTACACAGGGTGTCGTAGTTATATACTTTAGTTATAAACTTCGACATCGTTAGGAACTATAATGACAGAGGAACCCATAGGCGCAAATATATAATTGCGATGAACGCGAGATTGTAATCGCTGCCAGTATCTGCGAAATTATTCGCCAATCTATTGGCGGGCGCGTAGGTGTCATGCCAACGGGCACAATTTCGAACACCTCTTCTGGTGGTGTTGTGATTGTTGTAAGTCATGCATTGTACTCTGAAATGTTTCACTATATAATACTTTCTCTGTTTGTTATATTATCTTTGCTCTGTGTGTGTGTCTGGGTGAACATTTTGTAAACTTGCTTATTGCTCTTGCTTGGTGAACCAAATTAATACAATAATGTTAATACGACTTGCCAAGAAAAACGCAAGAACTTTGTGTTGCTTCCTCGTGATAAACCATGATTAATCAAAATGGAAAATAACAAAACACTTGATAAGTTTGCTTAATAATGTATAGGACTGATAATGATGTAAATGCATCGAAACATGTTAATTCTCTTGGATAATTTAATTTTGTTTATGTAATATATAAATATTAATATAAATATTTAATTTATATAAATACATTGCAGTAAATTGGGTAGATTTGCATGTGAATTTACGAAGTTTAAATATGTTTATTTATAAAAAATCAACTACAAAGGTGTAAATTCTTTAATTGCCAGAATTTGGCATGTTTGTTTCCATCTATTTTTGTAGATTAAGACGTAGGTGAGGTAACTGAGTTTATCTCTTTACCTACTTATCATTCAAATAAATAAAACTTGTTATAATAATGTCGCTTCAGTTCTGATGATGGCTATAGAGCGGAAATATACTCCAAATAAAATTTGTGAACAAACCTTGAGTTTTTATAATTTAATATATTCAAAGTTTAAAAAATGGTTCAGCAAGTGATCAACATGGCGCTAAAATTTAAAAGTCGATGAATAGTTTAGTTATGGAGACATTTATTTTGAAAATATAAAAAACTTTACTACCTTTGCTACATATAAATAAATTTCTGTGATTTAACTAATTCAGATTTTTTCACCCCACATTTTTTACTGGCTGATACCATTTCCCTTGGAAAATGTGGCATTAAAGTTTAGTGTTTCTCCACGTCAACAAGATTGAGATCCACTTGCCTATTTGACTCTTTAACACATAAGGTTAACATTTGCGCCTTTGTAATTGTGGTTTCTAAAGGCTGCTCCCTAGCTATGATAAAAATATGAAACATTCTGTGTGTAAATATTAAAGATAATCGTGTTTGGTGAAAAAGAGAAATGAATTTGTAGATTTTTAAAGCAACGAAAATTGGTAGATTTAAATAAAACTTTGTTTATCTGCAGCGGAAAGCTTTATGCGCTTTATGTTATATAGTAAATAGAAAGGGAGTGAGAGAGGAAAATTTTAAAGAGTGGTCATCGAATTACACGAAATTGATTGGAGCGTTGCTTCATCCCCTCATATATTATTTCAGCATTAACCACTCTAAACGTATTGTATAAATATACATATATGTATAGATAAAAACATGTTACTTTTAGCAATTAAAATATTCCCTTTATAAATGACATTGTTATTAAACGAAACAATTTAAACAACTAAACCACAAACAGTAATTCTCATTCCGCATGGACTTTGTTATAAACACTTAGTGATTAAACTTAGCACAACTGGCATATTTTAAATAGATACATACATATATAATTTCAATAATAGCTTAATTAAAGTGATTTATTTTCTATCGTGTGAGAACGTATGGTTATTTTAAGAATGAAGCAACGTCGCTCAGATTGCTAATGTTTCTTGATATGAATAATAAATCACAAAACGCCTCATTATTTGCAAATCTATGCAAATGAAGATTTTAATGATGTAATTACTTTTTAGGTCTTATAAAAACACTTTAGAAACATTTATTTACGTTACTAACAACTGCACTATAATAAAGAAAAATATGTTTACTCGTAATTCATTTCATTATTAAATACTATATCATATTTTTATGTCATTCTTCTAATTATGAAAGCACTTGAAATATTCCGAAATTTATTTGAAAGAAATGCAATTTATAGCATGCAAGTAGGTGGAAAATATCTTTTTGAAATAAAGGAATATAGTAGGTGGTATAAATTAATTTAACCGTGTTTGATAATATTAAATACATTGTAGACATAAAAATGTCGCGTTTTAATATGAAGTAAGCGCTGCAAAGTAGAATTTACTCTTATTTTTCTTCCTCCTGTATTAAAAATTTTATTTTATTTTCTTCCAAGCAAATTCTTAATCAAATTACTTGCCATTCAGTCCTGTGTTTAACAACAATTTATAATTTGCGCTAAGTTACAGTAAGTTAAATTGTTTTGAAAACCCTAAAGGACAATCCGAATGTCGCTTGTTTCGGTAATACTTTAGCTCGCCGTTTCAAAGATAACGACATAACTGTTTATTTAATAAACTCAATTTAGCCGTTTATTAAGCGAACGTGAATAAATTCACTTTTTTGCATTCGAGATATTTTTAGCAATGCGTTTTTGTTCTAATAATACGATTATATATATTTGTTAAACCTGATTCCTATCTAGCGCAGGCATTTCAACAAAAATATCTCAGATGACCCGATCAAAAAAAATTTTACTATCAATAGCGCTATGTTAGGTTTTTGTAGCTTTCTTATCCTCAAAACCATTTTCCAATTTCCTATTCCATCCTAAATCACTGACCAAAAACATTTCAAAGCTTTGCTTCTAGTATTTCTTTGAAAGGGATATTTTGTTGTCACATGCAGACGATTATAACATGCAATGCGTTTTCAAACACACATCGAGCGGACACGGACCCGAGTCTAATGGTAAATAATATATTAAAATAAATAATTTAATCTTATTTTGAGATATGTTGAAGCCGTATAAATTTTATGCTTTATTAACGTTATTGATCCGAAAATATTACAAAGGGATATGGCTATAAAAGCAAAACAAGTTTTATGTAGTGTGAATGTGTGTATTTTCCTACGAAACACTACAGTAAAATAAGCCATAGTATTATAATTAAAATTACGATTGCGAATTTGAAATAAAACATTTCATTTCAATACTATTATACGCAATGAAGTATCTAATTAATTAACTTGTGCGTTTTTATCCATTGAAAATTCAAACAAAATCATACTTCTTCTCCGACAACTTTCGCTGAATGCAAAGTAACTTGGCGGAAAATTTAAATTTAAATATCATTTTGATAAACAATGCGAGTTGAAAACTATAAAGAGTTTCAAAGATTTTCAAATGTAATTATGTGGTGAATATATTTTCAAACTTTTTTTTGTATTATTGTGTGTGGTGCAGAAATTGTGAGTTTTTTGTTATTCGCAATAATAGAAAGCTAAACATGTTATAATTAAATATTCATCAACTAATTTCCCATTTTTTAGAATAAATCTTGCAAAGAAGATTTTTTATTCGACTATTGTCAACATGTTCTTCAATTTTACATTAATTCTTCAGAATTTAATACTTTTTGAAAGATTTTCGAATGTAATTGTTTAGTGAATATATTTTTAAACTTATTTCTTCCATTATTTTGCGTAGTGTAGAAATTGTGAACGTAACACGGTATTAATAAACAGTTTTTGTTTATTATTCGCAATAATAGAAAGCTAAACATGTCATAGTTAAAGTCACAAATATTTATGAACTAATTTCCCATTTTTAAAGAAGATTTTTACATTAATTCCTCAGCATTTAATCTATCAAATGAATTGTGGAATGAGTATAAATACTTTTTGAATGTAATTGTGTGGTGAATATATTTTTAAACGTTCTTTTTTTTCTCTTTTGCATTATTGTGCGTGGTGCAGAAATTGTGAACGTGACAATTTAGTAAGCCTGTTGATATTTTTATATTGTTTAAGAAGGTTATGCTAATTTAGTTATTTGTTTATAAAACAATTACGCGAAATAAAATGTAGCAATTTGTGTTAAATGGAATCAAAGGAAAAATTGTGTCGCCTTTTCAGATTTTCTTCACTATGAAATAGAAAACACTTATCGCTCGTTTCTGTATTATAGTATCCGTTTTTCCTAAGTGTTATGAAGGAAATATGATAATTTTATGATAACATTCAGCATTAAACTTAATTAACGCAAACCTCATTAGACTTGCATTTTTATCAAATATAAAACGAAACAGATAATTACGTTCGGTAGATTTACTTCGCTTTATTTCATACAACAAACGAAATGAGCGGAATGACACTGTCTAGCACCGAATTTTTTTGCAATTGAGAGGGATAATATGAGCGCATTCACCTTGCATTTCGTTTCGAGACATTTATTGGAAACTTGCCGGTGGAAAAACACGCTAGTTACAGAATGGTATATATGGTATAATATATTTGAAACAATTTTAAACGCATAACCATAATTCACTTTATTTACTTGGTGCAGGTAATGCATTTCAGAAAACCGTTATATACTCCTACTACAAAATGCTATTTTGCTATTTGCTCTACTTAATTAAAAATTATTCCATGCTTACTTAAATACCTAAAAATAATCAGAAAACTTCCTAGTCCGCTTTTAGTTTACTAGAAGTATATTTTAATTCACGCCATTAATAACTTTTAATAGTAACCTCATTTTTGTCGCCAATATATGAATAACTTTATTGAAATTTATGTTTTAATGCTGTAATTTTCAACTTGTCAGGAGTCGTAACAATAATGGTGGACGTAAATAGCAATGAGAGATGATTATTAATACCATTTAGAAGGGAAAGAACCATTAATGTACAATTAGACGACCAGCTGAATTTCGAAATTAACAACTACCACAATTACAGTAATTATAAAAAATATTGTTATAGTGTATAACCGAGAATGATCTTAGAGTAGTTTTTTTTTCTCATTTTACGAAAAGTCCGTGCAAAGTCAGAGGGAGTGTTCGTTTAAATCTTCCAAATCGAGCGAGTTCCAAAAAAATGGATGCAAGAGAATTTCGTGTAGTAATAAAAAAGTTACTTTATGAAAGGGAAAACGGTCCAGAAAACTAAAGAAAAACTTATTAAGAGTTATTGTGAATATGCACCTTCGGCCAGAACGGTTTTAACGTGGTTTCGAAAGTTATATAGGGACCAAATTCTCTTCCATCTATATTTTTTGGGGAAATCCTTGGCCAATTCAAACACGGAGTAATGGACCCGTATGGGTGAAATTATGTGTGAATACTACTACTAAAATCAACCTTGATGAGTAAGTGGGTACTAAATGTGCATTCTCTCTGAGTTTGTACGGATACGAAGAAACCGAATGAAATTAATTGTTAATAAATATTTCATATATCTATAAGTAGCTGTTTTACAATTAAATTAATTAGGATATAATTGTTTTATAATTACGTAATTGTTATCAAAATTGAAGGTAGTATCCGACAGCAATTAATGACATATAAAATAATACATATTTTATCTTATTTATGTTCTACACGTACAAAATCTAGAACAAATTAAATTCGTTAACCGAGGTTGACGGTACATATCCAACTCTTTTTTACGTTAGATACGTTCCTAAGAAGACCGTATATCAAAAAAGAATGTAAAAAAATACATGCAACAAATATAAAGAAAAAGTAAACATATTTTTTTTAAGATTTTCTATTGTTGACTTCTTCTAATAAAAACTATTATCAGTTAATCGCATTTTAATTTCTAAAATTACTTGCATAGTTATTTATATATAGTGAAAAAATAAAATTCGTTTTTTGCTAATAATTAACTTTATTTGGGAATGAAATTACGAAGAACATTTTTATTCTATATAATTAGAAGAATTGTCAAGGATATAAAATGAACTGCAAATACTGCAAATGTTTAAGAAATATTGCTCTAATATGTCATTGCGACAATATGTTTTAACGTAATATTATTAGAGTAATACTTGGAATAATAACTTAATTTTGAGAATATTAACCAAGTGTTATTCTTTCGCTATAACTAATATAGTTTACGCTGCAATAAAATGAATACGTATACGCTGAAATATTATTTTATGATAAAATTGATTTATGCCAGTCTAAACTAACAGTTAAACTGCAATATATTGTAGTTTTGCTAAAAATATTTTAATAATCGAACTAGATAAATTAGTAGCTTGCGCAATATTGAATAATGATTTATTAATGTTTAGACACTTGAATAAACACAAGTTTTCAAGTTTTATAATATTTTATAAACTATATTGAGTTTCGGAGAGATATGATAATTCCACGACTGACAAATGAGTCTACCTACGAAAAATAACTGACAAATAATTTTATATTGTATAATAGATTTTGTTTTTTTATTAAACGTGACGTGAAAGCATTAGCTTTGGTTTAAACTTAAAACGAAATAGTTTTAACGTAAAACTGTATCTTTATTATTGATTACTTTATAAGTTAATAATGGTAAAGTTTCTGCTTTTTGGCAAACTCGAGCAAAAAATCGTTTTATAACACTTTAGAGAAATTTGAAGCCAGTAAAAACACTTATTTAAAATGAAGTTACATGGATTTGAAAAAAAAACTTAAAAAAATATATATATAATATATGCAAAAGGTACTCGTAATAATTGCTATAAAGCTATTTAAAATTGATAAAATGCGTGGGTTTACTACATCGTAGCAATTTGTTAAAGACTTTAGCGTTTACTCATTAATTTTTATTTTTTACGTACCGTTTTTTTCTCATTCCTTCCCACCAGATGAATTTGAGACGCTTGTTTAAAATTAAATTGCCGAAGTTTGGCCACCACCTACGTACGAAATGTGTATCATCGAGATAAATTAAGGACCTCGGCTTGCTTTTTTGTGATTAATGCGAATGTAGAAAGTAATAATAATGAGCGATGTGGACCCGCAATAATTATAACGTAAACCATGTAGAAATATTAAAAGCCGTATCACGTTTTCAGTACAATGGATGAATTAATACCGCATTTTATAAAATAATAGAAACCACAATATTTATTTATAGCTACTAACTTATAATATAATCCCTATTTCAACCACATATTACACATAAAGAGATAATTATTAAATTTACTCTACTCTAGCATTATGCAACAGAATATATAGTAGATACATGCTGATATTGTATGATGAAACTCTAACGGGAGAAGTTGTACAGGAAGTGGTGCAAATATGAGTTACCCCTAAAAACTAGTTCATCTCTTTGATATTTTCTACAATTACGTCTATGGATATAATAAAACCGGGGGATGTAACTATAACGAGTTAAGACTACGTGTTTGTGTTAAAAATTACAATAGTTTCTATGAAAGTACTATCACTATTATATTTGTGTTGTACAATAAAATATTATTTACACGCTATTTGACAAGTTCTTCTATACAGATTTGTTTTCAAGCGGTTTTACTAAATAGTTATAAATTGAAAAGTTAGAAATGTTAAATATTCATCAACTAATTTCTCATTTCTTTTTTGGATAAACCTTGTAATGAAGGCTCAGCATTGATGTTTTTATTCGATTATATATTTCCTTTATCTTTATAGAAATTGTAAAATGAGTATAAATACTGTAATGTATAGTATGTGGATGGGGATATTATTTTGCTTCAAACCGTCATTAATTGCTTATGGAATTTAAAACCTTGTTAAAAATCAAATTAGAGTAAATGACCTAAATTTGTATAAGTATAGACAAGTTGTATTTATTGTCATTTTTATCCTCACGCTGACTAGGAACACTCCGAATTACACCACAATGGATAAAAGTACTCCTCCGAACGACGTAATTATGGTTAAAAGCACTTCTAAGATAGCAAAGATTACAATTCGATATATAAATATATTGAACATTTTTAAATCCGAATTTCGAAAAAGCTATAAGTTCACATTTGAATAATAAAGCTGTTTTAAGTATTTGATTGGATGCATCCGATATTGATGACCAATTAATTAAAGCAGTCCATCCATGTGTCAGATTTTGTAATCAGGATCGAAAATAGTAAATGCCATCCCATATTTGGATCGCACTTCGACGATTAAATGCTTATATGCTTATGGCAACATAAAAAAATCAGTTTTCAAGATAATAATCTAAAAATGAACGATTTCAATGAGGAAATCTAGCAAGCTTTCTAGGAAGCTTACTCGTCAACTTAAGAGAATTTACACAACGGCAGCATGTTTATTTTACGCTTGTGTATTTGCATGTTGCTAAGTTGAAAGCTTTTACACTAAATTCATTCAATCAGACAAACACAAAAAGATGCATGCATAAATTTCCGTTTAATATACATGTATTTAAAGGTATTGATTTTTTGTAAATAGCTTGTAATAAACGTATGAATATTCTATACTCACTCAAAACTTAAAGCAATTACAACTTGGCTAAAAGTTATGTCTATGAAAATTAAATAATCTAACAGGCAGCAAGCAACATTAATAATAATCCTTATATTATTTAAATAGTCATTATTCATTATTAATACAGCAGGAATCCATTCAACGAATGAATCCCTTTAATTTGCTCTACTGTACTCGTTTTATAAGAAAACACAGCCTCATCCTAATTGATATATTTGTTATTGATATTGCATTAGATCAATTAATTGCCAACAATTTAATTAAGTTTGAGTTGGAAAAAAATCCTACTGCGCTTGACTAATCACATTATAATTTAAGGTTAATTGAATCATAACGGAATATGAATGTTTGCTTGCCTGTTTGCCTTTGCTAACTTTACATCGATACAAAACTACAAACAGCGCACTCGAATATTTTATGCATCTATTAACTTGCAATTCAAAAAATAAATACGATCATAGTTAAAAGTTGTGTGCGAATTGGTGGAAAGTTTGTATTGTTGTCGAAATCATTAAAATAAGTGAGCTTGTTCTGCAAAGTTCTGATAGTTATTTTAACAACCACAGCGGACTTATGAAATTATCAGGCCGAATAAAAACAAAAGTTTTTTTTGCTTCTTTCGTTATGCGCGACCAAACATCTTACGAAAATTAGATATTTTTGCAATACTTGCCATGATATATGAATGTTTTTCCTTAGAAAATATTTTCTCTGAATTTAACAGCGATATTTTAGGGCTTTTTAAAGCAAGTCATTATTCATAGGGCGAATGTCAAATGTTATTAATATCATTTTCTATTCTTATCCAAATAGTAGGGAAATACTTTTCTGTACTGTATTTATATAGGCAAAAAGTCGGAAAATATCTGCCAAATGTCGATTTTTCATGAAATATGAGCGAATTCGTCAAAATATTAAAGCAACTATGTTAATTTATTACGCGTATTTATTTTAAATTAAATGAAGAGAATGTATTAAAGTTGATATTTGAATACATCGATCAATAACTTAATTTGTCACTCTAGTTTACTATAAAATTAATTAATTATTTCATGAATATTTGTAATGGAATCAACTCAAATAATACAAATGCGAGTATTGTAATTTTATTATTATCAACATTTTAAATGTTTGTATTGTTTCTATTGCTAGAATAGTTTCGTATTCGTATAGAAGCAGCACATACACAACTATGTTATGTTAAACAGTTAAACGTTACCAATATTTTAATTTGTTCAAGCAAAAACTTTGCGTTTTAATTTGATTTTCGCTTGCATAAAGACATGCAATCTCAGTTAATTAAAGTCATTTTGAATACAATTTTGTATATACGAATACTACAATATATATAATGTGAAAAAAAAACAATGTCTTTGTCTTTTGTGTTGAACTCGTGTTAAAAACGCTTTGTTGATTTTTTCATGAGTTTCTATAAATTAAAATCAATAATGACGCGTATTTTAATTAAAAAATATACGTAAATATTGTTAACGATTATTTGCTGTATAAGTAAAGCTACAAAAATAGATGGCATTATTAATGTTTGGTTAGTTAAAACATAATTAAAGTGTTTTTTTTTGTCTATTTTTATGTGCACTTTGATGTATAAATAGTATTTTTATTGAAAATTTGCAATGTTTACAAGAAGCTACAGAAATAATTTGTTATTTTATTAGGAATTTATAAGTGTGCGAAAAAAAAATATGGACACGTGGATAATGGTACAACATAGTTTCATTTTTCATAAATTTTATAGCATCACACACGCTTTTCGATTTTATGAGAACAATATTTTCTACCTTGTTTATATCTACGATTTGTAGTAAAATCTCCAACAATGCACAATAGAAAATAATTGTTTTCTGCAATTGATTATATTATATAACACACACACACACACACGCATATATATATATACAATATATTTTTTGTAAATTAGAAAATATTGAACGACGTGCTTGGAGTAAATTTTAACTCAATAATTGCCCGGATGCGAACGGGAATTTCCTCAAGGAATACGGTTCGAACAGATTTAGTAAATATACACGATGCTCGATCTTATATGTTCGCATTTAATAAATTCATTTGGTGGTGGGATGCTAAAAATGGCGCATATATATTTTTTCTTCTAAATATTAAACATGTAGCGGAATTAAACAGCTATTTCAATAACTTTTTGTTTAAACGCACCAGTTGAATGCGTTTTATTTTTAAATGCAAAAAATAACTCTATAAAATTTATGTTTTGGCAAAGAACTAAAATCTAAAAGTCTGCACCAATTGGTAAATATGTAAGAATAGTAAATCACTCCACTCCACTCCAACTAATCGATTAATGAAATTTTAGATTTTCCTCGCTTGAGTAATAACTCAATAGTTTGACAATAAATTTCAGCAAATTTACCATGTTTTATGGGTAGATAAAATGCAGGTATTGACACTAAAAGAATGCTATTCATTAATAACGTATTCTGTTTTAGTATATCAATGCAATTGGATTTTCTCGCAGCCATAAATAATTCATCGATAACACAAAATTTCTCTGTATGTTGTACGAGTGTACGTACGTCAATAAGGAGGTGCGAATATGCTTTAAATATTAAACTGATATTCCATCAAATCAATAGATTACTTTTTCTAATAATAAGCTCATTCCACAATCACTTTGTTATCCAGTAGTACATTTAATATAAATAATTAATAATCGTTTCTTTGTATAATAGATGTAATATGTTTTAACAAGGTAATTAATGTTTGAGTTCAAAGTGTATTTCAGATTGTAGATGTAATATATCTCATGATATTTCAGATGCAAATTTCCAACAAATTAAGATCCGCATCACGATTTACTAATATGTTATTTTATTGGATTATAACTATCACTTCCTGGTGTTTATTAATAATACTCTTTGCGAAAATTAGGATAGAAATCTTAGCACGCGCGCGGGTGTTGTGATTAATGATGATTGATTTAGTTTAATATGCACGACGACCTATTTGTCAACAAAAATACTCGGAAAAAAAATGTTACAATGCATATAAATAGACGCGCAAATTTATTCTCGTGCGTGGAATTGAAACAAATAATAAATATTAAACAAATCGACGATTCCAACTAAAAGGACAACGATTTATTATTTATATTGCATAAGATTTTTTTTGATAAATTATTGGATTTCGAATAAATATATATCATCGGTAAAACCTGCAATTGTAATGAAATTTATGTGATACGACGACACAAACTTTTAAATTATCACGACTAATTAATTGCCATTAAAACTAGAACTGTTACGTTTAATCCATGTTAAAAATTTTTTCCTCAATATTCAAGAACTTTTCTAATTAATTTTCAATAAGTTGTAAAAATGTTTTACAGCATAAAAGTAAAAGTTTACTATATTAAGCAAAAAAGTTTAAATGTATTTTATAATAATTACAAATAGGAGCATGGATTAATATAGCAAAATGAAAAAATACGTTTAAAAACTTTTACCGATGATTAAAAAATGTATTTCTGCTGGAAAAAAAATGGTATGGCTTTAACACACTTTGACATTAACGTTACGTTTTTTTTACATCGAAATGGGTTTAATTTTATTGCAATTAACCAAGAAATCAAAAATTCAGCAAAAATTTTATTTATGACTGGAATCTCTTACTGCTCCGAGCAATAAAATTGCATTGATTAAAACTCAGCAGCAATAAAAATTAATTATTTTCTGCTAAAGGATACGCCACGCTGATATTGAGCATTGGAAAAAATAACATTTCGAATGCATCATTCGCCAGATTGAAGTATAATTGACGGATTTAATAATTATTAATACGCCTCGCTAAAATTATTATCGGGGGGAAGGGGAACGTATTGGGATCGTGTCTTAAATTAAAAAGAATTTAAAAATAGACATTAACACAACAACGCAATAAACTAGTTGTATAATTTATTTTATGTGTTTTGTAAATTTCTAGTCAGGAATTAACAAAGTGTTTGGAGAGAAATCTTGTCGAACTATAATGCCTTTTGGTCGCATTTTTTTAAATAACATATTCACTTAATATCTTACATTATTACTGTTTTATAACAAATATTATGCGCTATAAGTTGACACTTTGTTTTTTGTTTCATACTTAGGTTATTCTCAAAAGGTCTAAGATCACTCTTCTTTTATGAATTCAAGCTACACTAAAGCGCTGTGAAGAGACTCGAAAAATTTGCGCTTTTTGGGACGTAAATAGTATTAACAAAACCACTGTGCAACCTTGGTTCCAGAAATTTCGTGCCGTTTCATTTGGCCTAACTTGAATTCATAAAAAAAAATCGTCCGAAATTGTTCATTAGACATGTGTCAGCTTATAGAGCAAAAAAAATGGTATAAAATATTATATAAAATTATTAACTCAATATGTTATTTAGAAAAATGCGACAAGAATGCACATATCAAAGGATGCAAAATTTTCATGCCATCCCAATAATTAACAGTAATATGAAATATCACAGAAATGGTCAAGATTAATCCTGACATGTAATGCATGTACCAAGTACGACCTCTAACAATCTACACTAAAAATTTGGAAACAGTTATGAGTCAGCAATGCAGTGTATAAGAATTTGAATCTGCAAACAAAAATATAACCATCATAATTATGGTGAAAATTTCTATACCTATTAAAATAAAATGGACGAGATGTATTAAATTTTTAGTCGCTTTATTTAAAATCGACTTAGTATTGAATATTTAAACAATGTCATGTCTCTCTATGCCACCTTGTACTTGCATACGTTAGAATAATTTAGAAATTTAATTGCAGAGTAATTTTAAATTTTAATAGTGGCTTGGAATGACTTGGAATTTGACATAATACAATCATTTGAATCGCAAAACTTTTTATAAATCTTGTGTATAGAAAAGTCTCATTTAATGCTTGAGCAAACATTTATCTAAGTCAAATGCAAATGAAATGAATGTTATTATATCATTAGAAAGTGGATTTATATATCATTTTTTCTGATATTTTGAGCTACTCATATTGGGCTATATGGTAGTCCGACTTAGATTTGTACAAACAAAACTTTAATAATAAATGGTAAAAAGTAAAAAGTAAATTGTAACAAATGTAGTATAAAAGTAAGTTTTCTATAATTTATTCACTATCCTGAAGATGGCCGAGTAGTCAAAATATCGATATTGATTAAATATTTATTATCTATATCTATTATCATAGCATTGCTAGTTCGCACTATCAGGTACGTTACTACACCAAAATTGCAATAGTTCCATTGCAATTGCAATAAATTATTTCAGTTTCAACCCTTCTCGAGAATAGTACAAGCAACAATAACAATTACTCTGATGAATATTTACCTCAAAACAAGCAAAAATAAAAAATATATTCATCATGAAACATCAACAACACTTACGTGTATACTATTAGTCTACCGGAAAGTTTTGTTCGTTTATAGTATATACTACAACAAAAATATGTTTTTCTTTTATCTTTATTAATATTTATTTTACACTATAGTGTTTGTCCTTATTTAAGACTTCTTGCAAGCATAATTCCAATTTGTAAATATAGATTTTATATTTTATTTACTTTTCTAGGCTAATTTACATGTTAGAATAGACATTGCCTTAAGAGTCCACTATTTGATAATGCAACGTTGTAAATCAATTTTTATTGATTATATAATGTTGTGTTAATATTTGTTGAAATGCAAAATTGATCAAAAAAGCCTTTTAAAAATGTAAATTATGGGTTCCCGAGCCGCGCTTCTTTAAGTTAAATACTGTTTAAATAAAAGTTTGCAATTATATAAATTGAGTAGTTCATTTAAAGTATATTTTCATAAAATTTTTAGTTAATGTTTATGTAGTAAGTACAAATATATGCGCTTAATATTATTTTCAAATCAAAAGTTATTCGTCGTTAGTTAGAATAGTTTGCAAGTTATTACCTATTATGACGGTAAATATTCTACACCCTCTCCTATTGAAATCTGATACAATTAGTTTAAAACGTTTAGCTATTTTATATTTGTCGTAAAGTTTTGAGGATTTATCACATTCACTCAGCTTGGATGTGTTGTACAAATTATATATAATAAAAATTTAAATTTAGGTATTTGCCATGTATTTTTCTTGTGAATAATATCAAGAATATTTATGCTAATAAATTTTGTTTAAACTTTGTATCTTTAACCTTTTCAAAATAAACATAAAAACGCACGTCGAAAATTGTACGCAAAACATTTTTTTACACTTTTAAATTATTTATTATATTAAATACGCAGATTAATAATCCTTATCGTGCGAAAATAAAAAGCAACGCATAAAATGCTTTACAAACGATTTATGAAGAGTGCATTAATTAATTGAACGTTGGAAAAATGCCGCATAGAGATTTCACTATTTTGTATTTACTTAAATAATTGAGGTTATTTATAGGCAGAAAACTATTAGATGTTAGATTACTTATGAAGCTAGCGCAAGGCAAGGTCTCCGAATCCATACCATCCATACTAACGTATACTATCTTTAAATGAAAGCTTGTTCGTCTCCAACTGTTCGTCCCCGGATTTGTGTTTGTCAAATAAACAATATAAAACATGAGGAAATTTTAAATATAGGTTAATTATATCAGTGCAATGACCGACTGAAATCTACTAACAATAGGTGCGTTACATTTGATTGAAGTTCGCCTGTTTAAACAAGAATTTTCGTTATGTACTGTTATATAATATATTAAGTTCATGTGCATTGAAAAGAAGCTTGAGTTGAATGCAACGTTTCATCAGCTCGGCACAATGAGAAAAATTTGTATAAAAACGCCGTTATACAAGCACGTCATATGCAAACAACGATTTAATCGAAAACTAAAACTATGTTATGAGTTTTACTAAAAGTAAAAATCCAACTATTGAAAATCGATTCGTTTGAAATAACATATTCGGTTTGTTATGTTGAAAAATGATTTTTAAGG
Source organism: Adinopsis sp. GC000173 (assembly GCA_030264715.1). NCBI lineage: Eukaryota > Metazoa > Arthropoda > Insecta > Coleoptera > Staphylinidae > Adinopsis > Adinopsis sp. GC000173. The sequence continues at coordinate 34,893 of JARJDW010011248.1, forward strand.
ATAATGGTGATGACATGTTTATCAGCAGGCCGCAAAGTGGCGTGTTATAAATTTAATACTATTTGAATATGTACGACAGCTTAAAATCCATTTGTTATAATATTTTCCATATTTTTGTTTCTACGATAAATGTAAACCTGGATTTTTTCAAGTTCAAGACGAAATATCGAAATACGAAATAAACAGCGGCGGCAACAGCTGCTTTTTAAACTTAATCAAAGATATTTATGAAATTATTTAATTAGACGCATTCTTGTAGAAGTAATTTTGAGATTTTGCTTTAACTATACTACAAAATGACCATTATGGTTTTTATCCCAAGAATGTCTGAGAAATTCTTTAAGCATGAAATAACATTCTTAGAGCTCTTAAAGTCTTAATTAGAAAATCTGCCATCATCCGAATTGCGTTCATTAATTCTACAAAAATAAATTAAATAAATATATTTGATAAATATAAATGATAGATTTTAAATCTAGCAATGTAAATATTTTTATTAAATTAGCAATTATTTTCCAAATATTTGTAATGTAAAACACAATGTAAACAATATTCTAAGGTTGTGCTATATATGTTGTTTATTCACGTCTCTAATTTTCTGGTTTCATTCTTAATTTCGTAATATTGTATTGTACAATAGTAATGTGTAAGAAACCGGAGAATGAAATATTTCTCTTAATATCCAACCATATTTGATATGTTTCATAAAATAATTAATTGAAACCGAAAAACATCATTTTTTATTCCCATTCTGGCAACCCACCAGTTTTCTTTTATAGTTTCATCTCCGAATTGTTTCTTTTACTATCTATCCAATGCTTCGAAAAAAGAGTATAAAACAAATTTTATGAAATCTATAAGGGTATTACTTAAAAAAGCGAAGCCATAGAAAAGAGGAAGATGAAGATGAAACATTTTGATTATGGAAGTATGGCAGTAGTAGTAAGTAGTAAGTACGTATTTATAGGTTACAATTAATAATAAATGCGCCTCTTTTAATATTTTATTTCAAATACCTAACACACACATAAATCTTTGATAAATTCAATTCAATTCAAGTTTATTCGTTTAGAAAATAATGCATTTCTATTCGAGATAATTAAATAAATATATAGATTTATTCTTTAGAAATTGAAGAAATAGTGCAATGCGTAGAAATTTAAATTGCTAAATGAAAAGCTAGGTTATATAAGCTGACGCTTATACACAATAAAATATTAGCATTTTAGTGAAAAAGCAAAGCAGGGGTGGGATCAAAAAGCATAGTTAGATAATGGATTTCATTAAGCGAATTGGGTTTTATCAAAAACTATATTCACTATTTTCCAGTTATTGCCGAAGTCTGGCGATGATTTATTTATCATACACTCTAGCGAACTTTTTAACTTTATTAATTATTAATTCATATTACAAAGCCACCGCGTTTTTACTACTCTATTTTTTTGTCAATTTTAAATTCATTTGAGGGTAAATCTTCCATTTAAATAATACTGCTGCTATATACTGCCACACTGCCACACTGCCACACTGCTACCCTACTAGTGCTCGGCGATGAGTAAAGAACCAATTATTTGGTTAACTAGGACCAAGACTTAAGCTGGATCAACAATATTTCCGGAATACTATAATACTACACATTATTTAATCCGAAAATCAACATTATTTTTTCTGTTTAGATAAACTATATCTATTTTAATGAAAGCAATTTATTATTCACGCGCCACGCACATAATATTTAAATTTTCATCATCTTTAATGGAATTTCATTATTAATTAAGCCCTGCTTTTTAAATGTTTTGTAATACCTTGCACTCATAATAAATCAACAACAACAACAACGCTTGAAATATTATGATTTTCTCATGTATTTATCAACCATTTTAAAAATTCACTATCATTCTACAGCAGCGGTTCGCAACATTTTTTTTTCGTTTTAATTGTGTCTCAGTCTTTTTGAAGTCATGAAACTTTGATATTTGATTTTTCGGAGGAACATTGATACAAAGCAAAAAATATAGAAAGATTTGTTAAAAATATTATATTTATACGTTAGAAGGACTGTAAATCTAATTCATATCAAAAGTGCAATGATAAACGGAATTAGCCTTTTATTCTTTTCACAGAATACACGTTTTTCTTTTTAGAGTAAAACGGTTTTCCATAGAACATTTTGGAAAGCTGCGGACCTACACAACTACAGTAGCGGTTCGTAATTTTTTTTCAATATTGTGTGCCTCTACACCAGTGGGTCTCAATCTTTTCGAAGACGTGAAATTCTGACATTTGATTTTTCCGGGAAACACTGATAAAAAGCAAGAAATATAGAAGGATTTGTTAACAATATTATATTTATATGTTACAAGGACTGTAAATCTAATTCATATCAAAAGTGCAATGATAAACGGAAATTGCCTTTTATTCTTTTCACAGAATACACGTTTTTTAGAGTAAAACGGTTTTCCATAGAACATTTTGGAAAGTTGCGGACCTCAATCTTTTCGAAGACGAAAAATTCTGACATTTGATTTTTCCGGGAAACTGATAAAAAGCAAAAAATATAGAAAGATTTGTTAACAATATTATATTTATATATACCAAGAACTGTAAATCTATTTCATATCAAGAGCGCAATGATTAGCGGGAATGTGGCTTGCAAAAGTAAAGAGCCTTTTATTCTTTTCGCAGAATCCAGGGTTTTCCATAGAACACAGCTTCAAAGCTGCGTACCAGGTATCCTTATTTTTAAAATTTTATTGTAGATAATAAAAAATCAAAGATATTAAATTGAATATGCAATTTCACGCCCTGAATGCTTTTATTAATTATGAAAAATATTTGTGTATTATTTATTTTAAGGTGCGGTGAAGTTCACATTTAATTCTTATGGGACAATATGTCTCCGTGCTTTTTACGGATCACACCCTTGTTACTTAAGATATCGAAATGTAAAGTTAAATATCATACGCATAGGTCGCTATAGATAGAGAACTTAATTGAAAAAACCTACCACTCACAAACACAATACAATGACGCTTGAGATATTATGATTCTCTTATGTATTAATCAATAGTTTTTAAAATTAGCCGTCGCTACACATTTTTTTAGCTTGCGTGCCTCTAAGTAACTTTATCTATAATAAATTATACCACCTCATTTTTCTGATTTCAACGCAAATTAATTTAAATAAGTAATAAAGCAGCTAATAAAAGATCAAATATTAAATTAAATATTTGCACTTATGCTATGAATGTTTTTACTGATAAGACATTTAATTTTTATAGGAATGTATATATTACTTCCGCTTAATTTATTTATTAATTAAAATATTGAAATTATATATATTTATAGTCGCTTCTTTTTTTAATAACTTTCCACTCACATACAATACCGCTTGAAATATTCCAACTTTCTCATATATTTTCAAGCGTTGCAGAGCAGCAACTTACAAGGTTTTTAACTTGCGTGCCCCAAAGCAGCGTTATCTAAATTATACCACCTTAATTTTGTGATTTCAACGCAAATTAATTTAAATGAGAAATAAAGTAGCTAATAAAAATCAAATATTAAAGCAAGTATTTGCGCTCTTTCACTATGAATGTTTTTGTGGCTAATTTGAATTGCATATATAGTACATTCATATTTTAGGCTTTACCTTGGAAATTTCGGGCGGGCGTAACTGCGTTTACATTTAATTCTTACGGGAAAATGTGTCTTCCGCTTTTTAAGGATTACGTCCTTATTAATTAAGATATCGAAATAATCCAAGCTTTAATGTGAAGTAGAATAATACACACAGGTCGCTGTAAAGCCATTTTGGAAACAAACTCTTTTATAGCACTAATTGGGATGTAAAAAGGATGAAATTAGAGCTAGTGGATTTTTTACATTTTTCAACCACTTATTTTTATATTACAGCTTGTATTAGTTCGATGTCTTAATTATTATTAATTAAAATGTAGAGTATAATCCGTATAAATCTGAAAACACTTTCTCCTATAAGCATTACAATATTAAAGGCAAGAATCTCTATCACACATTGAAACCTTCACTTTTCAGCATGATGTAATACATGCTTTAAACTAAATTATAAAATGAACAGGGGCAGCATTAAAGTCAAATACCTCTATTATATTTGTCGCATTATTGTGTGCCTATAACTCTTTCAGGAGCAAGGTTTTTGGACATAAACGAGTCTTTGTGGGTAAATTTAAACCAAACCAATGTGTGTACCTATATTATATATAAATACAAAATCATTCAAGCCACAAAAACTCATTAAATTCAAATAAATCAATGGTAAAAATGTGTATAACTAGCGCAACATAATCGAAATTATATATACTATTTTAATGAAAAAAAGTGGTACATTAACATCCTAAATATAGATAGTACTAACTTGAGAACCGTGCTCCTGAAAGAGTTAAATCAGTAGACCTTGGAGCCACTGCTCTACAACAAGATATTCTACGTGTTTTTCTAACAAAATTATCATACGTCTAACCTTATATTACAGTTTTCTATTTTGCTATTCAAGCATAAAATTTTTCATATAAAAAATGTTCAGATTATTGTAAAAATGGAAATCTTGGAAGAAGAAATGAAAATGGCTGTGATGATTTACGAGCTGTAATAACTTGATTTTTCTCTAATTATATTGCAGCATATTGACAACTGCCATAAATGTAAGTCATCAACCATTGTTTCAATTTCTCGGTTAATTAATTGTGTAATTAACTGTAAACATAAATGGCAATATCTTTGCCACATAACTATGATTACAATGACATTTAAACGCAAATGGAGAATTTTGCAAAATCACAATATACAGTGATTTTAACACAATGAATTTTGTAACGGCAATTTTGAAAAACAATAATGATAGTTCGCACTATCCACATCACTTTTATCAATCGATATATGTATAGGAGTTTGAATTGCATATCTTGATATAATAACTCTTGCTTTATAGTCGCTATCACGAGCGATGCATTTGCAATATTGTTGCTGTTGTTGAAGCCAATTTACTTTTTTGCATCGCTGCAGTTTTACACCCTTGTTTTAATAATAGCAAAAAAGCGAGAGCGAGCCTTAATTATATTGCGAAAATGAAATGTTTTAGACTTAAAAGCAAATATAAAAGTAAAGAAAGCAAGTAGATATATATGTATTTTTTGCTTTGAATTTAAACATTCACTCGCAATCAATATTTATTTGCTAAACGTGTTAATATAAACAACGCAACAAAGCTAACAGCAAACTAAGCATATTTTTATCGCGATGTGCGATTGAGTGTACTCGTATGGTAAAAACGTGCAGATACAATCAAACGATTTTATATTATGTTAATAAACTGAGAAATATTGAAAAGGAGGCAGAAATATATGATGGAGCAAGTGACCGGCAGTTTATTATGCCATACTATTTCGCGTAACAAGCAATTTTGGAAGTGCCCGTGTTGTGTGAGAACAAACTATACATGTAAATTTACGTTCGGACACTTTTATAGAGACAGATAAATCTTCTATTAGCCAGCCAAGAACAACACGCTGTGATTTGCACATTTTATTACACTTTTGATGTAAGCCTTATATTTTTATTACATATTATTTATCGGCATTTGAATTAAACCGAAACTAATTTGCAAGCGCACCATCATGCACAATTCAAAGCGAGAGTTACCGTATATGTATTATACTATTAAACATATTTGCTAAATTGTAGAATAGATACAATAGTTGGCAGTAAACGTATAGTAGTTGTACATACATATTGGACAAATTTTATCTTTTAAAAGGCCCGATTAAATAATTAAACTAACGAGTCAGCTGTAAGCCAATTACCAATAAATGGAAAAAAAATGTCAATGGAAAAATATTTTTTAAACGCAACATATTGTGTTAGTTCTATTAACCCTGCGGAGGTCGCGGATAATGTGACATTATTATTTTAAATATAATTCGACATATTGCTTCAATTTTTTTATAAATATCTTATTAATAATAATCTATACCAGCGTTTCTTAAACTGTGCATCTCGTGGGAAATCTTAGAGTCGCGAAAAACAAATCTCGATGTTGAACGAATCACAAATGACATAACTTTTAGAATATACTAATTTTGCAGTTGGTTTTAACTCGATGAGACCCCAAAAACGCTATCCAGGATTTATGATTACATGTTGGTAAACCCCCCCAAGTGAAGGTTCACGAAGCAGCTGAGATTGTAAACCATTCGCAAAGTATGATGCAACATATCCTATACACCAATGTTTCTTAACCTCTGGTCTGCAAGCAAATTTTGTCAGTCCGCAGAGATAAAAGCTACTACATTGCGTAAAATTAATCTTTTTCGCTTATTTTCACGAATTTGCTTTAAATAATCTTATACTTATATAGGAATCAATCATATCTAGTATTACTAGTTATTCGTAAAAACATATTCTTGAGATAACCAGTTCTCAAATAATAAAAAGTTAAGAAACACTGGAATATATGACGAATTGGATATGAAAAAGCTGACCGTGCCATCGATGCCCGGAGTAATTGCAAATTTAGTGAAAATCAAAATGTATACAACTTTTAGCATTTTATACAATACTTAATTTTTTTTTAAAATATTTCAGCGTTTTAAATATCTATATAATTATAAAAAATAACCAATAATAATTAAGTAAAATCCAATTTATATTTAATAAGTCTTCGATCTTCGCAAGGTTAATAAAATTAGTTTTTGTGATATTTGTGTAATTTATTCAAACCCAAACTTTGCGCGATTACTCAGACTACACACAAAAAATTCATAATATTTTGAACGCTACTTGGCACACAAACATATTTGCGACCTCTAATTCGCACCAGCATCAGATATGTTGCAACAAACAACATTGAAATAGTTGTATATTGAAATTCCAATAAATGAGATGAATTTAGCAAATATATCAGTTCTAACCCTACTCAGGGATGGTACAAATAACAATACTAATTACGCTGATGAATCTTAAAGGAACCAAAACAAGAAATTTAAGCATCTTCTTCATGAAATATTGCTACCACTAACGCCAACATATAATGGTACAAATTTTCTTAGAATAAATTTCTATAGATATTTCTTTCATCCAAATAGGGCAGCTCTCCTTTGTATATTGAACCGGCTAATTTTTTACGTTAATAAGCGAGCGTAATAATTTAAGATGTAAATTTAAATTGCGTTGATGAATAAAAACTAGTACGTAGTGAAATAATGCTATTCTAAAGGGAAGCATTGTACTACAGCGAACATAAGCGTAAACTTTACTAACATGCATAAGCCTTATAACAAGTTGTTTGTACCAGCTGTGAGAAAAATAAACAAAGTGGCTATTAACATAATATTATATTCTACCATCGCAGAATGATTAATAAGTAACATTTTATTGCCTTTTGACTTATAAATTTGCGCATTCACAATTGACGTAAAAACTTTGTCGATAAGTTATTGGAATTGTAATAACAATTAAAGCTGTTGCAAGAAACGCTTATGAATCGAATTTGTTTATGATGTTGTGTTACCTTGAATTATATAACTTTATAGCTTCAATCAACTCCTTTTCTACACGGTAGATACGTTGCCAAGAAGATCGTGTTAAAAAATACGTGTAAAAAATACATACAATATATCGCACGCTTACTGCAGAAGTGATACAACTCAAAACATATCATTTTGAGAAAAAGCGTTTTAAAGAATAATCTGAATACCAAATGAATTGTTTTAGAATAATCGAGCTGATTTTTTTGTCTCTATTAGTTATCATTTGTTTTAAAATTTCTTGTCCCATTTCACATGTTGATCTAAGGGCTAATTTCTGATTATAAAAACTATTGTATTCGCTCTCTAACGAAACCTACTAAATGTTAGGATCTGGAATTTTTATAAAAAAATTAAAATTTCTGAGTTGTGCCACTTCTGCAATAAGCATGCGAGAATGATGACAAAATTGGCGATATGTTTCACAACTTAAAACTATCGTGTAAGGTAAAAAAAGTATATATTTCCATAAAACCGTGCTAAAATAGTAATTATGATACAAATGTGACAAATAGAAAACCAAACCAATCCATTTTTTAAATTGCTTACAGTAACGCTTTAACTAATAGAATGAAAGGTAATCGGTATGTAAGAAAAGCGCAGTTAAGTTCAGGTGAAATCACCTGAATTGCAATGAATAATTACTAACTTCATATTTTTCCCAACGTTATCATATTACTGTTTGTATGCATTTTGATATCATATATAGACTAATCAATGAAACAACAATTCCTAGAAAAACGCCAAATATGTAAAAATGGAGTTGGCTGCATATGAAAAAATATTTACAAAATGTGTATTTTTAAATAACTCACCCGATTACTATACAAAACAATTAATATTGCTGTGTTTTTACAGTTGCGCAGTTATATTTTTTGAATTCCAATGTTTATAACGTTTATAACAAGTGGCAGATTGACGCTTAAAGGGACCTGAAGCCGTATGAAGTGTAGGGACCCCTATGTCATATTTTAAGGTATATGTAATATGTTCTGATATTTCTGTCTTTACCACCATTCGCTTAACGACAACTCGTATTTCTTACCAACTAAATTCTGGGCCTCGACATTATTAGACTTGAGAATATTCTATTATTTCTGCATTCATTCTATAACTGGGTCGTTTTAACATTTCGAAAACAAAGAAAAACTACAATTATGACTTACTTGTCGATTTTTTTCAATCTACCACCGTTCAAATAATTTTAATTGTTTTTGAATACTTCTATGTCGCGACCGCTTCAACTGTCCGTACTCCATGCATAAACCCGCCACTGTTTATAACCTAAAAATTCGAGCAAGTGTGTGCGTTATTAGAGTGAATATGATGAATCTGTAACATTGTGCAGGCGTATGATAATTATAGAATTTTCGAGTATGGTGATCTAACCATTACAATAATTAAGTAAAATCCAATTTATATTTAACAGCCAGGTATTGTATACTGATATTATAGTTGAGTATATATATTTTTTTGTTAACTACATAATCCACACACGTGTTCATTCGTTTCTTTTTATAAAAAATTGCTAGCTAAGCAACAGGAAATTGAATCGATATATTTTATTTTTAAGAACATTATCAACCATATATAAAACATATTTTACGTGTAAAGCAAAAGTGAGTTTTGAATTTTTATAGCTTAACATATCGTAATTTGATGTAGGTTGGAATGTAAGAGATTTAAAACAGTTGTATGAAAAAAAAGCTTACCTTGTAAGTTATGATTAATAATAACATTATAACGTCGACTTAGATGATACAAAAAACAAGATCTAAACTAAACTGTTTGACAGTATTGACTTATTTACAGTGTTGTCAATGACTTGTTTTTGTTTTCTGTCAAACTCGAAGTCGCGTCTTTGTTGCTAATAATATTTTATTTTCAAGGTTTTACTGCGGTTGTTAGTGCATCTTAGGAATGATTTATGAGCTTCTTTGGTTTAGGTAAACTTGTTCTATAAATTTATAAATAATTGTATAAGAAATGTCGTAAATTATAGAGAATCTTCGATTGAGATGTCGAGTCTTAAATTGGGATTAGGGAAAAATCAGTATCATTTATTAAAGTATATACTACATACTAACAATGAGAATGAGTTCGTGAGGATGGTGAGGATTCACAGCATGAAAATGTAGTACGCTTAATATGTGCATTCAAATAATTCTAATAAGATTTGTTATAAAGCAACCTAACACTACGTACTTATCTTTGAAACCGTACACTAATTTTTGAGTGCGGTCGATTTATTGTTCTAACCTATAATAGTGCACTCCATACAATCAATTCATGTACGTATGTCAACTTTTAAATAGACTTTTGCACTAATAATATTGTGTAATTTACTTTTTTCCAATGCTGTTTGGATGCAGTGAACTTTTCATTGAGGGAAACAATGCGTTTCAGGACAATGAAAACATGTTTAGCTTTATAAATACTGGACCATCGGTACGGTATTTCAATAAAGCAACTCGATTATGTAAACCGTTTTTATTTTTCAAACACTTTTAATTAATATTAAATGATTTAATGAAAGTGATTTATTGTTATTTTTTAATTAGACGTTCACGTTTCTAGACAATACGCATTTAAATGATAACAATATTATGGCTTAAATCGAAATGTTGAACGGTTTAAATATTACGCGAACATCGATTTATTGTCATAACAATTTGCTATTTATTAAATACTGTACTATTTTTAGTAACAATAGTTTATTTTTAGGCTGTAAACTGGTGGATGGCGCCTATGAATCTCCGATTGATTTATACAACATTTGCCATGATGATTAACACTGGCTAATTAGTTCCTATAAACTTTTAAGTAAACATTATTATAGTGTAAGTATGATCTATTTAGATATTTTGATGTTTTAATCTAGCTGCACATACTACACCTTTTCCCGTTGTATTTCAGAATGCGTCAATTTTACTCCAGAAAGCATCAATTGTATTTCAGAATAATGAAATGTATTTCAGACTTTATGCATTCTGAAATTCATATAACTAATGTGAAACACATTTGACGCTTTCTGAAATTAATAGGATTATTTTGAAATATAATTGGTACTTTCTGAAATACAGCTGGAAATGGTGTAAATGAACGATGGGCAACCTCCAGCCCTCTGGCCATTTGTAGTTGTCAAAAACTTTCTATCCATCCCGCGTAATAATAGTGCATAAAAATGTTTAATTTGTTGCAATAATTGTGAAAAATGTGCAACCGTTACATTTATCCAAAAAATTATCGCATTGTTGACCGATTCTTGTGTGTATTTAATTAAATTTGCTTAATTTTGCGCATTTTCTAAGAACATTTTAAACAATTTTAGGCAAATGTGTGAGAAAAAAGCAAAATTGTTAGTAAATGGTGCAACAGATTTTTTATTTTCCGAGTGATTATCGTGCGTTTCCATGAAAATATCCTAAACTTCTGGCTTGTTTAAACTAAATTTTGGCACATCTAAATGTTTAAATCTTTACTTTGGCTCGCAAAGAAAATAAAGGTTGTCTTCCCATGTACTAGACTTTAATTTCCTTTCTTACTCAGATAATTGCTTAAATTCCTCTCGATTCAATATCATAAAAAAAATTTAACTATCTACAATAAATATCCAAACAGAATTGGTTGTTTTTGGGTATAGATTTGCTATTTATTATATTTGCCCGTAATTTTAGTAATAATAGTTTTTTCTAGTAGAAGTCGAGTATGGCGCTTGTGAATGTCGATTGATTTTATCAACATTTTCCATGATGGCCAGTATAAAAATTCATATAATGGGTATTCCAAACATGAATAAAATGTAAGTATGACAAATATTTCGATATATGCTGCAACATATAAGAATTTGATTTTCATTCTTACATAGAAAATTACTTTAAAATTTATTGCTATAGCAACTTCACTTTTAACCAGCTTGAATACATGAGGCGTTCATAACCTTAAGGGCGAACTTAACATATGACAATTAGCATAAAAACGCAATTTAACATCTTAAACCAAAAACAAACTGAACAATTCGCCCGTGGCTTAAAATATTAATCTTTAATAATGAATATAATTTGTTCATAAATTAATATCGGTTTATATTAACTGTCATTTGCTAAAATCGTCTTTCCAAACTTGTAACACTTCATAAAGATTCGTATTTTATAATAGAAATCTAATTTTGAAATTACGTAAGTTAGAAACATAATGGAACAAACAAAATGATTTGTTTTCGACCAGAGATTTGCTATTTATTAAATACGCCACTATTTTTAGTAATAATGGTTTATTCTTAGGCTGTAAAATGGTGACGCTTGTTAATTTCGATTGATTTAGCACACCATTTCCATGATGCTGTGAATTTCCGCCTCACAAAAATACATATTCCAGTAGTCTAAACACGAGTGTAATGTTACTAATATACATTTAGATATTAGAATTTCGTTTTCATTCATAAATAGATAGTTGCATAAATATTATACATGGTCGATTTATTGTTATAACAAATACATAATTACCTACTATAAATTTTTATAAACAAAGAAACAACATTATTTGTTTTCGGTTATAGATTTGCTATTTTTAATACTAATTGTTTTTTGCTTTGACTGTATAGTGGTGAATGACGCCAGTGAATTTCGATTGATATAACCAACATTTTCCATGATGGCCAGTTGCTGTGAATTTCCGACCCACAAAAATGCGAATACGGCGAATACTCTATATGTGATTACAATGTAAGTACATGTTATATACATTTAGATTTATCTCAAGGTATTAGAATTTGATTTTCATTGATAGAGAGATAATTAGTAAACATTTGCGTAAATATTAGGTGACCGTCACTTTATTGTTATAACAAATACTCGTACATCTTATCTACTATTCAGGATATGAATGTATTATATAAAATTGGGTATTATAACAGAAATCTAATTTGGAAATTTCGTTATTTAGGAGCACAAACAAACAAACAGAATTATTTGTTTTCGGTCATAGATTATATAGGTTGTTAGCTCAAGCAAGCACTTTTTTTGTTGGAAAATTCTTGCGAGTCGTCCTTTTTCTCCACGCCAAGTTTTACCATTTTGTTTTTTCTTAAAATATTTATCGAGTTCATAAATTAATATTGATTTTTCTAAAAGTATAATATTAAATGTAAAGAAATGTATAATAGAGCAACAAAAGTAATGCTTTTGTTTTTGACGACAGATAGCTAATTAATGCGGTATCCATAGAAAAACAATACGAAAAAATGTAATTGTTTAAATAATAACGCAAATGCGTAAACAAGCTTTTGTCAAAAATCGATCATTCTAAAATGCCGCTGCCCCTTACATTGAATAATAAAACAAATGAGACACTTTTATTTCTATTATGGTAACTTTGTTTTATTTACGATGTCAATTTTTGGATATTTTTCTGTAATGATCGAGTATTATTGTTACAACGAATAATCGCGTACCATTTAATTTAATAGACAAAAAGAATTGAACCAATCCAATTAATAAAGGTCTAAATACACTGTTTAAATGATTGCAATCGAATTTAATTAAAAATCTCGTAAATGAATTTTATTCCCAGTATTATAAATAAAATATCACGTTAAGTGGAATTTAATTTATAGAAATTGATTATTTACGAGTTGTCAATTTGGCAGACAGCTATAGTATTTTTTTAGTAAATTTTGAATCGTAGACTAAATAATATCGGCAAACCACAAAACCAATTTACAGCATCATTGGTTTTGTATTTAGCATTTGTCTCTCCGTTTTCCAACACCCTATTTTGGAATAGTCTTCTTGAGAGAGTAGATGTGTGTGTGTGTGTAGATCGTATGGAGGAATTGAAGTCAAAATCTAATAATTAATATGTTGTTGTTTTCAATATTGAGCAAATACCTCGTAATTAATTAAATTAAATCTTATACGTATCAAACTATATTTATTTAATTAAACTGGTAATTAGAATGTCAGGAATTGTATGATTTTGATTAAATATTCATATATAACATTTAAGTTGGAAATGATATTGTTTAAAACTAGTCTAAAACAGGTGTTCATAAAATTGCACAAATCAGCCGATATATCAATTAAAATTTACGGTTTAATAATGAAATATTGAACATGTTATGTATCACGTTAAATAGTTCGTTTCATTATTATTAATAATAAAATATTATTAAATTACAATATAAAATTTGTTCATTAATTGGAAGCGTAATATAATTTCAATGGGATTTTCAATATTATGAAGCGGCTATTTTTATTTTTTCGAATTTCCCGAAAATACATCAATTGTTTATTTAAAAAAATAAATTAAAATAAACATTTGACTAATTTATTGAATTTGTACGGCTTTTTTAATGTTGTTTTAATAATAAAATTTATCAATACGTTCGATTCACATTCGTATTTTCGCATTTTTCCATTTTTTACATTTTCACACTGCTGCTATATTGTGTAGTACAATATATTATTTTGTAATTTTATGTTACGTACAAGTTACACACAATTAGAAAAAATCGAACATGTTTTGGCGTTAAAATGACATAAATTTTAGCATGCATGTTGCAAATGTTTTTTGGTGGGATGATGAAAGGCAATTAAAATTTTCAGAAAATTAAGCATCGTTTAGTGTAATGTAGAGTTGGAAATGCTTTTGTATTTACGCCTGGCTGATCAAGTAATAAAAATCAGGTGATGTTAATCGACTGTAACAGCAATATGTTTATTGAAAGATGAAAATAATCTGTTTTATTTAGTACTTTTGCTATAAAATCTTTTAATATATAATATCGAATTGATCGCGTGTTAAGTTAAAATAACTCAGTCCTTCTTGCATATTCCTATTATTACATTATAAGACACTGATAGTTTGTCATTGATTTATTCAACCTGCATTTCTAACATATGTCTTTTTAGATAATTCCTAGTGAAGTAAATTACATTACGTAATCGCGCTGATAGTTGAAATGAAATTTAGACCGAATATCTTGTTTCCTACATTATTTAAGATGACAATAACAACCAAAAATTGCTTTTTACATTACTATTATTATAATATTATACATGTATTGAAGTTTTTACCGCATTTGTTTTATCTCATTATAAAAACATATGTGTTACGATTAAAAGCATATACATACCCTTTCTTTATGTTTATGAACATATTGAGTGATAATTAGATAAAGTTAATTCACCAGCGAAGCAAAAATACATTTTATGAGCTTTTATCATTGATAGCAGATAGAAGGATATGTTTCAATTAAATAAAGTTAACACCTTTAATGAATCCAATTTGTAAAATAGTGTTGTGTATACCATATTAGAAATAATTATCCTCAATGTTTCTTTATTACATATTACGTAAACATATCCGCACTGGAAATTTGATAATAATTTGTGTATATTAAATTACATAAAATTATGGATGGAACGAACGGAAAAAATCCAATTTTAGGGTTCTACGTTAATTTTCCATTTTCCTTCCCTCTTGCACGTAAGAAAGTTCATTCTTTAATTGATTGCGAACGCTAAAAAATAATAATTCTTGTTGTTGTTGTTGTTGTCGCTGTGAAGAGAATCGCGAGTGTGGATTGAAAGATTTCAAAAGCATAATAGCATAATTAGTTTTTAATATTTTTAGTATAGTTTAAGAATAGAGAGAGGCCTAGTTTCATCTCCGTTAATTGAGATGTATTTTTAACAAAATACTTCCTATTCCTAATCGATGTTTCTATTATCTATTTATATTAATATGTATTAATATATTATACATAATGTATGTATTAAACATACACGTACGTATATGTGTATGTATAGTAACATAGGTATGTAATAATAATGTATTATTTGTATGCGTGGATTTACGAGCGGAACTTTCAAATAAAAAATAATCGATGGATAATTGTGCATATGATTATGCATGTAGGTAGAATATTCGAGATTGTTGATAGAATCACCGTTGATTTAGAATGAAAGAATCTTGCAACAGCTGAATGGCCATGGATGAACAATCTTTCAATCAGCTTTTCATCCTTCTCTTCTATGTGAACTTAGTGGCTTCAATAGCATCTAATAAATGTAAAATTGGTTAACGCACATGTTTTTGCAAAGACAGATTTGTAGTGGTCTATTGAACGTTAGCGATCAGGTGAGAAATCCGCTCGTAAATTTTCGAAATATGATCCGCAACAACTGATTGCCTAGTAAACTTCTTAAGTCATACACGTATATATGTATATATACAATACGGCATAGCATATTTATACTCCAGAGATAAATTATTATATAAATAACACGAGGTGTTGTAAATAATGACGGAAAATATTCGCTTCTTGCCAAATACCACGCTAATTCTTAGACCATCAGATATTTACATGCGCTAGTTTGCACTCGCATTAGCGCGAGAGCATCGCACTCGCAGCTTCTTAATAAACTGTCAGATGATGAAAAGTTTGTTAAATGTTAATAAGGAAGAAATTGTTTTAGTTTTAAAAGTTATCGTTCTTTTAGTATTACACGTATAGTAGTAGTATTGGCGGAAATTGGTAGAAAGTAGGAAGGAAGTACATTTGTACATACATACAGTTTGAATTATGCTTATTTAGTATGTTCTCAACAGCGTACAATTTGAAAAAAGTTGACTTTATTTTAAGAGATGTTGCTATACGTGAGTGGTATGAAGGATGAGGTTTCAGCTTATGCTGTAAGTTGACAATATGGATGAGTAAGTAAGGTCACGGCTGTAAACATGCACCAAGTGTTAGTGGCAAGGATTTTATGAGAATCTAAAAGTGCATTTAAAGTGAAATGCGAATCAAGCGACCAAGTAATGATTTAAAAATATGAAATAACTGAAGCAACAAAGAAAAATTTACCTCCGCACATTGTAGGCCTAGCGGATGCCAAGTCTGCACAAGACTACACCATAGAGAATATTACTGTGAGGAGGCACTAAGGCTACGGTGAAGACCGAGGACAACATTACCGAATTTATTCTATCAACAAATGAGTGATATGTCAAATATTCCCGACGTGATGTCGTATGGCCAGCGTATCAAGTTGCGGCCCTGTTCGATACTCAGAATATACTACACGCTGACGCCGGCCGTGCGCCGTGCTGCGCGTCTCGGCGCTATCGGTGCCGGCGTCAGTGGCGCGCGCGACGCTACCTCTACCTCTCTCTCGTCCAATGCCCCGCCCGACCCACACTCCAGAATCGATCTTATTTTTCAAATATTGACATGCGATCATGACACATATTACCTGAATCATATACTTTTAATTCAAACTCATAACTTATCTTCATCTAACATCAACAAATTCTAATTAGAAGATTCACTATTACTTTATGGAATAGAAAAAAAATACAAGCAACAACAACAACAACAACATGCATACATATTCTATTTACTACTTCAATACGTAGCGTCGAACAAAAAAATGGTGCGCACTTTTATCACACGCAATGTGAATGATCTTAAAAGTTATGCGTTTGCATAGCATGCAAACGTTTCTTATACTGTACGTATATGGTACATGTACGGACAGTACATACACGTATACATGTACACCACGTATATTCATCGTGTACGAGTACATCTTGAATACATTTCTATTCACCACGCTCACCATGTAAAAAATAGAACTGCAAATAAGTTAAAAGTTGATCGTTCTACGAACCGCCACGCTGCCGTACTATATATTGGAGGAAAAAGTCGAGGGAGGAAAAAAGTTTAATTTGAAAATATGCATCCGCATCGGAAATTAATTGACTGCGAGCTTACATAATGATTCCACAAGCGAACCAAACGAAACCAAACCAAAAAGTTGCACTGCAAAAAAGAAATCCATTTATCAAGTGGCTGGTACTGATGGGCTCGCTAAAAAATCAGCTAATACAACCATAATCTTTAATCGAGAGCGATTTATAGAAGACGAACTCGTCTTAAAAAAAATGAGACTGATTACCCACTAACCGATATTGCGTGTGCGTTAATTTATTTGGAATTTATTGGAAATTCATTCTCACTTTGGAGCCAACACACATAAAATTTTATTGTTCTAGTAAAATTACATTATGCGATAGTGATACCTATACGCGTTCAATAATTTATGCACCAACACTCCAATTAAAACCATTGGCGGAGTTTTCTTTCGCGCCCGGATCAAAACACAATTATTTGCTTCTATTAAACAAAACAATATTAATTTAATTTTTCATTCATGACATGCCATTGTAGAAAAAGTATTTTTAAAATGCATTGTCAGTTGGAACACAGGATTAATAACTTATGACGTTTTCTTTATACATTTTTCAATATCCGTGTTATTATCCAAGAATCGATTTCAATAAATCGAAACAATTGTCATACACAATACATTTACAAGGACCCGTGCATATTCCATATGTTTCTATCAATTTTCTTTAATTGAAATCATTAAATAATTTCCTTATTTGATTAAATCGTCGGTCGGTGGGTCGATCGGTCGATTGGTCGATTTGCGCGCGATACGATAAGTACAAATACAACCATTTCTTTTTCATGCAACTCACTGAAAGCAACGCCAATGAATATTTCCGCATTAAATTTACTATGAACTATAGAATTTAACTACAATAGCATTGATCGAAATTTAAGATAATACTTTTATTAGATGAATGAAAACAACAATGGCACACTGCTTTTTGTTAACTATTGTCTTTAAACTAATACTATTAATAAAGTATTATCTATTTAATTGTTTACATCTGATAAACTTAATTGTTGCAGACATGAATTACAACAGTTGGCGGGAAATTATTGTTTGTATAATAATTATGTATTAACTTTAATCATAGTCATAACCATAACCTTAACAAATAGCCAAAAAAGAAAAATGTTGCTTGCCTTTCTGGCTGATGTTGGTGCTACTTCCCTTGCTTTGCTTTTGTTGCCGCTGTAATCGCAATTAATATGCATTGATTTTGCGCAAATGTCTAACACAATAATTTTAACGTAATCGTTCTCCTAAAATGTTACAAATTGGTATTAAATGTTTTAAATAATAGCTGTTTAGGTGTTTATACAATAAATGAATATGCAAAACAATCTTGAGGAAATGTGATATTTTCCGACGGAAGCAGTAAAGTGCAAAAAGCGGGCAAAACAAGTAAAAAATTGAATATATATATGTATGTATATATGATACAATAGCAACAATTTATATTATAGTGAAAAATGTTTTATAGTTTTACTAGTTTTCATACAATTTTGCATAGAGAAATAAATTACAAACTATTGTTTATTACTACACGTACCGATTTAAAAATAGTAAACTTTTATACACGTACATATAGATTGTTATTATATATGTTTGTAACTACAATATATAGGTGTCTACACATACAGACAATTACTATTAGATCATGAATAAATTGAAATGACAATATTTATCACCTTGATGAAATTAGAATTTATCGAATATAAAATGTTCTTAAACGATCATCGACTATAACTAGTTGCATTCAATAAAGTGCATTATGATATGAATCATTCATGATCCACTAGAAATTTTGCTTACAAGCTTACTTAATAATCGTGAATAAGTTATCAACTGCGCTTTTGTAACATATGTTTTTCAATGTAATGAATTCTTAACAATAGAATCAAGGTAATTTATTTGTTGGTTTTTATCGAATCGTCACTGATAGTGATAAATTATTGCCATAATACGTTTATCAACTTGAGCTCATAAATTTTAATCATTTTTAGAAACCACCATATTTTTAAATTGTTCTTTATTAGTGCGTTCCGGTTTTATAGGGCTACTTGGCAATTTTTTTTTCGCTTTTTGTTCTGGCTAAGCCAACGGAAATATTTACACAAAAAGAAATCCGCTTCCAATTATCACGACTAATTGCAAATGAAAACATTTATATTTCGTTTAATAACCAACAAGAAATATCTCTCAAACGAATGAGATGGGCTTAAATTTAGATTTTATAGTCACCACTCAAATAATTACCACCGAAGAATGAAAGCGTAATTAAAATAGTTATAATTAACCATCGCGTCGATGCTTCTCTCGTGAAATGCAGAAATCAAATTTCAATTAACTAAATGCATTGTTTATTATTGATATTACATAACATTCAAATTTATATTTTAATTGTCCACTATACAGCGTTAATTAATTATTTTGTTCTAAATTTAAACCAAGTTAAAACGTCAGTAGTTGCCCTTTGATATTTAGAATAAACAGTTCAATGCGATTTGCATTTTTTAGTTTGTTAAATATTTAAGCGCCATAATAGCGTCAATATATTCTGTCAATATCAGTATTAGATTATTGCGTAACTGAAAAGTCGCAAATGTTTCTTTTCTATCTATAACAGCGAACAAGATTGCAGAATTTCATTGAAACTGAAAGCTGACAGAATTTTGTTTTCTCTCTTTTCTTTCCGCTGGAATAATTCATGACCGAAAATGTGTCTGTCACTTAAACTATCAATAACATAATTATTAGCCAGTAATTGCCTCTTAATTTTAATAATCCGTGCATTGATTTAAGTATTAAGCAATCAAGACGGCTAATATTAATATTTTATGGTAGTTAAAGCGTAAGCTGCAATCAAAATACAAATCGTATGTAGTTTATAGACTTAACATAAAAACAGCTAATTGTTTAAATAAAAATAAACGCCAAGATTGGGGTAATTAATAAATCATTAAGGTGGTTAAACAAAAAAGCGTTTACCCACACACATAACTTCCAAAAAAAAAGTAAAAGCAAGCGTGGCTTTAATGAGAACACAAATATAATTCATGTGTTGTTAATTACACAATTGCTGACTCCACTAAAAGATTTTTCCTACAATCTGTGCTTGTTGTATTTTAAAGTGTGAATTGAACGTAATTAATCAATCTTGAATCTCGTATCGCATTCAACATAAAAATGTGACAAATTAAAAAAAGAGGTTTTCTAATGAGCCAATTAAAGGTTTTGCAAGGGAAATTTAAAGAAGTAAGAAGAGATAATTAAGCAAAAAAACTCATTTTAAAATATCATTATACATTTTTTATATTTCTTAGGGAGAAATTGGATTAATTTAAAATTGTTAAGGTGGTTTTATTACTTTTATGATTTATGTCATGCTTCAATGTTTTACTTTTCGTTAGATAAGAAGTTTTGCATGTCCGTAATTACTAAAATGTATGTAAAACTAACATAATGAAATTACTGCAGCAATGCAACACAAAAGTGTTTATTATTATATATATCATTCTTCACGTATGCAGCAATTTTTTACCGTATTGCATCTAGAATTTACGAGTTTGTTATACGAATATTCTGGCGAAAGAAACCGGCATTATTTAAATATGCATTTATTATCGTTGTGAATAATTAAACAAAATGCGTGATGCATTTTAAAACAACAAAATGCATTTATTTTATTTTATAATTTTGCAAGTTCATTGAATTTGCTCTACATAACAATATTGAATTCGAAATAGCGTTTTTATTTTACTAGGTATTACACTTTTTGTTTTATTCCCATTATATGAAAATAGAAAAAAATGGTGATTGAATAAATTTTATTTTAACAAAATGTACAATAGTTGTTTCTATAAAAGCTTTCAAAGCTCTGAGCATATCTATCTCTACCGTTTTTGCATTTTGTAGTGTGCATCTTTAAGGTCACATGAAAACGGCTTTTTGTTGTAACGAAAAAATGTGTATCTGAAATATTCCTATGAAACGATGAAACGGGAAAAGGGCGAGAGAGTTTAAAATAAATAATTTTCACTGGGCGTTTTTTCTGTTTTTTCTGTTTCAGTAGAATTTTAAAAGTTCATGTTACAATAAAATAATATGTTAGTTTACAAAGGATTAACGCTGTATAAAGAATTTATCATTTGTTCAGATGGAGAGGATTTTCAAGTCAAATTATTTAGCCCAGTGGTATTTCTTCAACTGTAAAATAGTACACCGTGAAATTCAAACACGATGTTCTAACCCTGTTTACATTTTAATTTCGCTTTAACGTTTTATTTAATTATTTTATCATAAATTTCACATTTTAACGTGCGTGTGCTAGTTAATTGCAATAGAAATTCAAATTCATTACGCTTATCAAAATTTTTGGTAAAAGTTTAAATTATATGGCTAGGAAATCCGCGCACTATCAGTAAAAAATGTACAAGTGCAAACCAGAATTTTCATTTCCATAGATTAAACAAAACCCACTAATCTCGTAAGTAAAAATATTTGAATAGATTTAGATAAGAACTGGCAAGGTTCCTGCGAAAGTATACGTATTGTTGTTGTAGCATGAGAAATAAAATTGTTAAACTTGGTTTTGATTTTCTAATCGTTGCTTTATCTTCATTTCGGAGAAAAACAAGTATTTATCTTTCACATAAAATAATTTATAAATTATTTGGAAATGGCAATAATTTGTTATTCCAGCTAGCCAGATAGGTTTTTAGCACGCGGCACTAAAACGTTTGTTTAAGATTTTTATACAAGTGCTTTAATGAATTCTTGTTTGTTTTATTCAGATCGTACAGAGTTCTTTAATTGTGCAAATGCATTACATTTGATACAATCTAGAATATGTAGAATTGTATTAAAACGCAAACGCGAAATTTATGCACATTAAACATAAGTAAAGGACAAAGTTTATGGCATATTTTTTAATTAATACACGCAATGCTTATTTATCAAAGGTTTTGAAAAACTGCAAGTAAAACTATTAATTAGCAGTCTACAAAGTGTTTAAAACCATCAATTACATCCGACAATTTCCATTAGTTGTGTTTTTTATTATGAGCACGCGAAAATTATAATCAAACTGGTAATTGCAATTGATTAAAAAGTTATAATTTGTTGCCGCTGGAAAGGAAGCGTCATTTTCGCATAAAGAAGTATCGTGTAGTTTTCGAAATTAGAAATTATTATTAGAAATGCCAGAAAAACCATCACCATTACCATCATTCTACCTAATTATACTTAGCTACGAGTAGTTGCTCAAGATGCTTTGGAATAACCAACCATCTGACATACACGTAAGATGAAGGGGTTATTGTTATTGTTATCCGCTAAGATTCTGTTTACTTTAGATTAATGTTGATGAATTTATATTTTCGCGCAAATATCTGTTGGCAATAAATGATAATTAGCATAAATTTTCTAGTTTGTTGAATAAGGTAAATTCAGATCTAAAGTGTTAGGCCTCTTGACCTAGTTTGCAAAGTTTATGTATAATATCCTTTTGAAAAAAATCAAATAGGTTAATGCTTAACAGCATTTTCAACAAATTCAAAAGCTGTATATCATCATTATATTAAGCAAGACATTCTTGAGGATGATTTAATATATTCGATGGCGAAAAATTAAATATTTATAATACGATAATTTAATTAATATGTATATAATGAAGATTCTTTGTATTTTTTTTTTATATTTTCCTGTTTATAATAACTAATTGATTTTTGATGAATTATAACAAACAAATATGGAACGAGGTCAAAATTCATCGATTCTTGATACTAAACTTCAGATTAATCAATATTGCGTGAACTTATTAAGTAAAAAATCAATAAATATATGTGTCATTTGAAAAAATCATCGCGTGAATTTTGTGCAGATAGTGTTGCTGTTGTTACACCGCAGCACATGATTAACGACGATAGGTATGAAAAATAGATAATTGGCGCAACTTTTAATTTTCATCGATAACATCTTATCCACATACGAGTATTTTTTATGTAATTGCATGTCAGTGTCATATTGAACGCATACACACTCGTATGTGTATGGTATGACATTATTTGTTATTAATCAACTTCATTAGGTATTTGTTTATAGGCGGCCTGGTCGAAATAATATTTTTGAGCAATACGTACATTTTCTATGTATATAATTATTAAATAAATAGGTGTTTATAAGTTAGTGGACGTAAACATGCAAAGGATACTCTCTGGGGAAATTTGCAGAAAGTATAATAAGAAGAGTTTGCTTTGTAAGTAAATTTTCAGTTTTTGCCAAAAGTGTGCACCCACTTATTATTACTTCCATATGTACATGATATATTGAATATACGTAGGTGAATATACGTATATGTTTATTGCTTCAATAAGTTTATCGTTCTTACTGTCTATTGTTAACTTATTGTGGGCGTAAAAATGCCCTTCAATTTATGCGTGTTTACTTATAAGGACGTGGACTAGATATTTAAATTATTGACAAGAACCGCGCAAGGACTATTTTCAGTTTTCAGGAAAGATATAGTGGAGCCATCTGTGTTATGTTGCTTGAACCCGCATTACTGAAGTCAATAATTGCGTACATGCGTAAAATTACCCTTATAAATTTATGAATCAATCTGGTCAAATAGTTAGTATTAATCAATTTTCGGTAAAATGTGGATGGGTCGAAAAAAATTTAAATTTTTTGTTGTGTGAAATAGTAAAATATATAGCTGAGAGTAGAGCTTTTTCAGCTGAAAACATTTTCCATTGGGAAATTTGATATGAAGGTGTTGGTATTCATGAAGGTTGAATGTTTCCTTATTGATTTCATGTGACAGGCAAGGGTTTGCAGTAGCAGTAGCGATATAGTGCCACAGTTTCTATGGAAACGCTTTCCGCAACATTACTAACGCTGTGACGTCATGAGCGCCGCCGCGTCTTATAAGAAAGAGTTAGGGGTAGGTTTTATGCTATACGCTTGCGTTGTTATATATGTCCAAATGCGCGCGTCGTTTTTACTTTGAATCTGAAATTGCTGTAGCGCGGCAAACAGAAAAGCTGCAGAAATATATCGAGTGGTCGAACGGACCTAAACGAAACTATTTTCGATGCAAATTTGTAGTGATTATTAGTGCAACGCATATATTAGTTGATGGAAAAAGTGTGATCGGAATCGGGGTGAAATAATAGCATGTGCCTGCATAATTGATAAAATCCTGCAGGCTAGCGGCGGCGGCGCGACGCGTCCCCCACCTACCTGTTCCCAGTGTTCTCTGCGACAAGATGGACGTTGCAGTCTAAGGAAAATGGCGATCGCACAAGAGGTCAGAGTTCAGCTGGGGGCGCGGGCCCGCGTGTGATTCAAGACATGCCCCCAGAACGCGATCGTGAACGCGAGTGTATCCCGACATGTGCTCTGTTCCCACTAAAAGCTGCCCTAGTATTCTACAACGTTGTGCACGACAACTAGCAATAAATGAAGACTAATATCCCACATGATTTTTCAAGGACATATATTCATAACAAAGAAAGTTGATGTAAGTAAAGTGGCTTTAATTCCTTGTTGAAAACTCCTAGAGGAAGAGCTGCTTCGCATTGTGCTGTTCACTTTTGTGGGTCATTCCTTGATATCGATTTGTTCTGTCGCATAGGGGTGAATGTAAGGCTCGTTCACAATCATCCCTCCCGTTCCAAGCTTATATCACTTTTACTACATAACCCGCACTATCAAATTCGCTTAAACCACCAAAAACGCTTCATGCGGTTACTTTTCAGTGCTTTACTGTAGTGCAACGTATATGAAATATATAGTAAACGAAGCTCTTCAATGCAAGAATTAGAGCCATGTGATTGTCCCCTCGATGCAGGTGGGTTAAACAAAACACCCACCTCAACATCATTAATAATTAAAATAATTTAGAAAGTACTCAATAGAACAGAATATATAATAGAATCAGTAGAATGGACGACAACGTACGAGAGAGTAACTAACCACCTACCTATGATAGATATATACTAGAACATTCGACTAGAATAGAATAGAATAGAATAGAATAGAATTTCATTCTATTTATTCAGTTCTTCTTTCATATAATGTGTATGTGTATATGTGTATTATGGTGTATGTGCCTGTCTATGTGTCTATCTATGTGTGTGTATTACATTGGTTACATTACATAGCATGATCACTAATTTGGCGATGGTTAGAAAACTCAAACAACGAAACATTTCGACAGGCCAGTCTTAGTTTAGTCCTGGAATAGCATACATATTCAACATACAACGATGTTCATTTTGCGTAATGCGTCATTGCTTTAAGAATTTATTAAGATTACGTCTAATTCCTTATTGGATTTATATAATGGATGAAGCAAACATACAGAGTG
This sequence comes from Adinopsis sp. GC000173, assembly GCA_030264715.1. NCBI lineage: Eukaryota > Metazoa > Arthropoda > Insecta > Coleoptera > Staphylinidae > Adinopsis > Adinopsis sp. GC000173. Next base: position 60,569 of record JARJDW010011248.1, read on the forward strand.
TTTTAATTCAATATTAATGTACATTAAAACGTATTCATATTTGCTGCAGTACAAATAAAAAAGTGTCAGTGTGCATTCAATAAAAAAGAAACTTAAATAATATAACAAAATCGATAAAATTGTGTACATCAAATTACTTTCATTTTTTTAAACAACTTGCTAGTTTACTTGCTGCAATAACTTTAAAGAAATATTTAATCAATCAATTGGTTTCACCCAATTTATAAAAATAATATGTTAAGTGCTCTTACGGATACAATGTCAATTAGTATGTTTCGAAAAAAAATACAACACACACACTAACCCACACACACCGTTAGAAATTCATTATTTTGATTAATTAGTTATCTAGCAATTAGTTGATTACTTTATTAGTATCCAGTTTATGATATTTAGGTCAGCGATGATACGAATAATGCAAATTATTTCCGAAGATTAATTTATAAACAGTGTAAAACCTGATATTTTATTACAAGGACAGGTATTACATATATACATTTTTTCATTGACAATTAGTATTGAATAAATTTCAACTACATAGTCCAATTTAAAAGGTCATGGACAGTTTTTCATGTGGAAAATAAAATTTTACGTGACTAAAAATTTAAAATCAAAATGGTAAGTGTTTTTTTATCCCAATTACAGTTTATTCAAACCTGGTTTTGCGCTACATTCATAGTCACAAATATACCATTGATCACCTTCTTTATTACAAAATCAATTCATTTATTTTAAATCTACGTAGAATACATTTTATTTATGACGTATTCGATATTCATGCCGCGTTTAGTTTGCTTTTAATTTCAAATAAGCAATATTAGTTTTAATGTTTTTCCAACTCTGCATTCTATGTGAGTGGGTTGATATATAATTTTATATATGTGTAAGTGGGTGTTTGTATATATATATGTGTGTGTGAGTTTGTGTGTGTGTGTGTGTGTATGTGTGTATTCATATATTTCATTTATAATGACAGATGTTATCAGTAGTGTACAGAATGTACCGTGTCAGTGAAAATTTCACTTTAACTTTTTGACGCATTATGATAAAATAATTGATGTGGGGAAATAATTACGTTTGGAGATTTTTAGATATTTCATAAAATGGTTATTATACCATACACATATAATATAATATACATATAGTGAAATAGAAATATGTACAATACATATTACATTATACTTATGTTAGTCACTATTAATAAATTCTTATAATTATCCTACACTCTCGAAATAAAACGATCAATAGAAAAACATGAAATCGTATAAAATCTATACGTATTTAGTTATTATTGTTATGGTTGAGTGCCCTTCAGGATACTTTTATGTTTATAACATTTACATGTACATACATATGTTTTTGATACATACAAACATTATTTGATCAATATTAATTGTTGTTATTGTTTTGTAAAGGTGGAATCGAATCTATTGTACGTAACTGAGGAGTTTGTTTCTGATTGATCTCACACTTGATTTTATATTTTATGATAAGAAAACACCTTAGAACTTGTCTCGTCGCGTCTGATATGCGGGAAATTCTTAAAATCGATTTTCTTGGAGCTTTCCTACATTTCTAGCATTTTACTTCACATTTATACATACTTTTTTTCATTCTACTATTGCTATTGCTACGTTACAATTAGAAATGTAAATTTCTTTTAACTAAATTTCATCGATTAATAATAAGGGATATTTATATCTTTTCATATTGATATACACATTTATATTTATATGAAATGAACTTTATTGATTTCTTTATAGTTTTCTATTTCCTGTTAAAAGTATTTACATGCATACAAAAAATATAAATTCATGTTGATGCAACATCCTATCCACTTTCATATCTCATCTTTATATCACAAACCTTGACATTTACATCTATACTATTTTTTCCATTAGTTTTAAGTGAAAAATATCAACATATTTTTTATATAAAAGCACTTAATCTTATTTTTTCGTACCAGACATTCGCATTTTCCTTGCCGATCCATATTTGCATTCGCAGCAATATAATTTCCTTGAAATAAATAATAATCTCGTGAAAATAATGCATAATTAATGCAGCTTGAACAATCGCAACGCTTACTTATAGAAGCATAATTAATTATTAATCATTATTTTCTGATTAGAAATATCATGCACTTCTTATTATTATTATTCTAATTAATTTAATATCATTTTTGAGAAATTTGAGGGGGAATCGTGTAATGCAATAACATTTTATATTTCCATTTTATATAGGACTTTTTCGTGTTTTCACATTTAATAGTCGGCGGCGGATCGATGCAGTTTGTAGAGAAAACCAACCATTTTGAACAAAAAAAAACCAATGCTTAGTTTTTGACTCATAGATGATGCGTAATTGATGCCGTATTTATATATTTATCTATCTATTATATATTAATGTTAAATAAAGTGTATTGTACATTTTTCGTCGTAAGATTGTAAATTAGAAATACACTCACATCTCCGTAAAGTAATGCTGCGTTATGAAAGTCCAATTTCAAATTGAGATTAATGTATGTTATAAATTGTCAAATTTAGAGAGTTATTATAAAAGCAAAGCGCAATGTATGTTCGTGATTGTAATAAATAATGGAGGTATTTTTTTTTATAAAGCGTGTGTATAGCAATGTATATTATCGATATTTAGTCGAATAGTAAAATAGGTTAAATATAAAGTTACAATTCATTTGCTTAACATGAATTTCTTGTCCTATTTTTCCGACAGTAACTGTAACATTTATCGATCGGCCGCTCTCGACGATTTTAAATGATAAAGTGCTTATAATATGTATATAGTATGTATAAATAATGCATTATGCACAATGCGGTTAATTAAAATGATGGTTGATTTTTTTTCCGTAAGAAGAAAAGGATAAATACGCACCATCAAAGAATTACGCTATTTATAAATCAATAATCGATAAATTTTCCAAGGCAGCTGACTAGGTAAAGCTTATATTTAGAAGATTCGTACAAGCTATCAACAGCACCAAGTTCAATTATAATATAATATTATACGTATTGTCTGTTTGATATGCGACAGAATTACAAGCCTCGCTCCATAAATCCATAAATTGATTTTGTGCCTTATTAATTAACCATCTTATTATTGCGAATATGAATGAAAGATTGATAATGAAAATAAAATATATGTGTTCTTTATTCTTCTTTATTTGCTTGTAGGGTATCGTGGGGGCCTAGGCGCGAGGAGACATGTCCGACGCCTCTGATTCACTGTCCGAAGAGGAGCGTAGTCTATTCCGTCCATTTACGCGCGAGTCGCTTGCGGCCATCGAGGCACGAATCGCTGACGAACATGCCAAACAGAAGGAGCTCGAAAAGAAAAGAGCTGAAGGAGAGGTATGTGTCTTGATTTTATTCCTCAAATGAATTGATTTCTACATCTATACATCTATATGGTGAAATGTACAATATTGCCGATATATATCTGCTTCAATTACAATGTTTTGTCAACTCGGTTTTTTTACAACTCTATTAAAAAAACTCAACCCTAGTAGGAACGGAACGTTGAGAAGCGACGCAGGAAAACCCATGAAATTATATAACTTGTTAATTATTTACATACATCCAGATCGATAGGCTCATTGTTAAATTATACTCCTTTCTAGAATTTTTTCTCTCTTGGGCTATTTGAGAATTGATTAAAATTTTTGTTCTGTTTATTGGATTACGTTGGCAAAGTATTTGTAATGTTATTATAAAAAAGTAATTCAATCCTCTTTTTCATCCCTTCTGCTTCAAATGTAAATAAATTTACTCTACTTTCATTTCACAGGACTCTTATGTATGTAAAGCCGTGCTTGAAAATACTGCATGATTCTTGTGTAATATTCGTATTTATATGAAATTATTCAAAACTTTTTCAATTTGTATATGTTTAAATTGGTATACTATTATTATCATTATTATTACGATTATTTATTTATACTACTCGTATAAACTCTGATTGATATAAATACTTATCCTACATACATGTAAAAATTTCAGTTAAAGTGTATATATTTTTTTATTTTTCTAATACTCTAATATTTTAATACTATTACCTATAATATTGACTTGATTTACTACTACTTATATATACTTGAGACAGACTACTTTTAAAAAGCATTTGCATACTATTTGATATTTGATTATTGATTCAAATTTTGTATTACTGTATTTTCGTATTCGTTAACTGGTATCGTAACTATATTGTGATGGTAAAATCGTGCAAGATGAACGCAGCTAATAAATGTCGTAAGATATTCTCTCATAGTCAGTATTAGAATCCTGTGATGCCTATCGCATTACGCTATTTATGTGCTTATCGATGTTAAATTCTAACCTTTATTGCAGACCGGTTTTGGACGGAAGAAAAAGAAAAAAGATGTAAGCTTTCCCTAATAAACATATTCAGAAAAAAACACACACTTGCTTCTTAGCTGAATTCGCATGTCTGACGATGTTGTTCATACAAATCAACACAAATAGAATTTTTTATTATTACAATTTTCTTTTATGATTTCGCCAAATCACAAACAAGTTTTCTTGATTCGTCAATTGCATACCTGCTTTTATTTTTGAAATATTGCTTCTGCATTGGCTGCACATGATGATATTTCATGACACACTCACACACAATATTTCTCTTTCTTATCTTGTTGCTGTACACATTTAAGGCTGGGATTATCTTTTATCTTATTTCATGTAACAACCACCTATGTAAAACTATATTCTATATACTCGTCGTATGTATGTATCTATACATTCTTCTTCTATACTATTCCTAATCCTATTACTATTCTTTGTTATTATTATTATTATTATGTTGTTTGTGATATTTAATAATAATCACATTGAATCACAATTTTTAAAAATATCCAATATTGCTTTAAAACGCGTGTCCTTAATCTAACTTATTATTCAATTATTACTTATTCATTGTTTCACGAACTTTAAATATTGTATTGATCCGTTCAAGTACTCGAAAGTTTCTTCTCGATTTTAATTTCAGAGATCTTTGCTGTTAAAGTTATTGTTTTATAATTTTATTTTATACGATTAATTATGATCCATTTAATTTGTTTTAATAAAATGAAAAGTTTTTTAATCGCATTTATCGAACAAATGACAAATAATAAATGAAATGCCGGTTTTTATTTCTTGAAAATATTCCGCCGCGCAGTTAGAAAGCTATCAAAAGGTGAGCTATGCAAAAGCGTGCGTGACAGAACTGTGTATTTATATATAAATTTCAAATCAGTTCAAGTATTGAATTTGAATTTTTCTGCAGTACATTAACTGCAGTATAAAATGGAATTATGATTTAATGATATATGAATGAAAATGGAAACCATCCCAGCCTTCAGTGTATAGTCAGCCAATGCAGGGAATGCGTAGAATTCTATCATATAAATATATATTCATACATGTATATGTACTTTGATATTTTGATATAATGTGTTCAAAATATAATTGAATGTTAGAGCGTTAGGTGTCTAGACTGAATTGCAACAAAGAGTACGTTACTTTCCATTACAATCTCACCGGAAACAGCGCTCTTTGATAATTTATGACAACGTCATTTCATTAGGTTATCACGATACTTTTTGAAGCTCGCATGTATTATTACCTATTTTTTGATAAAGACAATAAATTATTAACAGTATAGGCAGGTTATCGAATATATTCTTGTGTTGTACTATATGTGTACTATATTATATAATATAATAATTTAAATCAACATCGACAAGTAAGCAGCTTGGTGTGAATTGTAAAGGAATGTACTTCTTAGAATTAGTTGTAGTTAGTAGTTTGACCTTCGCTATAATCACGGAATTATTTACTTTTTTGTTGATACTTATTATAGAATATTAGAAAGAAATTCTATTGGAAAGATTGTGCCTGCCGATATATATATATATTATAAACAATCTAGTATACTTTGTTAGTAATAGCGATTTGTTTGGATTTCTTTACCTTACACCTATTTCGACACTATGCAATTGCATGTCTATTTATAACAATTTATTCATTACAATTGACTTAGACACCATATTATTTACTTACTACACATGCTTATAAAATTATTATATAAACCGCAAATCAACTTACATATGCATTGTCATGTAATGCAGAATTCTATTAACACATTGCTCTATTATCAAAATGACCATATACGTATATGTATGTTGATTAATTCATTAGCAAGAAGATAGAGAACAATGGTTTTCGACGGATTTGAGTAAAACAAAGTGCGCTCTTTGTTTGAGCATTCGTTTTTATCAAGATTCGAGAAATGCGCATTTGATTCCCTCAACGTTTTGCAATTATCATCTTTAATTATTTTATAATGTTGCTGGAATCATATGTAAAGCTTTTGTAGTATAATATTATTATTATTATTATCATTATTCTAGAAGATAGCACTGAATAGACTAAATTTATAATTGCAATGATGTATGTAGATTCGGTATGAGGACGAGGACGAAGATGAAGGCCCCCAACCAGACCAGTCCCTGGAACAGGGGCTGCCATTACCAGTTCGTCTTCACGGCAGTTTTCCCCCTGAACTCGCGAGCACACCACTTGAGGACATCGACCCTTTTTACAGTAACCAGACGGTACGATCATATCTTTTCACTTCCCAATCGAACCAAAACGATTAATTCTCATTTATTTATTTATCAGTCTTTCGTAGTGATCAGTAAAGGCAAAGACATATTCAGATTTAGTGCAACAAATGCTCTTTGGATACTCGACCCCTTCAATCCCATACGCCGAGTAGCAATTTACATTTTAGTACATCCGCTATTTTCTCTCTTCATTATCACCACTATCCTTGTGAACTGCATTCTTATGATTATGCCCACTACACCCACCGTAGAATCAACAGAGTAAGTATTGTATAATAATAATTAAATTATTGTATAACACGATGATGGATGGATTACCTACCCATTACTACAATAGTCTATGATGATGATATGATCAATGGTATAATGCGAATTGATTCGTTTCTTTTTTTGCTTTTTGTTTCGTCTCAATCTAGAGTGATATTCACCGGAATCTACACGTTCGAGTCCGCCGTAAAAGTGATGGCGAGAGGTTTTATTCTTCAACCTTTCACCTACCTTAGAGATGCATGGAACTGGCTCGACTTCGTAGTCATAGCTTTAGCGTGAGTAGCTTAGAATAGGAATATAGAGGTTTTTATTTAATCCATTTCACCTTGTGTATATTTTATTTTCACTCATTCAAGAGACGTTCAACGCTAAATTTCGTAATTTCGTTCTAAAAATACTGTATTGTTTTATCTGCTTTTTGACTTTTATTTATATAAAAATGAATATGAAATATGTATTATTACTTACCACCTACTACCTACTACGAATATATTTATATATACACGTATACTACTATAATAGAAATTTTAAAATTGCTATTTCAAGTCTATATAAGGATGCTAATTGCTAAGTAACACTAATGGTCCTCTCATTTTACAGCTATTACGCTATTACTTTGCGTTAGCTTTAAAAAGTGTTTTAATTAAAATAATTAAATAATAAAGATAATTATAAAATTATCAAGTGAGTTATCTGTGAGTGCTTATTGATTGATTTTCAGTAGTAGTCAAAAAGTATAGTAGCAGTCATTGTTTAGTAAAAGTCGTTGATTACGTATAAACGTTTAGAAACTTAAACATTATTATCTAGTTATAGTCCTAAATTAATTAGAACTAGTCATTACTATTGTTACTATTATTGTTATTATTAATACCACTATTACTTATTATAGAATTATTCTTTGTATACATTTTTCTAGTAGATTTCTTTAGATATTTTCTAAAATTGGTAGGGTGATTTGCATTATGTTTTGTGAGATTGTATTGTATTATAAGTTTGATAACTTTTAAAACGTTTACAAAAATTTAATGATTTTTAAGCTTTTTAGTGTATCTATTATATTAGAGTAGATAATTATCTAACGCTATCGTTGAATAGTATGAACTGACTATGTTGGTGTATTTCAGTTATGTTACAATGGGAATAGATCTCGGAAACCTCGCTGCCTTGAGAACCTTTAGGGTACTTCGTGCACTCAAAACTGTTGCCATTGTGCCAGGTACAGTCAATTAAATTATGATTCTTATATGTGACATTCGATTATAATTGAGCTGCGGTTATTCATTTTAAGGTTTGAAAACTATCGTGGGAGCTGTAATAGAATCTGTAAAAAATCTTCGAGATGTGATAATTTTAACTATGTTTTCTCTTTCCGTTTTTGCTCTCATGGGTTTGCAAATTTATATGGGTGTCTTAACACAAAAATGTATAAAAAATTTTCCAATGGATGGATCCTGGGGTAATTTGTCTCATGAGAATTGGGATAAACACAACAAAAATAGCAGTAAGACGCGTCTCTTTAAATTAGGGATTAGTTGATTATGTTGAAACGTTTTCATTAAAATTTCAGCAAATTGGTATAGTGATGAACTTGGAATTCCGCTATGTGGCAATTCTTCGGGTGCCGGGTAATTCATTTTACTTTTAAATGATTTTTCTCCATTTTGATTTACCTTCTAAAATGTCTTTCCACAGGCAATGTAAACCAGGCTATACCTGTTTACAAGGCTTCGGCGATAATCCAAATTACGGCTACACTAGTTTCGATACTTTTGGTTGGGCTTTTCTTTCCGCGTTTCGTTTAATGACGCAAGATTATTGGGAAAATTTATATCAACTTGTTCTAAGATCAGCGGGTCCATGGCATATGTTGTTTTTCATCGTTATTATTTTTCTAGGATCATTTTATTTAGTAAACTTGATTTTGGCTATTGTAGCTATGTCTTATGATGAATTACAAAAGAAAGCCGAAGAGGAAGAAGCCGCGGAAGAAGAAGCGATAAGGGTACGTAGGATAGATAAAATTAGTTAGATATACGTATAGATGACAGACGATAGGTAGATAGATAGATAGATTAGTAGAGTGATATGATAAAACTGATAAATACATAATGACCTAATACTACTCATAACTCGTGATATTAGGAAGCTGAAGAAGCAGCGGCTGCGAAAGCAGCGAAGGCAGAAGCAGCAGCAGCTCGCCCTCCTGGGTCACCACATCCGCCAGACGGAGGTGGGCTTGATATCGTAAAGTCTCCCTCGGAATTCTCCTGTCATAGCTACGAACTATTTGTAGGTCAAGAAAAAGGTCACGATGACAACAACAAAGAAAAGATGAGCATCAGATCAGAAGGATTAGATTCCGTGAGTGAGCAAAGAAGAGTTCCTACCAATCCCACCAATACGCGGAAAGTCAGCACTGTAAGTGTCCTGACGTTTGTTAAACCCTTTCTAAATTAGATTATCAAACATTAATTATACATTAACTTCAATTCTTAAAAAGGAAATAATTTGAGATCATGACACTTATAGTGTCCAGACAACAAATTTTTATGATCCTCTACTCCCTACTACTGCCTCTCACATCTCTTTTGTTTCGTCAATTTTTTGTTCTTCATCAACTTGTAGTTAGTATTTTTTTATCAACTTTTATTTCGCACCTTATGATTTTACGATTTAGTTTAACAACACGTGACATGGCCAACTTGATGCGTTTTTCTAGTATTTTGGTAGTTTCCACATTTGTTTGCATGAATAGTAGTTTCTTGGTACACTATGCATAAATAGACCATGTCCCGTGTTCAGACGAGCCTCAGTCTGCCCGGGTCTCCATTCAACTTGCGGCGCGGTTCACGGGGTAGCCACCAGTTTACCATGCGTAACACACGACGTATGGTAGTACCACCTGGTGATCGTAAACCCTTGGTCCTTGCAACATACCTCGATGCCCAGGAACATCTGCCTTACGCTGATGATTCTAATGCTGTTACTCCAATGAGTGAAGAGAATGGTGCTATGGTAGTACCCACGTACTACACTAACTTAGGTAAATTTAGCCAGCTATTAGCAATTTGTTGTCACATATAATAATTGACACCATGTATGTGCGTAATACAATTAGGTTCGCGGCATTCTTCATACACATCTCACGCCTCACGAATGTCATACACATCACATGGAGACCTTCTTGGAGGTTTTGGAGGTAATGGTAAAATAATAACAAAGGAAAGTCAACTGAAGAATAGATCACTTCGAAATGGTCCAGCGCCAGCAAACAATATTGTAGAATATACTCATAAAAGCCACAGAGGCGATTACGTAAGATATTTATCGATTTTTCACGAAAAAAAAAAGATATGTATTTCTTAGTTAGAAATGCACTAGACAATAAATATTTTTAGGATGGACCTACTGGCACAATGTGTGAAGAAAAATTAAAAGCTTTAGACAATCCATTTATTGATAACGGCCAGAGACAAACAGTTGTGGATATGAAAGGTAAATAATGGCATTGCTCTATATAAATACGTATATCTATAGACAGCGTTCTTCGTATAGCAAGATCTGCAAATAATATCTATGCGTTTTGGATATTTTACAGATGTAATGGTTCTCAACGATATTATAGAACAAGCAGCAGGACGACAAAGTGGTGATCAAGAACATGGAGGTAAGCCACTTATAATCCACTCTAATCCACATCCCATATCCCATCCTTATTAACGCCATCGCAATTTGCAATTGCATTTTCTAGTGCAACATTTGGTGCACCGAAATTGAAATAAATCAATTTTAATAATAATAATCCCGATGAAATTTTTACTTGTTTAATATCGATCCCAAATCCAATGACACACGACACACAAAATATATACACTATTTATACACAAGTTAGACGCACATATTTGATTAAGTACAAACAGTACATATTATACATCATAAAACACATTTACTAAATATTGTACATCACGCATGTTACAAGTTAGCATCATCATACGATCCATTTTATTTAGTTTTAGACGCTGGTTTCAAAATAATGTTGTAGATCAGCTTTATCTTTACATGTAGAATTTTGTTACATACGATACATTTACATTTACATTTACATATCCATACGCCATACGTAAACGTATACTATACATAGTACATACATATTACATATAAGCATTCATCTAGTTACTATAGTTATGATACACGTATATGGTATATGTATAAGAAGTATAAGTATTATTTATTGCAAAGCTTTAAATTTCCATCGTTATTATTTTTATATGTTATATGTGTTTTTAGTTTAGCAGGTGTAGGTATATGTTGTTATTATTAAAATTAAGGCAATTTACGATGGTGTCATCATTTTATTACATTAGATTATTTTCATAGCTTACTACATTATATCGAATATTGATTTTCTCAATATGGCTTTTATCATCGTATCAAAAAAAAGATCTAGAATAGAATGGGCTTGCTTTATGCCATTGCGACATAGATACTGATTATGTATCAACAACATCACAACTTAACCAGTGGTTAAGAACACTTGTCGCACTACGCAATTAGCACAAAACCTCTTTCCCCAAAAAAGAGTGTGTCAACTTCACTTTTACTAATGCTTCGTACAGTTTCTGTTTATTATTTCTCAGCCAATGATGACGACGAAGATGATGAACCAACAATAAAGGAAAAAATCTTAGAATGGCTTCTAAAAATGATAGATATTTTATGTGTTTGGGATTGTTGTTGGCTATGGCTCCAACTTCAAAAATATGTATCTTTAGTCGTCTTCGACCCCTTTGTGGAACTATTTATTACACTTTGTATTGTTGTCAACACATTATTTATGGCATTAGATCACCATGACATGGACAAGGATTTAGAAAAGGCATTAAAAAGTGGAAATTATGTATGTTTATTAATTAACTCGCAAATGGAGAATCATAAAATAATGTCATTATTTTCATTTTTACTATACAGTTCTTTACTGCAACATTCATGATTGAAGCAACTATGAAATTAGTTGCCATGAGTCCAAAATATTATTTTCAAGAAGGATGGAATATATTCGATTTTATAATTGTAGCATTATCATTGTTGGAATTAGGTTTGGAAGGTGTTCAAGGTTTATCTGTATTAAGATCATTCAGATTGGTATGTTTCTTTTAATAATAATATCATTTATTATTATTACACCTAACATTACTAATTAAATTCCAGTTGAGAGTATTTAAACTGGCCAAATCCTGGCCTACATTAAATTTACTTATATCTATAATGGGTAGAACAATGGGTGCTCTCGGAAATCTAACCTTTGTATTGTGTATTATTATATTCATATTTGCTGTGATGGGAATGCAACTATTTGGAAAAAATTATGTTGGTAAGTTAATTTGTTATTAATTAATTATTACAAATATGATAGATATATTGTACATACAATATTACTAACACAAACATTACTTATTTCTAGATAACATGGATAGATTTCCGGATCATGATCTTCCTAGATGGAACTTCACAGACTTTATGCACTCATTTATGATAGTATTTAGAGTACTTTGTGGAGAGTGGATAGAATCAATGTGGGATTGTATGTTAGTAGGTGATGTTTCATGTATTCCATTTTTTCTTGCCACAGTCGTTATTGGCAATCTTGTGGTACGTAATTAAATTTCCTTTGATACGTTTATATGCTAGTTGTTCAATACATTATAGGTTCTTAACCTTTTCTTGGCCCTGCTTTTGAGTAATTTTGGATCATCCAACTTATCAGCACCAACAGCTGATAATGATACAAATAAAATAGCAGAGGCATTTGATAGAATAGGTCGATTTATAAATTGGATCAAAGCTAGCGTGCGGAGCATATTCAAGATGATTCGATTCAAATTAACAAATCAAATATCCGACCAGCCCCCAGGTGAGGGACCGTCCAACAGTTGGAACAAAGGTTTTTATCAAATCTGATAGCTTGCTGGTTTTGCTTGCTGCTCAGATGTAACTAATCTTCATATGAGTTGCAAAAGATGCCACTTGCAATGCAATACCAACTGTTTGATAGTCTTTGATAATTTATAAATTATTTTTATTTATGTTGCGTATAATACAAAAATCACACAATAGAGTTTTATTTTGCGTCTTTTTTTTATATAAATATATGAAATACAAACGAGAATAGAAGTGTTGTAAGTGCCATCTAATATTAGTTTCTTTCCAACATTTACTTATGACAATAAAACTAATTCATTGATGGCTCCTGCAAAAACCTTTTGTTTCATTGTATATACGTTCCATGGTATTAAGAAAACTTGATAATTAAACATTATTAAATTATTGTCTTAACCTTAACTTAGAGCATTGGTTTCAGACAATTGTTTACTATAATGTTGTACTGTATATAGTAACGCATGATTTATTTTTTTCATTTTTAGATTGTTTATTTGAGAAAAGACATAGTTTAACCTAAAAAGACAAAACTTTTTGTGTAAATGTATAATATTAATTTATATTCATTTTTCGTAGATTTTTTAATATTTAGTTGTGCTTGTGAAGCATTAATATTGAGCTCTTGTAAAACTGGTTTCTATCAGGCTAGATATTCCAACTGTTATAATAACTATTTAGTATTAAAACATTATGATCTTTCATTTTTATTAACAATCTTTCTCTTTTAGATGTCCGTGATGGCGGCTTGGAATTATCCGGCGATGAAATCCTTGCCGATGGAATAATATTTCGCGACAAAAAGAGTCCTAAAGATCGACTCGAAGTAACAATTGGTGATGGAATGGAATTTACTATTCATGGCGATCCAAATACAAATATGAAACGTGGAAAAAATAATGTTAATAAAACTAAGACAATTGGAAATTCACTTTTGGAACATGGCAATTTTATGGGACACATGGAAGAAGATCAAATTAGTAACAAGTCATATGGAAGTCATAAACATAGATTTAAAGATGATAGTCACAAGGGAAGTATCGATACACTCGACCACGAGGAGCATGAAGAAAAACGCGATGCAAGTAAAGAAGAATTGGGCATTGAAGAGGATGTGGAAGAGGAGGAAGAATGTGACTGTCAAGGACCACTAGGCGAGCAACTAATAATTATGGATGCCGCAACAGATGAACTAATCGTACAAGAATACTCAGCCGATTGCTTCCCAGAATCATGTTACAAAAAGTTTCCTTTCCTGGCTGGAGATGAAGACTCACCTTTTTGGCAGGGCTGGGGCAATCTTCGCTTCAAAACATTCCAACTAATAGAGAACAAATATTTTGAAACCGCCGTTATAACAATGATTCTAACAAGTAGTTTAGCGTTAGCTCTTGAAGACGTTCATCTGCAACAACGGCCGATATTACAAGACATTTTATATTATATGGATAGAATATTCACTGTTATATTTTTCTTTGAAATGTTAATCAAGTGGTTAGCTCTCGGATTTCAAAAATATTTTACTAATGCATGGTGCTGGTTAGATTTTATCATTGTTATGGTGTCCTTAATAAACTTCATTGCATCATTATGTGGTGCTGGTGGTATTCAAGCCTTCAAAACAATGAGAACTCTTCGAGCTTTAAGACCATTGCGTGCTATGTCTCGAATGCAGGGCATGAGAGTATGTTATAAACAAAATATTATATATATACGTCTAAATCACGTTCCATTATTCTTTTTGCTATTTAGGTTGTAGTCAATGCACTGGTTCAAGCTATACCATCTATCTTTAACGTGTTGCTAGTGTGCTTGATATTTTGGCTTATTTTTGCAATTATGGGAGTCCAACTATTTGCTGGAAAATATTTCAAATGTGTAGATGCAAATAAAACAACCCTCAGCCATGAAATAATACCAGATGTTAATGCTTGCATCGCTGAAAATTATTCATGGGAGAATTCTCCAATGAACTTTGATCACGTAGGAAAAGCATATCTTTGTCTGTTTCAAGTCGCTACATTTAAAGGATGGATTCAAATAATGAACGATGCAATAGATTCTCGAGATGTATCGTCTCTACTTATTCACAATTGGTAAATCAAACTAATCAAAATCATTTTGTTTTAGATAAATAAACAACCGATTAGAGAAACAAACATCTACATGTACCTTTACTTTGTATTCTTCATTATTTTCGGATCATTCTTTACACTTAATCTGTTTATCGGAGTAATTATCGACAACTTCAATGAACAGAAAAAGAAGATAAGTATTTTAGGCGTTAATAAATTCTTATATATAGAGTACTAGAGAGTAAAACAAAATATAAAACAAAACAATGACTAACTTAAATTTATATTATAAGCAGGAGGATCTCTAGAGATGTTCATGACGGAAGACCAGAAAAAGTATTATAATGCAATGAAGAAGATGGGTTCTAAAAAACCGATGAAAGCAACTCCTAGGCCGAAGGTACACATTATACATTGCAAAAGAATTCATAACTTGATATTATAATAATATGTTATAATATTTATTTCTATTACAGTGGAAACCGCAAGCCATAGTTTTCGAAATAGTAACAAATAAGAAATTTGATATGATTATCATGTTGTTCATCGGTCTGAATATGCTGACAATGACAATGGACCACTATCAACAAAAGGAGACATTTACAATGGTTTTAGACTACCTCAATATGATCTTCATAGTTATTTTCAGCTCGGAGTGCCTAATGAAGATATTTGCATTACGTTATCATTATTTTACAGAACCTTGGAATTTATTCGATTTAGTGGTTGTTATATTATCAATATTAGGTATATAAGTTTGAAAGGATTTCCTCTTTGAAGTAAGAAATTTAATTGTTGTCTTATTTGTCATTCTAGGTTTGGTTTTAAGTGACATTATTGAAAAATATTTTGTATCTCCCACATTACTCAGGGTGGTGCGAGTAGCAAAAGTAGGTCGAGTACTTCGACTTGTGAAGGGTGCAAAAGGAATACGAACACTACTTTTTGCACTGGCGATGTCATTGCCCGCCTTGTTTAATATTTGTTTACTACTATTTCTTGTTATGTTTATTTTTGCCATTTTCGGAATGTCATTCTTCATGCACGTTAAGGATAAGAGCGGCCTAGACGATGTATACAATTTTAAAACGTTTGGACAGTCCATGATACTATTATTTCAGGTATGAAATTATTATTATATATAATATATAACATATATCGTATATGTATGTATATATTTCGATGAATATGAAACAATTATATGATTTACTATTGATATTTATATCAGTAGATGTATTGTATTATGTAATAACATATGTATATATATATGTTTTTATATTTACTAATTATTTATTTCGATTTTGTGATATAGATGTCTACATCTGCTGGTTGGGACGGTGTCTTAGATGGAATAATAAATGAAGAGGATTGTAAACAACCCAATAATGAAATTGGAGAGACAGGCAACTGTGGCAACTCCACGATAGGAATCGCTTTTCTTCTTAGCTATCTAGTTATCTCTTTCTTAATTGTTATCAACATGTACATTGCTGTCATCTTAGAAAACTATTCACAAGCTACTGAAGATGTACAAGAAGGTCTCACAGACGATGATTACGATATGTACTACGAAATTTGGCAGCAGTTCGATCCGGACGGAACACAATATATCCGTTACGATCAACTATCGGACTTCCTGGATGTGTTAGAACCTCCTTTGCAGATTCATAAACCTAATAAGTACAAGATAGTGTCGATGGACATACCAATATGTAAAGGCGATCTTATGTTTTGTGTGGATATTCTTGACGCTCTTACGAAAGACTTCTTTGCTCGTAAGGGTAACGCTATCGAAGAAACGGCTGAACTGGCTGAAGTGCAAGGCAGACCCAACGAAGTGGGTTATGAACCAGTGAGTTCAACGTTGTGGAGACAACGCGAAGAATATTGCGCGCGGTTAATTCAAAACGCTTGGCGAAAACATAAACGGCAGCGTTGCGGCTTGACCGATCAATCAGAAGACGATGACGGCGACGAAGGAGATTGTGATGATGGAGGTGATGACGGTGACGGTGATGAAGGAGATGGGGATGGGGACGGTGAAATAGGAGCTCGGCAGACTGCCGTGCTTGTCGAAAGCGACGGCTTTGTTACAAAAAACGGGCATAAAGTGGTCTTACATAGCCGCACGCCCAGCCTTAGTTCGCGCTCCGCTGATGTCTGAGAACGGCCCCGCCCCTCCCCGGCCGCGGACTAGCACTAACTAATTAATTGCTAACCGGGCCATGCCAGCGGCGACCCCTTATCTCAGCTTTATTCATCTTTGTGCTCCCTTTTGCATACATACATCGAAACTAGGACTTATAATCTTCCCCTCTATTTATTTCTATCCTAGAATATAACTGAGATAAGTTGATCGACTTGGAATGCAAAGTCTGTGCTGAGTAGTTTGATGGAGAAGGTATCCTAATATCAACTGCTTTGCTGCTCATATTGCTATTAATATCGCACATGTATAGACCTGTAATATATCAATTATATAATAATAGTTTTATGAACAGTGCGTATTGTGATCTAGATGAAATTCCACAAAAGTGTGCCAGTGAAAAGACATTTATCGTGAATTGGATACTCATGGCCCAGCATGAGTTTTCAATTCATACAAAAATCCATCCTAATTAAAAATGAACAAACATAAAACTAAATAAAAACTGATTTTACATAAAGAGTAAAAACCAAATTTACAAAGAAACAAATAAATAATTATATATAATACATAAAAATAATGAATACAAGAGAATTATATTTCTATATAATACGCGCAGGCATCATTTTAAGTGTGGAAATTCAATATAATCTAGGAACATTACTTAAGCTGGTTGATGTTAAACTGTAAACAATTCATTTTCAAACCTAATTTATGATTTTCTATTTATTTTCTATAAAATATTCTTATAGAATTATGTTCTAGAATGTCATTGATACTAGAAGCGCATTCCAAACTAAAAACTCTGGAAACAGACGCATCTAGTCATAAAAGTGCCCAAAAAATATATTTGGCCTTGGAATTATTTATGTCCTGTCTACAAATAAAAAACAGAGAGCTCAATTCCCAAGTGCTCTTGTTCAAGTTGTAGAAATTGCAAGGCCAAATGTGAAAAATATGAAAACTATTCTTCCAGGTACAGGTTTTAGTGTAAATAGGTGTTGTGAGTAATTTTGATCAAATCCAAACTGTTCGTTCAATGCACACACACCTTGACTGGAAAAATATTCTAAAAATGGGCGCTCCCAATCAATGAACAATCGTTTTTAATGACGGACTGTTTAAATCACATCACATCAACTACGTATAACTTAATGGTGCTTTCTTCAATTGCTACATTCAAGCTATCTTCACATGCTGTATGGACTGCATTTAGGGGAGGGGCGAAAGGGTAAATTTGCAAATTGTACACAATTTTTTGTAAGCCTCGTACAAGATTATATATTGTAAGTTTTAGTATGTGTGACATTTTTTATCGGTACGTACTGATAACTTGCACTTAAAAAATTTTATCTTGATGCTTTAACAACCAAATAAGAAACATAAACTACTTTGCCTTTAACACCTAAGAAGCGCAAAAATAAAATGTTTTTTGATGACGTGAAAACAAAATAATATGAATGCCTGTTTTATATACATGTAATTGTTATTTATTAATTATTATACATCTGTTGTTGCTATATGTTTCAAAACATGGCTGGACCATTAAAAATATGTATATCATTCATTTAATTAGATTTATTAAGCTATTTTAATCATTAAATTGCATTATTGTAAATGAAAAGAAATTAATTATAATAAATTAGAAAAATGTCACTCATACCAGTCTGAAAATTCTTTAAATCCAAGCATAACTGGAAGAGCAGTTAAACAAAGTGAAAACTGTTATTCTATGTTCAATACATGCTGTTATTAAACAATTTATTGCGTTATTCATTCATTATAACATTATTGTTAAATTTTATATAAATGTTGCGGGATCCAACAGTTTGTTTAATGAAATTGGCCTTATGGTACTAGATGTTCTAGTAAATTTATTGTTATTCCCAAACAATCTATTTATTGGAAATTAATGTAGGAATAGAAAAACAGCCGGTCGAGTGAAAATTAAGAAAAAAAAAACTAACTAAAAAACTAAATTAATAATTAATGAATTAATAAATTGACTTTGTGCGCAAAAATTATATGAATTCTCAATCCATAAATAACATTTAATGCGCACAATTAATCAATCAGTCAGCAACTAGGTATATTTATATGTATTTATGTGTAACGTGGAAAATACATATCTATATATATGTATACATAGATAATAAACTAACTAACTAACTAACTAACTAACTAAATAATAACAATAATAAATTATTTTGAGTAAAGAGCAACTAGGAAAATTCTGTAAATAAATAATAATTAGAGAAGGATTTTTATTTTTAAATAAAAAGACTGCTTTTCTTGTTACGTTCATACGTTTATGTTATAGATGATGTGCGAGAAAAAATAAATAAATAAATAAATCGTATTTATTTAGCGAAATTGATAATATGTACTAAAAGGATGATTAATTTCAAATAAACGCTGATGGATCTCGATGGAAAGTGATAATTTTAATATTATATTTATGAAGGCATTCGCATTCCTATAATACATTTGTTATACACTGCTCTGCTGCTTATTACCGTTATACATATTATATACATGTGCATACAAACATGCATATAAATGCATGTACATATGTGAATATGTATGTTTGTCTGTGTGTATTAACCTTTGTTTGGCGGCAATGTTAATTAATAATAAATATAAGAAAGTCCGGATAATACTAATCTAATTAATAAAAAAAACTAAAGAAAGATTTGCCGTCAGTTTCAGCTCTGCTACATCCTGCAATGTAAAATAAGATATGAATCAACCACTCTATAATTTTCTCTAATTAGTATCATAATTCATAAACCACTTGCAATTTTTATCCCATTGTACTTAATCGGTTAGTGTTGATAATCTCAATTTTTCTGATTTAGTATAGCGGGGATCTCTTATATCTTAATTAAATATTATATAAAAACAAACAATAATGAAAACTTATTTGTCATTTATTTATCACATTTTAGTCTTATAAAATGCATTCTTAATCGTTTCTTATAATATTCTAACAAGTGGTTTGAGTGTTACTTAATTACAAAATAACCAAGTAATAATTATAAAAAAAAATAATTAAACACTGAAAGGACATGCGACTTGCACGTGACTAAGAACAAGCTTTTTTATATTTTGCATCTAATTTATTCATAAGACAAGTGCATGTATACATAAACACATATGTATTAGATGATACATGTCTGTATATGTAACATTTTGACAACTCATTCATGTAATATAAGTATATTATTACAACATATATACATATAGTTTTTCTAAGCAATTGTTGTTTTTAGGATAGCTATTGGAATATTAAGATTTAGTTTGTAAGCTTTGCGAAAAATTAAAGCGATCTCGATTTAATTTACTATTTTTCTCCAACCATTTTTTAAAATAATTTTTTATTCATTCACTACTGCAAATAATGTATGTATTGACTAATAAGTAAACTCAACCGTGAAGCTTTACCTTGCTAAGGACAACATTTATTAATAAAAATGTCGCAAAAAATATTCTTACATTCTTATTAATTATCATTATTGGGTTTAGGGATAGGAAACGTTTTTAATATAATACTAGTCAAACTCGTTTAGTAAAAATAATAGAAAATTTATTATCATGTATAAAAATATAATTTTACAAGTCTATATTAGAATCGTCAACTATTCGCAGTTGTTTTAATTCTGATAATTTAGGAACATCATTTATTGCATTCACTTCGCTTTTCTTCCGACTAAAGATGCGTTTACAATAATACTGTAGGAAATTTGCATCAGCGCCAATGAGGGCCAGAATTGAATTCAAATAAAATGTGGAATAACACCAACTGACCAAAATCACCGATAGCAAAAATTCACCGATTTGTTTGTAAGCTAAGATTTCCAAAAACAACGTTGAACATCCAGCTGCAGCCGTTGTGATTGCCGACATGGTTATTGGCCCTAACATAATTGACAACGCATATTTAACAGATTCCGTTCGATTAGTATTATTTGTACATTTTAAATTATATGTAACGCAATAATGTAGACTGAAATCGATGGTAATGCCAAAACTACTTGATATTGCAATTGTTTCTAAAAAGTGCAATTTCCACCCAATGAGTATTAAAATCGCAATCGTTGTTGTTATACTACATGTGATATTAATTATGGCAAAGAAGCTATTTATGATATTTAACGTTGTGAGAAATAACACAAATAGTGCTAAAAATATTGAAATTATAATTGATAGCAAAGTATTTTTAATCAAAATGCTTTGCAGTTCATAAAATTCGTAGTCGGTTATAAAAAACCCTTGTCTTAAAGTATTTGGCGCATTTTTGAACTGTTCATTGGTCCAATTATTTACATCATCGATAAATTTATTCATCAACTCGTAGTTCATCGAATTGTTTAATATATAAATGCTATCGTATTCAATAATAACCGTCTTTATAGTCGGTTTTGTTAAGTTATTAGAAAATTTCGGACCGGCAATACCTGGCAGAAATAAGTTACTTGGCGTGCGATATAAATCCGCGACTGAATCAATAATGCAATGATTGAAAACATCTTCGTGAAATGGGAATTTTGAATGTTCGCAACAGGGATAGCGCGTTATATTTTCTATAATCGGATCCAGGCAGCTACGTTCCATCCATTTAATGAATGAATCGATAAAACAATTTTCGAGTAACGGTCCGTTGGTCGGTTCATAAAATGGCTGTTTGCGTAGGTTGGTACAAAAATCAAATAGGAATTTTTGCGACTCAGCACTGGCCATATTAAAACTATCATCGAATTTTAAGCTTCCTAAACTTTGCGGATTCATAAAGTCGCCGTTATCTATCGGTAATACACCGAAAACAAATCGTAACGGCAACTTGTAATTCTCAAAATATTCGTTGTGAACAAATCGATAATTATTTTTATATTCAAAGTCGTATCTTTCAAATGGATGTGAGCTTTTAAATAACTGCAATTCATTATTTTTGGCCAGCTGCAGTTTGGGATGATAGAAAATGACGATGAAACTACATATCGAGATAAGCGTAAATACAATAAATATAAATAATTTGAATCTAACTATAAAATTAATAATTGCCACTTCGCAATATTTTGGTAAATTTCTAGCTATAATAAATACTTTTCCATTTAAACTGATTAATTCTTTTAAATGGTTTAATATACCACTAGTTTTGCGCTTTGTATATTTTTCATAAACTATAACAGATGCTGGTAACCAAGTTATCATCAATAAATAATTAATTAATACGGCCATGCCTGTAAACAACCTGAAATCGTATTGATTTTCAATAAATTACGTGCATTCATTTACAATGTATTGTTTTTACATACCCGAAACACTTCAGCGCTGTAATGAAACTAAAATATGATGCGAAAAATGCGACGCCTGTTGTTAGTGATGTAACAAGCATGGATACAACAGAGTGATTAAATGTGTCATTCATTAGACGATTCAATGATATGTTATTGTCCTTCTGCGCGCGATAAACTTTACAAAATATAAAAGCATCATCGGCCCCAATACCTGCAACAAAATCAATACGCAATTAATTGTATAATTTTTCAAGCGGCTTTTTAAATTACCAATGGCAATCACGACAGCGAGCATATTGATGAATGGAAAAAATTTTAATCCAAACACGTACGTATAAATGCAATACGATATTGCCAATGAAAACAGAATGGCATGCGCTATCATAATTGTTAAAAACATAGATTTGGTATAAAACAATAAACAGATTGCAATAAAAATACCACCAAAGACCATAAATTTTGCATCTGATACTAGATAATCATCAAATAAAAAATGCTTAATACCAAAATCCATCGCGATTATCGAGAGTGATTCATAAGATCGTTGGATGTTTTTGTAGTATGGCAACGTAGCAATACTACAAGCTAGTGGCAACACCAATAGCGTATTCGGAAGATATGTATTGTTGATATTCTACAACAAAGAAATAATTAAAATGTAAATATTAGCTAAATCTCGTTGAAAGTAGTATGTACTTCTAGCGGCATAAACTCTGTTGTTGTTAAATATGTAAATATATTGTAAATACCATCCGATTTAATACAATGCAAGGGAGCATCACAATAGCTTCGATAACTGCAATCAGATGTTAGCTTATTTTGGTGATAGTAATGCGAGCAGTTTTGTAAAAGCTCTTGCATGTTGTTGATATCATCTTCCTGAAACATAAAAAATGATTTCGGAAACATTGCAACTTACTACACAATTTGATTTTGAATTATAATGCAAATACATAGTAAAATATTTTTGCATTTAACTTAGCCCTCGTTTTAGAAGATCAAAGCATGCACACATTTAATTACATTTATAATCAACTACATTCATCTTTCGATTTACACAGTCAAAGCTCTTATATATAGATTTGTTTTTACACGGTTCTAATAAACGATTCTTTTGTTATTTCTCTCATAAAGAATTTTATAGTCGTAATATATTTATGTATTTCTTCTTTAGATATTTATATAAATTTAAAAGTTAGAAACGTTCAATGGTAAAGTTATTGAACCAATTCTTTATTTTTCAATAAATCTTACTTATTTTATGCGGTTGTAAAGAGAACATATCATTATTTTTTCTCTATATTCATTAGATCGATAGGCATGCTTTTCGATAGTTATGGGCATATTCTTTAATTTTGCATAATGCTTGGTTTCAATTTGCTCGGATTAACAGTGTAAATCGAAGGATGAATCTTCGAATGCATTAAAATAAGGTAGCTAATAACTCAAACGATTAATAGAATATTCAATAACCCCTTAAAAGTAAAAGTAAGTAACCTCCCTCGCGTCAAAAAGTAATAAAATGTGATTCGTTTATGATGTAAATCAGGGATTTCTATTTGATATCATATCAAGTGCCCTGTTTGGTTGTTTATGCAGATGGTGAATTTTATGAAAAAGTTTATGTCAATTTCATTAATTACCCAATAAATAATGTCTTGTTGCACTTATTGTCTGTAAATGAACTCCATGGCGTTGGTTATAATTTCAGAGAAAAAAATCTAGTATGACTCTATCAGATAATTGTTACTGTACATAAATAATTGACTGTCTGTAAAAACAGCTCAATTCGATACGTAATTTGTTATAAAACATCACAGCATAAAAATACGAGAAGCGGCAGGTTGCTCACATCCCGTTTTAAAGCATTGATGAAAAAAACGATCCCGCCTGTGTGTACCACTTGTGGACCACACATAATTGTTCTAATGTGGATCACATAGGTCTACACCATATGACTATGGCTCACATAACTATTTCATCGGGTAGTAAGTATAGTTTAAAATTAACATAATTAAAAATTAAACTTATATTAATTAAAAATAGAAAATTAGATAAGATTTAGCGTCTTAACATAAATCGTCGATTGGAAAAACGTAGACATTTTTATTCCGGTGTAAATATGTTAATATAATTAATTTCATCAGGTCTTTAAGTTTGTTTAAAAATTCATGGTTAAATCGCCAAATGAATGATGCATGTTGCAACGAACTAATGATCAACATCTAATAATAAACATGCATAATAGCTAATCTTGCATAATGCGATCCGGATTCAAGGGAGCTTAATGTACCGAAATTTTATAGTAAGTAAAATCTGTTGAAATAGTAAATAATTAAAACTAATAAGTGGTTTGCGGCTGCATTAAGTATATGTGTAAATTATATAAAGCAACTTACGGTGATATCTCTACAAGATGTTTTGTTAAAGAAGAACGCTATGTAATTAGGCAGCGACCAAATACGGCAGCATTTCTTCTTTAAATTGGACGTAACACACAAATGACTAAATTCATCAATTTGGGTTAACTCGTCTTGTATTTTACATATGTTAATCATTGATTGGTAGTTGAATAAATCAGACTTGTCGTTTGCTTCAATTATTAGTTTAGCATAATTTTGGTCTAGAAAAGGATGGTTGTCAATTAAATTAAAATTAAAATTAGAGCTCGATGTTTTTGCTTTTAAGTAAAAACTTGTAACTCTTTTAACGAAGTAAACAACCTGGTGAGCCGCAAAAAAAATCTTCATTCTCCACATTAACATTTTTAATTCTTTTATTACTAATTTTTGTTCGATTTCCTTTATTCTAGAAAAAAGAAAATTATTAGTCAATCTATTCATGGATTATAATTTAAATTTATACTACCATTTTATGCTTTTTTCGTTTATATTTCGTGTGATTTTTTATTTTAATGCGCGGTTTGACTTCCATTAATTCCTTCGGATTTGAAATTAACTGTCCTGACGATTTCGTAGCCTCCAATAAATTCTTCCACGTTGTAATACGATTGCTCAATTCGGTTCCTCGTGTATCAAAACCCTGTTAATGAACAATTAATCAAGTTTTAATTAATTATTTACAAATATTTACCATTTTCGGATCGCTGAACGAGAAATTCTCATGCGTTGTGATTGTCACTACGCAACATACTACAGATAACATAAATATACTAAATAATACTGAAAATGGGTAACAAGTAATAACTTTGTTTAAATAATAAATCATATTGTAACACTTTAAAAAATAAAAATAAAGAAATGTCAAATATTTTTTTTGACAGACTCATCCTACCGTTAAAGCTGTAAACTAATCTAACGAATTTTAATATTGTGGCGTAGATGGCGTTCGTGTATGTTTTGGAGGTTATAATAAACGTGTTTAAAAACCATTTCATTCCTTATTTATATAAAATGTGATAAATGTAAGTAATTGAATTATAATTGTATTATATTATATTATAAAACTGAAATTGTCGCTGAATTGAATGTCGTCGCAACTGAAGAATAACTATAGAGAAGAAGCAGTAAGTATTTTATTTTCCTAACATTATTATTTTCATAAAATGCAGAATTAATATTTATATAAAGTAGTAAAACTTACAATTAATTATACATAGAGATAAAATTGCACCATTTTAGGCTAAAATGGTTTTATATGCATATTAAAAAATTATATTGATAAATCAATAAAGATTTATGCATGCATACGCAAAATTTATCTACATACTTTCGTAAATGTGAGTGCACTCTGAAAATTGAAAGATTTGATTTAAAAGCAGAATATGGCAAATTAGAAAAAATCTAATTATAAGTTTCAATATAATATACTGGGTGCTTTTCATAGTGGTCCCGTTTAATCTTATAAACGCTAGACAGCAAAGTAGTTTAATGGATGTTAATTAAGGTCTACTAATTTGTGAAAAAAAAATTAATATTTTCACAAGCGAGGAGGGAAATTATATAAGCTTTTATTGCTGGAGCAGTAAAAACTTCTATATTGAGACTTTTATCTTATACATAATTGAAATAATAATTCAATTAGCAATTTTTACTGAATGCGGTGACTTGAAACAATTTTTTTCTTTAAATTATCATCGAATCGTGAATAGTAAATTCGAGTTAGCAGCAATAAACTATATTTCCATCATGAAAGAATAAAGATTTATCAAATATGTATAGCGTAAGTGTGTTACTCTGTACTGCTAGTTTTACTCTATTGCAACTTCTGTCAGATTATCAAATAACTAACCTTCATAGTACTTTCCTAGACACAGTTTCCACTACATTCGCTAAGTACTGCATTTTCTTGCTATTATTTTTATTCTATTACATATAAACTTTAGTTTAATGACTTGAAGAATCTTTTAAGAAATTTATTTAGTTTTCGAAGCGATATAAGCATGAAAATTGTACCTTTAAGGTACAATACCGGCTGATTAGCTTTGTTCCTTTAATACTTGAAGAACTAAGCCTGGCCGATATTCAAGGAGGACTTGTTACAGGGAGTATGTAGTAGTAGTACGTGAAGAACTAAATCTTGAAGCTTAAATCATGGTAGTATGTTGAAAATTGCTTTGTTAACTATTACGTTGAGCTTGAAACTTTTGAGTAGCCTTGAAAATTAGTAAATTAGAGTCGTAAAGTACTTATAGGATATACTATAGAATAGATTTTTAATGAATAAATATGTGTAGTATTAGTAGTATGTATGTATAATGAAATAATAGTATAATAGGAGTTTGATTGTTTTATGTATGGCATTCGTAAGAATTTTATGATTGTTATTTTTTAAGATCAACCTATCTGAAAGTAAGGATGGCAGCATCTAAAGTGTATCACCATCATATATCTTATTCCTTTTAGGGTTTATCTGGCTACAACTTAAGACTGATGTGAAATATGCTCTTATTCAATATTTCTCTCGTGTAATAGATACCTACTACTGAAAAATGTTACCCGAAAAAAACGGACAAGAACTCAGGGAATGTTACGAATGACTATTGACTTCAAGATTAATGTTATCCTTTCGTAATTTATATCTGTAAATATTTATTTATTTTTCTTTATTTATATATTATATATATATATATTATATGTATATATTACAATATTATAAGTGAAAATAATTAGATAACATAAAATGTGATTGATTATTTATGTTGATTCTTTTATTGCATGAGATGATTTTCAGAAATGTCACTAGTAGAACTGGATGATACATCAAGATAAGTTAGTGTCAGTCTCACGCACAATTCCTTATTTATGCTATTAACGCTATACCATTCATCGTGTTCGCGACAGATACAAAGGTTAATAAAAGAAGAACCGACGACCGTAAACAGATAAAACGTCAGATAGTAGAAAGGACGTTAGAAGGCGTCGGCTATTATGTGACATATTGCATTTAGACCTCAGCGTAAGCGTCAGAGTTGACCAGTCCTGTATATTAGACAGCAAAAGTATTTGCTCAAAGCTTACAAAGATATAAGAGTTGATAAGAAACAGTTAACGATTACATTGCGCCATCTTGCAAGATGAACTTGCAAGGAACTCTTGTTCTAGCTTATTTCATGTTTAGAGTATATAATAAACTTGAGTGACGATGAGAAACGAGCGCAGTTTTCCTGCTTGTCAACCAAGCATACATGTTAACATTTCAACCAAATTTTTTCCAAAAATCTAATTAAATCTCTTGAAAATTTTTCTTTGTTTTCGGTATAAAATCCTTCTCCAATCTATACCAACTGCATAATTGAGCTGTCCCAAGAGAATGCAAACTACAAACTAGAACTAAGAGCGTGTACCATATGGTCACCCCATACATCTTCAACTAGGTCAACCAAAAACAGAATCTAATATTCGTGTACGAAACATCATGCTTATTTATTTACATCGTATAAAATGTACGAAGTAATATATAGCTTTCCTCTATCCAACTAAAAAATTTAAACTTATTGAAAATCGCATGAACATTTTTTATAAATAACCCCTAGCTTATTATTACAATACATGATATTTGAACCTACTTATACTTTACTCTTAATGATAAGTATAGATATTCCATAGAAATTGTTAATTAATTAAAAATACCATAAATATACTTTTTTCTTCCAATAAATTAAAAGCTTTATTTTGGAATTAGCATATTACAGTAAATGAATATTTTTTTAGCTTCAAGTGTTAAATTAAAATTTCTACTTGTTTGCTTTCCAGCAATTAAAAATATTGTTTAAGGCCGCTTTCTTTCATGTCTAAATTGAAAACGCTGCAAATTTTATTATCCAGATTTTAATTTACTCCACTAGCTATTTTATCTTCCAGCAAAAATAATTATATAAATATAATGTAAATAATAAACGATTAGCGAAAAAGTTCTTATTATTAGTGTATGTTTTACAATTGGGCTGAGACTGATTTGCTCTGTGGAATTCTACTAAATTTCCCACAGGAGTTTTCTACTATTGAAAAAAACGTTCTGATGCTGTCATTTGAATTATTAAATTCAATTTAAATTTAGACATTTTTTTTAAATATTTCTTTTGAAAGATATAAAGATTTCCGGAAATCCATATGTGTATTTTTATTATATCTATCCAATTTATATTATATAAAAAAAACCAAATCGCATTTTTCTGGCTGAATTTGTATTTTTAAAATAGCTTTTACATTATTTATAAAGCAAGCAAATTATGTAAATTAATTTGATAAAAATAATTTGTTTATTAAAAAAAAAACAATACACGATTATAAAGAGTAAATGAGTAAAGAATGAAACATCAAAGGAGAGTAAAGAAGGAAAAAAACGCGTATTTGCAAATGTAAATCACTTTGAAGGTTTGTTTGATAAGAATTAAATATTACAAATGTATTATTAATTATTTTCACACTGGTGAAAAAAATGCGATTAGCAACATTCATTTAAATGCTTGAAGGTGAACGATTTAATATTACTGAAATGAAATGAAAAGAACTAAACTAGGACAAACATCGAAATGGTTATGTTGAGTTTAATTTATGACATACTCCATATGGTCGAGGATATTTTCGAGAATTCTAGTTTGTTATCTTGCACTTAAGTTCTTTTTAACCTTTTTACTGTACTTTCATGGCAACTTGAGGTTGTTGCAGTAACCTAATATTCATTATAAGTGCAAGTACGCTATTTTAACGTCGTCAAATATTATAGATGCATTATGATTGTTTAAACTAGTTTGAGCGAATTTAATAAACTGTGTATGCAATTTTTTCTATTTACATTTCTACTACTTCGACGTATTTATTCTATTATGGAGTGCTATATATTGTAATAAACTTAATGCAATCTTAGAGAGAGACGTAATATTTAAGTTCAAGTCTTATTTGTTGGCAAATGCAGCTTTAAATTAGATAATGGTTGAATATAAAAGGCAGCGCAAAAATATAATTAATTAAAGCATTTCACGTTATTTGTATTAATTATATTTTTAATTTTCACTAATTTTTATAGCCGGTTTCATACAGTAATAGAATATTTATGGGTGATTAAAATTATAATAATCATGTTGCCTGCCACCTTGAATTAGGTTTTTATTGCAGCAGTGCCAATGTTGTTGTAAATTCCATTAGGTGAAGAATGTGAAATTTTGTTTGTCTATTGAAAAATTGTTCTTGCTCACGAGTGTAATCACTGCTAACAATTGAATAGTTTTGTATTGTTACAATACAAATAAAAGCCATTAATTTTTACAGGAATTGTACAACGAATTGTATATATTTGCTATATCTATATATTGTTAGTGTCGTTTCATATTAGAGAAATAAAGAAATTGATTTAAATATGCTAGAATATTACAATATAAAACTTATTCAGCATCACGTGTTTGTAGAGTGCATTTGATCTTTTATAAACATAACTAGCATATACTATATAGATATAGATATATATATGTTTAATTTCGCTAATGTTGTTTAATCAGTAATTATAATGCAAGAAAGATCAAAGTTGCAATATGACTAATTTATTAATTGAATTCTTCCGGAAATGAATGTCAAGATGATAATATATTGATTTCCTACGATCATTGGTGGTGAATAATAGAAATAATATACGTGTAAATAATACAATAGTATTTGTTTGAAAGCAATTACATAAATGAAATTAAGGATAATCTGAATGATGATAATCATGATAATAGTCAGAGTGAGTGAGATTAGATTTGCAGTAAGAATTGATAATCAGTTAGTGTTGAATTTGTCAGTTTGTTGCTGCTAATCCATATGTATTAAGTGTAGAAGAAAGTGTAAACTATAAGGAAGAGTTTCTTCGCATAGTAATTTAACCATCTCTCAACTGAAGTCATTAGAATGTCTCGAGTAGCTTAGGATAATAGATAGTTCAATATGTCTACTCAGCTAATAGATTCTGCTTAGCGGTCTTAAAATTGCCCTTTTCGGTTGAAGTACGACGTTCGACCAAAGCACTATATTATTAAAAGTTATTAGGACAACTTTCAAAACTTTTCACCAATAATTCATAAATATTTACTGCGTTCGCACGAGCTTTAAACAGACTATAACAATTTTTTATGATTAGAAAAACTTAATTAAAAATTATTTAAGTTTTATAAATTATTGTATATATTCCCTAATGTTATTGTGCACTGGTTAATAATTAATTAATCTTATTTTTATATACTTGTACACTTTGTATATACTTTGTTTTTCAGCGTGCTATTAATTAAATTAAATCCTCCCAGAAATGTTGTTTTGACGAAAATTAATAATATAGAAAAAATCGAAATAAATTATTCATTACACACGGGATGGATGTTTAAGGATAGCTAAGCTTTTGTGTTGTGTAGTTTATGGCCAAGGGACAACTAAATGATATGCAAATAATAAAAATAAACATTATTTATTATACTGTCAATATTAGCATTATAATATAGATTTTTAAGTTATTGATAAAGAAATGTTTGATAGGTAAATAACATTTATATACAATGTGTATTACGTACAATTTTACCTATACTCTCCTATGTATCAATGTATGTGTACGTGTATTTCTCTATTCATGACTAGTAATACGTATTTTTAGTTAAATCTATTTATTTTCGATGAATTTGTTTTTGATATTGTTCCAATAATACATAACGTTATGTTTATATGTGGTTATATGATGAATATAAAATATTAAGCTGCGTATTGTTGTTATTTTTGATTATAGTTAAATAATCAAAAAAAAGAGAAAAAAAAAAAACGAAAAAAAAGTATTGTAGAAATTTCTGTTGTTTCGGATGGTATAGTATGTATAAATGTTTAATAAACATTTTCATGGTCTTTGAAATTTTAATATAACAAATGTGCAAAGACGAAAATAACAAAGGAAAATATTAATATGTATTAGGAAAGCAATGTGGTGCATAATATTTCTTTAAAATAAGATTCGAAGAGTGAGGATTCCCCTTGAGACCTATTGACCCTTGCTTGCACCGGATGTCTATGACATAGTTGATGGAAAAGTGAAACTCCCTTAGCGGTTTCTATAAGATAAACCATCTTTTCATAGACGATATATATTTTTATTCAAGCATTGATAAAGTTGGATATATAAATCATTATTAATTGAAAATAAGTGAGAAAACTTTTTTGACACCGAATGATTCGAAACAGTTTGTTTATGTATATATTGTCAACATTTCCTAAAGGGTAAATCCAACAAAGTTTTCTAATATAAATAAATTAGTAACGCTTGATAAAGCTAAGTTAAAGTTCCGATTACGGCTCGGGAATTCCATGTAATATTACGGAAGCTGCTGTAAACAATAACATAATGCATTATTAAGCAACTCTAGAAATACGAATTCAGCGCATTATGGAGATAGGGCATCTAAATGCATTATGTTGTTTAAATACTCTCACCTAATTGGATAAGCCTCCTGTCTAATTGGAAGAAAATTATATTTGACTTTCATCTTACTGACTTTTAACATATATATACATAATTAGTATCTCAAATAGTGTAGATAATATTCAGTAGCATTGTATACCATAGTATACAATACGATACGATACGATACAATACAACACTTTTTTACTGCACATCATAATCAAACCACAATTAATTAATAAATTTTTCAACGCAAACTTAAACTGCCATAATTAAAATGTCATCAATTCTTCTCAAAATTTAATCATCTAACTCTTACATTTCATAATTCATTTTAAAATTTTCTACTATCAAACACAAAATTTAATTTACTTTTGGACATATAACATATTAATTTTTAATTAGAATTTATTCTTCTTGTTTTCATTACATTTTTAATACTATATACTAACTACATTTATAGTTTTCTACATATAGTTAGTTGGCAGTATAATACAATACCTCTTTTATATATAATATATTTAAAAATCATTCCTTCTTATCGTTTTATATGTTTTTTATGCTCCAAAGAAATGTACTTTTAGGTGTTGAAATTAATAGCTCTTAACGTAGAAATATATTTCCATGCAAATCTTGAAGTAAAAATGGTAGATTCGTTGAAAACTTTTTCCAATAGTCACTAAAAAGTGCATACTAAATTCATTTTATACATTTTAATGAAACGTGACCGTATAGTTTAAATACATTCCTTATTTTCTATCGCATCGCAATTCGCCAAACAATTACAATAATTATATTATTAGTCAAATATTCAATACTCTGCTATAAGTTAAATATTTATTTTTAATATTTGAAATATTTTATTTGATATTCAATTGGCGAAATTGCGAATGTAGCAAATACAGCTATACGTATAGCCTATAGAGTATAGAATCAAATAAAGTGTATTACGGTCGGAGGTGTCAATCCTCCCTTCAGGATGTTTGTATGTGTGAGAGATTGGTGCAATCGGCCCGTAATATGCCCTAAGTATTTAACAGATTAAACTACCACTTAACCTAATCTACCAATAATGGATGGTGGAAGGTAAATTAGTGATGTGAGTGGTACATTACACATCGGCTACTCTTTACATTTTTCTATCCATTATGCTTCATGCCCATTTCCGTTACTCCAAGAGAAAACATTCTCATGAAAAATCCACTAAAAATACTCTTCAAGACAATACAATTATCACCCAAACATTTTTTAATATATATTTGCTTGTAAAAGTATTTTTAATAAAAAGGATTCTGTGAAAATAAAAGAATGTTCAATAATTGAAAAAAATTGAACAATTCTACTAGCTGTATTGTTATTTTAGAGTAATAAAATTGTCACAGTATATTGTTTATAAATAGATTTCCTTTTTGCGAATTTATTGACACTTTTTGCAAAGTAAATTTGTTTTTCTATCAATTTTGTTGTTATAAGTTCAATATGATTTGTTTACTTATTCACCTGAAAGAATACCTATTTCACTAATTAAAAAATGTGCATTTATAATTATTTAACTTTTGACATATTATGCTTTGCTACTTAACCACAAAGCGGAATAATTTTGGGTAGCCCACCTAGTATTAGTCTTTAAACGGTTATTTAAAATGCACTATTTTATTTTACTTAAAAAAATGTAGACATATTTAATATATAAATATATTTGAAATGTTAGTTTTGACTATTAGTTATTAATCTTTTAATAGACGTTATTGTTTATCAATTGTTACACTAAAAGTGTCTGTTGGTGTATATTTATGCAAAAGTTATTTGCGTCTTATTGATTATATTTCTATTTTGAAAATTGGCATATCATTTACTCATTTTCCACAAAACAAAATGTCTTTTTTTATGAAATAATGAACATGAGCATCAAAAATTATTCTCATCTTTAACACATTATTCTTTACCACTTGAGATAGAATAAATTCGTATCCGCCAGCCTATCCAATTTCATCCTCTTGCCCTGTGTCATTTCATTTGATACAAATAAACTATTTTAAGTATTATTTTTGTCCCTAAAAAATTATTGGTCGAAAAAAAACAGTGCATATAGATTTTCATCTTTCCTTGAAATAGTAGAGCATAGTATAATTTGTGATCTACACTTTATCATCTATGGAAAGAGGAAACTTCTAGCAAATAAGTAAACGTAATGTCAATATTTATAACATACAAGATTGCACAAATCATTTTCGGGTAATTAAAATATTAGAAGAAGTTCTTTTATTGAAGTTGTTTTTATAAATTATATAATAATAATCGTTACTGCCGATTATCATGTAAAAATGTAGAGTACAATTCGACAAATATGTTCCATTGTGTTAATGGTCAAATATAATATAGATGGTCGAAATACGACAATACCATACTCCCATAAATATAAATAAGTATTGATTCATGTCTAAAAACGTGGAATTGCAGTTTGTTTTCTACGTTTTGTAGTGAATGCAAAAAAAAATGTTGAACCATTTTTAAGTTGCCCTTGTAATGTATTGGGTCAGACTATAAATTTGTGCGCATCACTGTCATATTATTTTTGTTTTTTTTTTTGCTTTTTGAAGAATAGCAGAATTTTACAAATACGATACAACACCTGTTAAAAATGTGAACGTATGTAACTGGTTTATAAATAATAAATTTATGGATGGATCTGATATTTTTGTTATGTAGGTTTCTAAAAATTTGTGTTTACGAAACAGATCTATGGGGATTGAAGATTAAAGGGTCGAAATACAATACATTCAATACGAATAGAATTAATAATATATATTAAACTTAATTACAATAATACTAATCGTACTACTAACTTTGTTGATTTATTCTTTTATTGTTAATTATTCTGTAGCAAAAGAAGTTTATTTGGCAAGACGATTAAAATTCTGATATTTTTGTTATGTAGGTTTCTAAAAATTTGTGTTTATCAAACAGATCTATGGAGCTTGAAGATTAATGGATCGAAATAAATTAAATACGAATACAATTAATAATTTATTTTGAACTTAATTATAATAATACTAATCGTTACAATTTATCTTTTTATTGTTAATTATTCTTTTAGCAAAAGAAGTTTATTTGTCAAGACGATTAAATTCCTTGATATGCGTGTATTTAAGTCAGCATTAGATTATTTGCCATGTTTCCTTGTTTGCCATCATTTAAAATGCCTAAATCTATATATAATTAATATGATATTAAAATGTAACCACAGTTAAACTGTCGTTTCACGTTCTATTCTGTTACACATAGTAATCTTGAAAGAGCTGCTTAGTGACTGTTTAATCCATGGATTATAGAATCACAGCGCGTTATTTACATTAATAAAAATATGCTACTACGATTCAAAGCGTTAAATATTCACTTAATAAATAAGCCATTTACAATTTAATGACAAATTTTACTTACTAAAGGCGTAAATATTTTATACGAGCACATTTTTATGTAATAATGATATTTGCATAACGATGCGGGAGTGGGAGTGGAGCGTAGAATGTGCAATGCGAACTATTAAAACAAAATATTTTATTTATTTTTATCTATGTTTCTTTATATCAAAACTGTCTTAGTTTCCGTCAGTTTCAGTAACAAATGCGAAACCACTTTCACCTTTT
Organism: Adinopsis sp. GC000173; assembly: GCA_030264715.1. NCBI lineage: Eukaryota > Metazoa > Arthropoda > Insecta > Coleoptera > Staphylinidae > Adinopsis > Adinopsis sp. GC000173. The sequence goes on from JARJDW010011248.1 coordinate 96,454, forward strand.
CTTGGACAATAAAAATGAAACATTGTCGACAACGGGGTTGTATATTTTCTCTCCAGTTTTTAGCAGTAATATTTTATTTCATCTATTTCAAAAAATCCAAAATATCTTTGCACATTATTTGCAAAGGAAAATTTCCCTAATAATATTTTATCGTTAGTATACTACCGCGTGGAAATGTCGTACATTTTGACAATTTTCTATGTGGAATATCAATAATATATCTTGGTAGTTAATTTAAATTTGGAGTAAACTTATTCAGGTGTGAGGACAACAATCTGGGTATTAGGACGTACTCTTCTTCATAATCATAACGAGGCCCTGATCTCATCAAGTTAAATGAATGGGGAACCATCCTGTTGGAAACATAGATAGCACGCTTTTAACCTATCTCAACGCTTCTACTGTACATGTTCACTCTATTTATTTAAAGTAATGATACAAAATATAATCATAGAGGCGAGATAATCAAGCTTAACTGTTTATTTCCGCAGCAAGGATGAAACATTTCAGCTTTCATGTTTAATCATCAGTACGAGAATTGATTATTGCTTTTCATATTTTTCTATAATAAATATAACATACAAATTGTTATTCATGAAATATCTCACTAACTAATCGCAGTTTAAATCAACCCCATATGTTAAAAGACACGTCACTTTCATTCATTCATTCATTCATCGTTTAATTTGTTCGCCCTTAATCAAATAATAAAGTAAATGTAGTTGGGTGGTTTTCATAAATACATATTTTGATAAATTAATACCTACCAAGCTAAATATATGTGCATATAAAAACTTTTATTTATATTGTAAAAGTTCACGATTACTTAACATATTTTACAGACGAACGCTTCAGTTTTGTTAAATACCTTTAATGATTTCATTACCATTAAAAATCCCGCTACTTAACGTGCTTGATTTACGCCAACAGTAATTTGGAGTGACTTTTGTGCAAAAATAGCGTTTTGAGAAAAAAAAATTATTTTAGTTTGTGATTAGTTGCGTTTAATACGGATTTGATCGATGCGAAGTAATTATGGGATTAGTTGATTGTGTTAAACAAGGAATGCCTGTAGTAAACATGTAACAGTTTGTTTATTAAATATAAAGCGGTTCATAATGTATTGTATCGTTTGAAAATCGACTGATTCATGGATATAGAATATTGTATAAAAAACATTTAAACATTTCTATTTTTATCAATTGCCTCTTTTGTTCACATACCATATAGTAGTACTGTCTAAACAGAAGGAATTTTATATAAGCGAAATAAAAAAAAACGGAGAAGAGGAAGGAAGAAAGAATGTAAATGGGATATGGTTTAAATAATAAATTACATGTTTCGGTTACAAAAGTAAATATAACCGGACCATATAATGTAATAGCATTTATTTTCAATTAAGTAATTAGAATTTAGAATATTGGTTCAGCAGCATCAGCTTATGGGATTTAAGATTCTGTTTGTTGTTCTGCTTAAAATATTTGCTTTCGCTCTTAATAAGTCAAACACAAGTTACTAAACACTTTGGATTTAGAGGGAAAACTCTTTGTTCTAAAATGTGTATTTATGCTTGAAAAAACATTCCACCTTATTTAGCACTTTTATATACAAAATTTTTCTATAAAAAATGTAGCAAAGAAATCATGAATTTAGACATATATGTCTTTAAATACGTTGAATGTGTATAGAATTGCGTACATGAGAGTACTATGATAAAATATTAACCACCTGAATCTAACATTCCGTGTGCGCTTTGGCAGTAAATGAGCAAAGGTATATGACTTTTACCATTCCAAAATAGAGTAGCACAATTTCAGCTTTTTTATGTTAAACTCTTTTTTTAAATATTTCAACCTCCATATATTATAAATAAAAAATTTATATTTTAGTAAAGCTTGTAATAAATTACGTTTTCTTTAATGCTTATGAATTTTTAGTATTTGAGCATTTTCTTTGTGGAACATATACATACTATACTCTTCCTACTAGCTTCCTTTTCTTCCCTTTCTTTTATTTCGCTGTGCTTATTTATGAAGAGGAGATGCACAAATAAACATTATTAAATAGGTTGCTGAATTAGGTTTAAATTGTAGCAAATTAGAAAAACATTTTAAGAGAAAAGTTTTAAGTAGAGTTATGTTCATTAACTTCATTATCTGAATGTTTTATTCGGCTAACAATTCGCGCATCTGTCTTTTCTCACTTTGCCAATCGATTAGCTAATTTAGAATCGTGAACAATATTCATTTATTTTTATTACTAAGGCGAAAATTAGTATAAAGTGTGCTACTTAAAAAATGAAAGATTCATAAATCGCATAATAAACGCACCGCACCGCATAGCACCGTGCCGCAGTAGTCGTGCGGATTGAAATCTACATTCAGCATTGAGATTAGAGAGGTAAAGACATAACCCCATCATGAGGATCAAGTATGACCCAAGGGTATATTGTCAGCTTGACGGGTTAGTCTCTAGCGAAATAACTCTCATCAATATTACCGCTTTATACAATAGCTATACAACACCTGGAATAGAATTCATTGTTTTCCAAATCATAAGCTCTTATGAACACATCAGTACAACACAAGTACTCTGTAAGGTTATTGATATCACCACTTTATCATGTCATAATTCATAACAGAATTACAATGCTCTAATATGTATGTAAGTACTAACAATAAACAACGAATCAGTGTAGAATTTAATTTATTTTTTTTGTCTTTGCTTGTTTGGTTGTTTGGTTGTTTGGTTGTTTGTTGCCGCTGCTGTTCTATGTATGAGTATATACTAATATTTAATTGCAAGATACTTGCTGTAATGAAAAATGAAAAATAAAAGAAAAAACAATCATCATGTATGAATTTGTATGATGAGTGTAATACATATGTACATTCATTCATTCGTTCATTCACTTAAAAAACATTAATTATTCCGATTTGTTAATTTTCATTTTTTTTTCATTGTATTATTATTACATATTGTTAAGGGTTTAGGGATTTGTTTAACACTCGTGTGGTGTAATTAAGCATTTAATTGAAATTGAATATGAAAAATAAACAAGTTTGAGAAAGTGTTGATGGATCGATCGATAATTCAGTCTGAATTGTGTTTTCGAAATTCAAATCAAAACTTTGCCGTTGGTATGTTACAATAAGTTGATATTGAGGAATTAGTAATAATAATAATAATAAAATTGCATTTATTTATTGTTGGCAAAGAAAATTGAAATCGTGTTAGAGAATAATGTTAGTTCTGTTATGTTTTCATTAAAATTTAATCCTTTTATTATTACACTCTGTCTTATGTCAATATAAAAGCTAGATTGATCCCAATGTGAGACTAGCGATCGGATTTCTCGATTAAAAGTAAGAATTTTAATTTATTTAATCGCAATGTACACATTTCGCTAATAAGATGAGTGGTAAGTTAGTGTTCAATTCATTCCAGTTGCCGCAATAGAATATCTAAAACCCGAAGGGTTGGTTAGATGGATTAGGTTCGATTCTCATCCGGGTTCTAGAGAATGTGAAACTGAATTAAAATGAGACTATCATGCTGTTAATATAGTTGAGTTATTTAACTTGTTTCTTAGTTGTGAATTGATCACCTAAACTTTAATACGTACATCCGTATTTTTAACCAATTCTAAAATTAGTAAGTTCAGAAAGAATGTGCTACTGTTAAGTTGTAAGTCCAATGCTGGTAAGTTTGCGGGTTAATATAACACAAAAGCTCCACATTGGTGGTGGTAAATACGCACACATCTGGCTCTCAAAGCAACAACTTTACACTCGGAAATGTTACCACTCATTAATTCTAGCTTGTTTCCGTCGCAACATGTTACTCTCCATTTCCAGTGCAGTATGCTACAATTTTGTAAGCAGTGATTTAATAAACGATCTTTCTTTTAAACTTGAACCTTTATCTTTATTCTTTAATCTTAAATATTTTCATCAATGCTATCGTATACGTATTATTTATATTAGGGAAAAGTGGGGGAATGCCGCATTACTACGAATAATTGGTAAAAAAGGCGCAAAACTTATGAGGGGGTAATGGTAATTGCGCTCTAACAAATAAAATAGGTAAAAAGCTACATATTGTAAACTGGTCGTTAAATATACAAAAATCACATATGTAATTATCAGGGATGTCCTGTAAACTGCATTCTGTATGGACCATTCCGAACATAATTCACATCTAAACCATAATTCGTTGCCTTTTCCAAATTCATGTCAAATTAAGCGTCATTACTCCGTTGGACAAATTTTATTTCAAGAACATGTGAAGAGCAATCTATATAATATTATATTCATATATATTATCAAATCCAGGAATGATTATTATATATAGAAATAATTTGACTTAAATTTTGATGCGCATTTCAGTTACAATAGAAAACACGAAATATTATATGCAAGGTACTGATGTATTTTTTCTAATCTCTACACTTAATGATTTTTAAGATAGACCAGGTTGCGGCATTACCCAACTTTCCCCTACTACAATATATTACTTATATTAGCTGTAATGTATAATGTACATATCAATACATAAGTCATCTATTATCGTATTAATTTATTCATCGATTAATAAATTTTCAATTTGAAGCAATGTGTGTCAAAATATTCTATTTGCTGGCAGTATCAAAATTAATTCACGATATAAATAAATAATTAGAACGTTAAATATCGCCCCGAAACGTTTCATTATTCAGAAATCACTCTTCCAAATGTAGAGTCATATTTCTTTTAACACGTTTACAAATAAAATGAGTTAATGAGATTAAATTTTAAGACAAAAGTTTGCCTAGATGCAACAGTTTCACTCTAATGTAGTCTATTTTATTCATTGAGTGTTAATTATAAACTTAATACTCGCATTATTTAAATTTTATGTGCAAAAATATCTTTTTGAAGCGCAATATATTTCACTTCAACATTGTTTCAGTTATAAATTTATTCTGTCAATTACTCTGACTTTCTGGGACACAACTTATTACATTATTACAATATACATATTTGAAATAAATTTATGATTATTCCATTTATTTTATTTGCGCTGATGTTGATGCTGATGAATTTATCAATGAAGTGAACCTAAAAATGTAATAGTAACGATAACAGCGCATTGTTATTATTGAATATTAATTTTAAGCTATTTTCACTTTTCCTAAACGGATATGGTATGTATTTTATTCCAAAGCGTGGATTTAAATATTCGCTTTCACATACTTCAATGAAAATATTTATTTCAATCGCTCTCCAAATATCGAGCAAGAATATTTTAGAATTTATAAATTTGCATTAATATAAAGTGCCATAATTTTAGAAAAAGTAAATATCCCCATTTGTATTGTACTATATGTAGTCATATTTGCACAATAGACGCTGCTACTGATTAGAGTTGTGCATTTATATAAACAATAAGAATAATGCAATATACCGATTTTATGTAGGTACTTACGTGCATGTTTGCTAATTTGCTCTAAGCTAAAATATGTTTTTATTTATAAATTCATATATAAGTTAACTCTTTATTAATATTTTTATCTAAGCAACTTTATTATGAATATATGATACAGAATTTATTTTGAAAGAAGTCTAACTCCAGATCCTATTGTTTCGTGAAAAATACTACTTGGCATGGAAACCTCTCACCAATTTGTAAAATTGAGATGTTGCGTCTATTTTATATATTTTATATAGATGCACTGTTTATATAAATGTCACACCATTTGTGTTTAACCTTACAATTTTTTTTGAGTTGAACAATATTAAGCCCAAGTGACTTTTTGTATAATAATGACAGCAAATAGATTGGAAAGTGTTTTTGAATTGGAATATCAAATATTACGATAAAATCCAGACGTTTCAAGTGGTGTTTTTTCTATTTTAATAGCAAAAGTTTTCACCCATATTCATTGTGAAACAAAAACATATAGAAGTCAATAAACAATCACAACGTAACATGTTATTGCAATAATTATATTGCCACAAAAAATGAAAATTTGGATGATGGCTAAAGCAGTCCTGTTTTCTAGCTGGTACTACAACAAAGCGGTTTCAATCGCCAACTTATTCCTTTTCCAACTATTTATTAAAATCTATTGTGCTACCTTATAAAGTAGTACTCAAATTTTGAACTACCAGAATTTGTTTTGTTCGTCAAAGAGTTAACATATTAAATTATTTTTTTATCTTTTACTAAGTGTAAATAGTGAATGGTCAGAACACAATTACACTGATTTCTATTTACGAAAAAATGCTCCTAATATAAAGCAAGTTACTGGTATACATAGAAAGATTACAATTTAACGTTTTGATCATTATAATGTACAGGATCAACTAAAAAAGAATCAGAAATACTCTATGAGAATCTCAGTGATGTCATGTAAATACAAATTCTCTATGCTATTATTAGCGCTTGTTTATTATATAAAATGTGAAATAATTCAAAAAGGATACATGCCATAAACAAAATAAAACTAGTGTTAATATTTATAAATTTTATAATTTTTTTGTTGAATGTCAGTCTAACCTAACTTTATACGGTAAGCCCGGAATATTATATAATATGTAACAACAATGTATTAAAACAATTTTTTGTCGTTCCTGAAAAATTTAAATTTTGCATCATATGATCGTTTCATACCCACTGACTCAATTTCATTTATAAGCTAATTTTATATTAAACAAACCAGTGATTTTTAAAGAAATATTAAACATTAACTAGTTGTAAATTGCCTCTAGATTAGACCTAAATTGAGTACAATAATGTATAAATAATAAATTGTCTAAACAATAATGCTGAGCTTGAATGTTATTATATCAAAAATGTGTGGACAAGTTTTGTTTGAATTATGATTATTTGACTTGTGATAATGACAGTCGCGGCGTGATAATATTTTTTTCATATATCTGTATACTAAAAGTTTATGAAAAAGTTTATTATGAAAGATGAGCAAATATGCGTATCAATAATTTATAGATCCATTGATGGTTTAATAAAATGTGGATTTAGTTAGTAAATTTTCTTTATTATAACATTAGAGTGCGGTTAAATAGCAATGCGGTTTAGGCCATCAGGGTGTTAGTCACGTTTTGCATTACGGCCACCATAGTAAAGCTCACAAAGTGCAGACCCAAGAGAATGATATCATTTCACAGAGAATGCACAACAGAAAATTTTTAACGAGATGTAAAAACTTGTAATAATTGATTATTTTAATATTGAGCTAGAGATATATAGTAGATAGATAGATAGACAGATAGATAGATCAAAGATGAAAAAGGAATAAAACAAAAAGAAAAAGAATGAATTCTATTTTAAAATTTCTAATTAAAGGATAAAAAGTGTTCAGTTTTCACATTTCACATCAAGTGATTATTTAAATGCACATAGAGTAGATATAAGTAGTTGTGCAAGTGAACATGTTATTTGCTTTAAGGATGAAAACATCTCATGGACTGCACTTCTTTGTAATGAACTACGTGTTAAGTAAGTGATGTTTATGCATTGGGGGTGTTGAAAACGTCTCCTATTTCAGTGGCGGCGTCTTCAACACTCTCTAGTAATCCCTTAAGTAAAAACGCCGATTTCACTAAAATTAGATTTTTAGTTTTCGCTCCCTTATGCCGAGTATGTACAAAATGTATTAGCAGATAGAGTTTGGTTATCTTGTCACAATCAAAGATAAAACGAGAGTGAGAAAGAAACGTTTTAGATTCTAACATATAAACTCGCTGTAATAAAATAAAGTGGGTAAGTTTAGCTTTGTGGTTTGTGACGCCACTGTGTGAGATGGAAAAGACGGCGACTTATATAAGTTCACCTCTGTAATCACGGTAATTGCTCGACAGATTCGAGCGCCTTGTCACAATATCCAGTTTACATTTACACTCACATTTTCTTTCTGCATTCAACGGAGAGAGACAGAAGGAAATTACTTACTTTTTCAGGACATTGTATTTGCGCGCAGACACAGAGGAGAGCAAAAAAATGCTTGATAAATTTAATCATTTTTAAATTCAAATTAAAATAACCTTAAATAACTATTCGTACCTTTTTAATTATTCATTATATATTCATATATATATATATATATATATATATAGTTTATGTTATAAATAATAATATCTTAAATCACCACTATTAGCATTTTCTAAAAAATATTGCATCTTGAAAATGAGATTTGGTAAAAATTTGGTAAAATGCAGCAAGACGTAAGATAATTTGTGCAATAAAGTGATATGTGCTTCCACTGCAGTTCTAAGAATCAGCAATATCTCCTTCTGAGTTACCTGCGTCAAATGCTTTCAAGAAAATTGGCCGTTTTGAAAATATAAAAATTCCATCTTCACATACAGAGATAGAAGCATTCTCAGTCGAACAGATTTTGTGACAACACATACATATCAAAATGCATATCTTATCCAACAATTTATCAATACTTGTCATTTAAACTTTTCTGCATTACGTTTTAAGAAAAATTCCATTCAACAAGTGATCCGATAAATCTACGTTTTTTTACGCATTGTATACTTTTACAAGGAAACAAAGAATAATTTTTAAGCATGTTAAAAATAAATTTTCAACTTTCTAGTCATAATCGTTACTGTAAAAAAGGGAACAACAATGTTTTAAAAAACTTTTCAACGCCATTGTTTATTATCAACGTTCAGAAAGAAAAAAGAACCTTAAAAAAGATTGTTTCATTATTATTAAACGATAATTAAAATTCCATATTTTTTAATAAAAGGAACATTAATATTTTTTTCATTAATGAAGCCTTAAAATGCTGCAACAAGATGTACATATAAACCTAATTACGATATATAAAAATAATAATTTGACTGCTCTGGAAAAGTAGGATACAGCATACAGAATAAATATTAACAAAATGACTTGATACAAAATGTAACTAAATTCTCATATAAAATGATACGCAATAAGAAAATTACATTTCAAAACCAAACAATGCCTTGAGTATTGCAGACTTGTGTATTTATTTTTAAGCAAAGTAATCTATCTAGAATTTAATGTAATGTAAAATAAATATTCGTATTCCAAATTCGAAAATAAAATATTATAAATAAATATAATCGTTCACAATATGAAAGTTGGAAATTTACTATAAGTATTTTAACTATAACAATTAAAAGTTTTGGGCACATCGCCAATGCATTATAGTTCAACAAACTTCGAAAAGTATGTTCTAGTTAACGGTAATATTACACGTACTTTCATGAGGAACAAAAAAGACAAATGTAACTGCTCATTTACAACTATCCTAACATAAAATTCTTACGCGAAATCAAATATTTAATCAGAATAAAATCTAAATACGAGTATTATTTATATATACGCATACACAAATATATATACATGAATGCACTCTAAAATAAAATAAAAATTAAATGAAAAATCCAGCAATTTATTGTAATTGAAACGTTTTAGTTCATTTACAATTAAAATTGCTAACTGATACATCATATTTTGTTACTTAACAAATCTGCATATTTTGTTAATAATACTGAAAATGATAAATGAATGTAAATTGCATTTAAAACGTAAATAGATAAAAAAATATGTTGATTTTTTAATATGACAGCTAAAATTGTGAAATATAAGTAGAACCTAAACGACGTAATAATAAAATTTAATTTTGTATTATTTGTTAGGAATTAAATCGTTTCTTGAATAAAGTCAAAGAAAAGCATGATTTAGATTATTTTCATATTCATGAAACTTTAACGCTCAAGAGAAAAGTAAATAAAAAATATATAAAATATTCAGTATAAATGCAGAAATGGGATCTTCTTAATGTAGAGTAGTCCTTCCATTTGAATGTCTAGAATTATAGAATTTTGTTTATTTAAAATGCAATTTCGTATTAAAAGTATAAATTGTGGGTATAGTTTCATTGTGCATTGTGTATATATGTATACACGTATACGTAGGTAAATGTATAGTACATACTTTACAAGTATGGGTATATATCGTACATACATGCACATACGAGTATTATACAAACATGCAATACAAGCCCCTACTATATATATATATATATGATCGCGACCAAATTAATCGCAAACATAATTGAAAAATTTATCCAAGAAATAATCAACATCTTATTATTACAATACAAGTTTTCGCATTATGAAACAAGTTTTGTTTGTTTTAAATAAATTTTAAGTGAGCTCGTTTATTAAGCCATAAATTTTAATAAATATGCAATATTGTAAGTTAGAAGCATCTATACAAGGTACATTAAGTTGTGCTCCTGCATACAATAATGTTCTCAAAGATTTTTTATCAATAACCTTTCAAAATATATCGCATTTTTATACTGCGCTTTTATGAATATTTATGTAATGAATTATTTAATATTAGGATTTAATCAATAACCTAAATTATTCTTTAATATATTGGTTTCTATTTAATCTAATCTAATCTAATCTAATCAAATCGAATCGAATCGAAAGAGTGGAATAAAGATTAATTATATTTTTTGTTGAAATTTGCAATGGTGTTTTTTTATTGATATTTTGTTATAAATTGATTGCGGTTAATATCGTTCTCTATGCTTATTATTCTTTATAATATGCGATCCTTTCAAATTAACATTATTACAATGTAATGCATAGCAAATTTTATTTAAAAAGTTTCGCTTTACTTAATTGTGTTTATTACAACAAAACCGAAAAAGAGTATAATTAATGTTTTACAACATTTTTATTTTATTTTTGATTGCTGTAAAAAATATATATTTTTTTAAATTAGTGTTCCTTAATATTGCATTTATGTTTTGTATGGATATTTCAAATGATATTATGTCAAAACAAAAAAAAAATACTAAAAGAACAAATTTCAATTTAAAAACAATGTATATAATCCTCTTTACATTAATAAAATCTTCATTTAATCTACATGTATACAAATAAGCAAACAGTTTCTATGAATTTAATTAAATTTGAAAAAACAAAATATTAATATTAATTGAATGTTATAGTATGTGTATGTTGTGTTATTAGAGAAATAATCTATTAAACATTTATTGCAAAACATTTTTTGTTTGCTGCGCTGTGATCCTTGAGGAAAAAAAAGCGAAATATAATTTTGTTTGGGACATGTTTCAGTGATATGGCATGTATTTTTTCTTTTAGTTCGTCTCTTTTTGTTGCTACAAATGCCTTGAATTTATAAAGTATTTATTTTATTTTAGCGGCTGCCCCTTGAGTATAATAAACATTATAAATAGAATATAAAGATATATGATGTACAAAAGAAATAAAGTGTATCATAGAAATGCATAGAATAAGCTATTACATCGAATTTTTATGCTTCAGAATAAGACGAGCGCAGTCTGCGAAACCGACATTGCACCCAAATACATAAATATATAGCACGTGAAACATGAATAATATACAGCTAGATACAAGACGAGTAGAATATTAAAATCAAGGAATTCCTAAGAGAGTTAGCAAGATGTGGTTAGATAGCCGGACTGTAACGGACCTAACCCGTTATAACTTTTCAGTCTAAAAAAGCTGAGAACTGATCGCTACCACCAATCACAAACTAGCCACATATAGTTCTATAAACACCGAGACCAACTACCACCATCAATGTAACCCCAAAATCACATCAATACTTAATATGCAATTTGCGCCAACTGAAAAATTCATTTCGACTTGTTCCAGAACATAGGGGACCTTTAACTCACCAACAAACCAATTCTACGCATAATAAAACCTTTATTTTTACTGATATTTATTACGAAACAAACGTATTTTTTCAAACTTTTGCATTGCATTGCATTGCATTGCAGCATTACAAATACAACTCAAACTATTTTCAAATTTAATTAATATTTTTTAATTTAATATTATACATATTAATTAGTTATAATATACAATGATAATACTAACAAACTTTTTGTTAACTAATATGTTATCCGCAACGTACATATCCTAGAATTATCTATAGAATTTTATTTAATTCTGTGTTGTACAATATTTTGTAAATAAAAATCAAGGAATAATTAATGATAATATATGCATATAAACAATAAAAACACTAAGTAAAATGAAGTAATCGAGCCTCCATTGTATTAAATTGTATTTATAAATGATCAATTTTAGCAAAATACATATTGCGTTAATGAAATCATGTTTTATACGACGATTCAAATAGCTAGAAATTTCTTATTAAAGATATGTTACGTGTATCGTTTTGTTGTTGTTTTATTTCGTACAAAAATTAATTTTGACTTGCTTCGGAAAATAGCAAACCATTAAGTCTCGAAGAAACCAATATATAAAATACGTAATAAAATAACGTAACCTTTTATTGTATTGATATTTATTTATCGTTTAGATTTGTTTAGATTTGATTTGCTACTTGTAAACAAACAAACCTTAAAGTATTAGACTTGTTTTTTTATTATGTTGTGTATCGATTTTCTATTTCATTTGATAAATTAACGCTTCAAAACAAAGTGTTAAAAGTCAAATTTTAAATAAAATAATGAACGATTTTATATTACAATACGTGTCCAATATTTTGCCAAACAAAGGCTATTTAGTTCGACATATAAAAATTGTTAAATTGAAATCAAACAGAAGAATATATATTTTCATGTCCTCGTATTTAAATATTAAAACTGTTTTGTAACAATTTTAGTCGCTGCCTTTCGAAATGTGTAGAATTGAAATAAAAGCTTGACGTCATGTAAAAAATATATTTAATAGCGTTCGGCGGCTAATTAATAATACAGGCATTTATTTTAAAATCGATTCGGCAAATGGAAAATAAAAAGCGCATGTTTTTTTTTCTTTGCCGAATTGCTGATATAGAAAATACAATAATGTAATATTAGCAAAATGTAAAATTCGATAAAAAGTTTTAAGCCCAAATTCAATTTTTCACTTAAACACATCATTTAATATATATCCCACAAGACTTACATATATTTGCCGAATATGTGATGCTGGTTTTGAATTTAAAAATACGAAAAAGAATTTTCGAAGGCAAAGACAGCGACGTTGACATCGGCAGATATAACATTACAGCTATACAGCCAAAGCGACAATGTTATAGAATTGAAGCAATATAAACCAAAATAAAACGTCTATACATATCATATAAAGAATTAGATTTGTATTATTGATAGATATTATTTATATGGACTTAAGTTTGTTGTTTGGTCCATAGTTGTAGTATATACGGGATGAGCATTTATTCAATAAATATATTTGCTGAGGGTTGTACAGTCCGTTCGGTATTCAACCCTAGTGGGTCCAATAGCTTCTCTAATATTGTATCGGTCTACTTAAATCACGTGCTTTATTGTTAAGCTGCGATTTACATGTCAAACAAGTCAATATTAGATTTTGTTTGTGTTGTATTGAGCATTTTGATGAATTGTTAGTTCGTAGCTGGCGATTGTCAGACAATACAATTTACACCTTAGTCTTTTTATACTCCAAAATCTACAAAATATTGCAATGGTTATATAAAAATATGCAACGTTTCGAATGTTTTGTTTGGACGCGGCGGAGGCGGCGGCGGCGGTGGCTTCCCTTCCCTTTTCCTTCCCTGTCCAACACAAACATGAAGTATACGTATGCATTTAAACAACGATACAGTGAAAATTCTCGTTCAGCAACGATTTAATTCATTTGGTTTGTGTAATTTTGCACAAACCATTTCTTTTTAATAATACAATGCAATTGTTAACTGTATAGGGAATATAGAACACCTATTTATACCACTTATTAATAGAAATTGGATTGTAGCCACGTTTATACTTTTTTATGGATATTACATGCCACACATGTGGATTGAAAATTTTCATATAACTTTTGTTTAAATAACACATACTAAAATATATTTTATTATTCTCATCATTCTTCGAAAACAACATTTAAATTTTTTATATAAAAGTTATCGCACCAAACTTATTGCCTGCAAAGAAGATTAAAAATTGAAAATAATATAGATTCTTAGAATAAAGTCTTGTAATTAAAAATAACAGCAGGTAGAGAATTACTTACTACTAATAACCATGAAATATTAAAAATAAAAAGTCCATTTATTTTTTACATTTGATCAATCAATACTATCAGTGTTGAACATGTAAAATAAATATATTATAATACATTATACGATTACTTTTAAATATTAGTAACTTTCAAGGAGATTTTATATAGCGATCAGTTACGATATGATATTTATTGTAAGCGTATTTTCCATTTATTCTAAAACGAAATAACATTGCATCAAGATATTTGTTTTGATACAATTTTTGCAACATCTGGCCAGCTTAAACTTGTTTACTTATGATAAGACGTTGAGTAATGGCCGGCACTCATTAGCTTGGTGTAGCGTTTGGAAATGGTTTTATTTTAATATCCATGCGGATATGAGTAGTAGTCAATAATATGTACTAGTGATTTATTTGGTTATTTTGTTAGTGTAGCTAATCGCTATATTGTTATTTAAATAGTCTGTTAAAAAGTATTTTGTTTCCATCATTATGCTTTAAACAACGTGATAATCTAATCTTACATCAGCCCTTTTGCTTCTTAAATTTTCTTGATAAATTTGAAAACATTGTCAATGCTGGCAGTAAATTACATTAATTAGGAACCGTATCCTTTGAGAACGGTTTTAATTATTTTTTGCAATAAATTAACAAACAAAAAAATTTAGTAAAAAATCTGTCAGAACCTTAGTGTCTTTATCGTTTTACTGTACTTTGTCTTGCAATACTTCGTGTACTTAACAAATTTTGTTAATCTCGTTTTCATGATCGTGCATATAATATAAATGTTTAAAATTGGCATGGCACTCGCAATTTTAATTACCAATGTATTTGTCGCTCGTATACAGCTCTTGAATATTTAAAAGTAGCTTCAAGTTTGTATTAGATGAGGATACGCGGGTAGGTTTAGAGGTACAACGTATATGTGTGCGGGTTTACCACCGCAAGTGGAGATCAAAGAGTCCATCTGAGTGATCGTTCATCCTATTTACCTCACTCAGATATTGCAAATTGCAAAATAAAAACTACTACTACTATCGAAGGATAATGTGTAATATTTTTGTTTGCATAATTAAATTCAAGTCATTGCATCATCACATTGCATGCATATGCGACAATAAATTACATCTTAAAAGCGATTTTTGCTTTATATAGTATAAACTTAGATCAAATATGGGGTGAGGCAAGTTAAACAATTGTTATGCTTCGCACAACCCTCTACCAGACTGTGCTGATGTATAGGTGTCACCAATCCTGAATATTTAGCAGATCTGTTCAATTCTTGTTTCGTATAGTTTATTTCGATTTAACTACGAGGAAAAGAAATAGCTGTTTTCTAATTATGCCCTGACAGTAGTACGACAGAACGCATCTATGTCGAACATAAACTAAATTAAAACTAAACTAAGAAAGGTGAATGCGTTTACACATTACATCGCTTTCAACAATTTACTAGCGCCATCTTATCCACCTAACCATCTCATTCTTTTTCTTCAGCTTTATTAACATTTATTTCGTTTACCTTTTTTACCAAACACATATTAAAAACGGTTTCACTTAAATAAAATAAATTGATTGCCAGAAAGCACTTTAATTTACAATTACCTATTCGTGGAATTTATTACAAACAATAAATTAATTAATTAAATTTTTTACTACTCTTGAAATGATATAAAAATTCAATTTACAATACTTTAAATTGCAATTTAATCACAATTCAATATGGAGATGATATTAATATTCAAACTTAATTAAAAATGTGGTTTAGTAGAATTTTTATTGTAAAACGTGCATAAATCAATCTTGTATCGTAGCCGCGGTTTTACTGCTCTTCTCGTTTTTTTCTATATAATTAGAACAGCAAGCAATAGTTCGTTTATGGCAAAAATCAAATGAAGTTTATTATTCTACAATACATACTTTGATAAATGTCCATCCCTGTTATGCAATACACATGTATTGTATTGTATTGCTACATTTGTATACATTTATTTAGATTATTAAAATTTTAATTTTAACATTATTGATTCTGACTTTTTGCAATTAAGTTTATAAAGTTTATGACGTTTATTGCACTTACTTGGTGAACCAATGTTGAGCATTAAATAATTCAATAATAATACAGTTGGAATTACACTTAATTTAAATGAAGTTTATTATGCGATAGTATTTGAAAGAAAATCATTTAATAGTGATAGTGACATTTTCAGATTGCTATTTAAAAAGAATGTGAAACATTTCATTCGCTGCTTTTTGGGGGAGGTCGTGTTAAGTGAGAAATGATTATTATTCTTTGATTAGAAAACTATTAAAGAAAAAAAAATAGTTAAAAGAAAAGAAGGGACAGATTACTTTATTTTATCGATTTTCTTGCGAAATAAGTTTGGGATCTTGTTCGAAGCAAGCTAGGGGGACAAAACAGATGGTCGTAAGCTAACAAAAACTCGAGCATTGGTCTGTTCAGTGGCTAGGGGCAAACGCAGCGCATACATCACTATTCTCTACTTATTCTGCCGATAATTAAATTTAATTACATGTTGAAGTTTTCCCCCCTATGATATAATTCTTTTTCAGTCATTCTTCAAGATGCCAAATAAAATTGATTATTCGTAACGTGTATTTTTTATATAAAATAAAATTTGTACTTTTGCGGGATTTTACTATGTTAATAAATATTTGATGAGGATTTCCATTTATTATTCTGTCTGTATGTTGGGTTTTCGACTTTTTGAGTATAAAATACGGAATGTTGGAGAAAATTGGAAGTATTTAAGTTTATTGCAAGTGTAAAAATCTAAATCCATGCCGTACTAAGCATTTCATAAACTATTCTTAACAATATTATATAGTTTTTTCTAATATGGTACGTGTTTTTCGGTAGAGGCACTGAGTCACATAAGAGAATGTGACGCAATAAAATATATCGCATCATACTACACCAGTAGCCGCAATTTCAGTTGAACGTTTGTGGAATATATGAAACGTGCAATACTCATGATCCATATTTCTTTTTTTAACGCCATCATCGTAAAATTTGACTTTTAACCAAATGCTACATCTTTTTTCTTATTTATATGTATACGGCGCGCCAAAGTTGTTCCTCTCAACAGCACGACGGCACATACGCAAGATAACACAATAACAAACAACAAATCATGACGACAAAGCATTTTTCTTAATTAATCCGCCAAAAAATACCATCTTTTCGTCAACTTGCACATTTTTAACGCATTTAAATCATTTATGACAAATAAATTTATGTCGACCAGCTAATTAAATTCTAGTTCATTTTCAAAAGATTCTACTATACATATACGTGTAATTTTTTAATTTTGTGAATAATATATCGCACTCATGAAACGCTTTTAACTGACGCACATTTTACTACTAATGCAATACTTTGGTTTTATTGTTCCCTTATGATTTACAACAATTTATCTCCAATGCTGTTTAATGCAAATTATATGTACCGTATGACGTGACAATTTCCACTCTACCACCAGAAGGTGTAAAATAATTAATTTTCATCTATACTACACAAAATCTAGTTCCATTTCTGCTTTAAATTAGAATTTTTATTTGTCGAAATGCAAAATTTATAATTCAATTAAATTTCATCCATTCATACAACCGAAACGCCATTAATCAATAACTTATCTATTTACCATATATAAAAAAAAATTAAAATTGTTTTGCTTAAATACGAAATGCCACTTAATCCGTAATGAATAATTACCGCACATTAATGCAATTGTAAGATGTACGAGTATAATCAAAATTTTGTTTTAAATTAGTTGTAAATCGTACAATTCTTACTATCGTATTATATGCAATATACATTGTATGTATATTTAAGCATGAACAAATTTGAAATTTTGGCTATTAACGAATTATTTTACTGCAGCTGATGTAAATGAATGCAAACAATTTTCCTGAAATTCGTACCAAAATCAAATATTTGTTACCATTTAATTTCTATGAATATAAACTTTTATTTTCGCAATCATTAGAATCGTCAAAAATGTTGATTAAACAATTTGAAATATCTCGAAGTGCAGATTTATATTTTAATTAATAAATACTTTAATATATGCATAACTGTGAAATAGTTGGCAACCTAATATTTAACATTTATATTTAAATGTATCATATTTAATACAAAAAGTTATGGATAAATGACGTAGCTATATAAAGGAGTAGTTATACTTAATGTTGTAACTGTACTAGTATATAAACCGTACATATATTACATATTATTCTAATAATATTATATATAATATCATAATTTAATTGAATAATAATTAATAACATATAATAAATTAACAAATTGATTTATTTTCGATTTTTAATACGTTTGCAATGAATCATATTGATATAATATAAATGTTTGCGCAAATGTTTGTAAATAAATTTGTTTTTAACATTTACGGATGAATAACAATTTTATTTCAGTAAAAAAAGTAGAACATATTTGCTAGTAAATGTACAACGGTATAAGACGTGTAATAATAATGAATAGTTACTGTTATTGTTTAAATGTAAACAAAGGAAATGAAATCTAACTTAAGGTAGCTTATCTTGATTAAATTGAAATTGAACTATAGTAATAAAAGATTGTGTGTTCTTTTATTCATTTGGGAGTTGCACTGAACTAAACCACGTCTCAATTAGTGTGTATATAATCCCATGACGAATGGTTCCCTAAGATACACACACATATTAACCAAAAGATACAACAATTTACATGTGCAACGTTAAAACTATAATAGAATAACAATATTATATTTGTCTTGTTAGGTATAATCTAATATTTCAAATTTACATAATTTACTTTCTATTCTGGCACAAATAATTAAATCATAAACTTTTCTCATTACTATTTTCACCTCATCAAATTATTATATAATTAGCATTTTGATAAATTGTCATTATTTAGATAGCTAATTTCCCCTCCGTATTAATACGATTAATTATCTATCTATTGTAGAAGAGGTGTAGGTGTAGGTGTACGATATGTTCAAATGCGTTCAAATGCGTTCAAATGCGTTCAAATACGTTCAAATACGTTCAAATACGTTCAAATGCAATATCAGACCAATGTGATTTGACGTACATATAACGTATGCACGTATTTTAAATATCGTATACTTTCAAGCATGATATTGACTGTATTTTGGTTTTTCCGAGCGAGTAGATGCAAGAGTAAGAGCCGGAAGTGACATAAGCCAGAAAAAGGAAGTCGACGACTGTTTCATGAGGTTTTATTTGAAGGTTTACCTCAACAAGCGCAAATCGTTTCGTCGTTCTATACTCATCTGTTCTACTTATATTACAATCCATGGGCAACCTTTAACCATAGACTTTTTAACAAAATTGCACTATAATCTTTGAGATAATGCTGTAATTCTCTTTTTTTTCATCCAGAAACTGTTTCTGATTACTTCTTGTTCTTTTACTTGAATGCACTCATCACTGTGTAAGTTACTTGTCATCAGAGATAAATTCTACAAATTGCTTTTTTAGTTTACTTTTTGTTGCAAAAAAGACTAAAAAATAGAATGTAATTTTTCTACAATTTTACAACGAACTAACGTACTAACGTACGATATTTTTCCTTCTTTTTTAATTCTCCATTTGACTGTTTAACGCTCTGTAATCAACCGAACAACATTGCTATCCAAATAATAACGCACCCTATGGGTAACTGTGAAAAATACAATAAAAAAGTTGAAATTTGTTTTTAAAACAATTTTTACGTTGATTTGCGATTCAATATAAAATTACAAACGTAAATGTTGCTGCATCTACAATAACACTTTTTATACTCACCAATTGATACATTTTTCTCTATTACTACTTTCCAAAGAAATCACATCCAATAAAATATTTTCTATTTCTCTATTTTATTTAAAATATATAGTATTCGAAATTTAGTGTTGTTAAATGTTCTGCATGTATTATATATACTTTTTCCCAATTTATTGATTTGCTTTCAATTCATTTTCACTTAAAATGAAAATTACTTTTGACAACTAAGAAGACATTTTTAATGCAATTACAAGTGTTATTATTTATTCAATAATATTTTCATATATATTATATGCAAAACATATTTGAAAATGTAATCATCATTTTAAATAAATGTATTATAATGCAAGACTAAATCAACAATTGTCACACAAAATTTATAGATTAGTTGATTTTTCCACATGATCAATTTTGTCATTTATTCATTATTATTAATTTATAGGAAAAACTGATTGCTGAATTGTAAAATTTAGTATTTAAATTCAAAGTTTAATTTTTCCATTTCCATAAATAATTTTTTTGTAGTTATTAAAACAGCATTTTATTATGCCAAATCAAGTTTTATACATGTTTGCTACGGTAAACGCAATAATGTGAACATCGAATAAATTCCGCTATTAATTAATTATAGGTGTAGCAAATGTTTTCCTAAAATTGTCACACGAACATATTAATATATTATTGTTATTAAATTAGCTTGGAAATTGGGTTTCCTAAATAATGTCTACATTTGTGTAAATTAATAATATATAATTATTATGTAAACCTATGTCAATCATACTAATTATTAAATTACTTTTAATTACAAATGACTGGTATGGGTCTTGAAACTCACCTTAGTGGCTCTTATGGGACTATTTAGCTAATTTTAACATCTCTAAATAACATTCTGGCCCTTTTTTACTTACTTACTGTCCTCTCGTAAACATTATCAGTAGATGGGAACAATGTAATAGCACTAATATTTCCACTTAATTAATTGATCTTTTAATATATTATCAATGTAGCATGCAAAATTGAAACTGATTACGTAATAAATCATTTATTTGATATTACCTGCGTGTAGGGTGGTACGTAAATAATTCTGGATTATTTGTAGTCACTTTTCATGCTCAGAAGAATGAATGCAACGCAACAACAACAACAACGGCGATCAGAAATTTTTGATAAACTTTGTTTACGCTGGAAACGAACCACTAAAATATCCTCATCTTGGCGCAGTATTTTATCACTATAGGGAGGAAACGATAAAAACATAAGCAACAAATGTATGTAGTTATTTTTGTAATTTACCTAAAACCGATGACGCTAATTAAAGTGTCATAACTCCAAGGCTGCACACACACACACGTATTAGAGATTTAAACTGCAAAAAAAATGTAAGGAAACGATTATTTTGTGTACGATAAAAAAAAACTAAGTAGACTAGAATTTTTTTATACTTAACTTATTTATTTACCTTTGTTTAGGATATAATAAACAATAACAATATCTAGAATTTAATAATGATAATTGACCTAAGTATAAAAACTTTTAAACATTTCTTTTTTCCAAATTTTTCTCCAAAAAAGTAATTCTCAAAAAATTAAAATTTCATCTTTTCGTTGAAGTGTTACATTATTCATGTTCATATAGAAATGGATTTTGCTTATATAATAAGAGTTTTGGTTGAAAATGATGTGAAGCCACAAATAAACAATAATATGAAAATAAAATTTGAATAAATGAACAACTATTACACTAAATGCTAAATACTTTTGGCACTTTGAAACAAAGTTTAACATTAATATGTTACACGATAGAACATAAAGTTTAAAAATACTCTGTAGCTTTTGAAACCAAATCAACAACAAGATTGATGATTAAGTTAACTATGATATGTAGCCAGGACCGAATTAATAGTTGTATATAAATTTTGATAAGATTCATTTCATTCATTTCATTAATATTTAATAATATTTTGATTTAACAAAGCCACAGAGTATTGCTAAATACATTTATTTTACAATAAGCTTATTCTTGTTTTTCATTCTGGTTTGAATATAATACATGCAACTATATACAAATATATATAGAAGTATATAGAAGTATGCATTGAATTTTGTATAATTTTTTATGTACAAATGGAAAATATAGGGTTCTAACACTTATATTTTTTGTTTTTATCTTAAGCTGTAAGATGAGCACACTTTGTCTCGCAGAAACATTGTAGTAATGGCTAAAAATGTGGACACGTAGATTGTCTTTTTAGTCCATACACAAGTGTATACGCGATTTCTTAAAATATATAATTCACTTTTAAGATATAATATATGATAATGTAGGTATGTATGTAAGTATATAAAAAAAATAATCCTGCCATTATTTGGCGACGCATAGATATGTTATTTTTGACGGCTTAATTCGATAATTTTTTCATTTTTTTTTTTTTTTGGTTGCAAAAAATATAATAAAAGATATGATTATTTGTATGATAATTTTAATAAAGTTATTTGGGAATCATATCGCGTAAAATTTCACAGTTTTACCTTTTCGAGTTTGCATTCGGGATGAAGTGTTTTATACCCTTTTTCCTTCGCCCTTTTTTATAAGTTTACAAGCACATGTTGTATCTTTAAAGTGCGCGCAGTGCTTAGCAGTGCAGAAAACACAATTTAAACAAAATGAAATGTTGGAAAGCAGAGACTTTTTTGAGCAGTCCATTATGACTTTCAATTATTTGTGTTTTCATCTAAATTGGTTAATTGTTAACTAAAGGCCTAAATGAAAAAATAAAATGTACTGTAACGAGAGCGAGTTGGGGCGCAATCCATCTCATCGTGCTAACACACCCTGAAACAGAAATACTTTAATTAGTTCAGTTCTAATTAATATCTTATCTGAAATACTGAATTTACTACAAAAGATATTGAATTGAACTGAAAAGTAAACAAAAGTTAGATGAGGAAGTGTTTACATCGCAATTATATGTAAAATTTAGAAAAACTTTTCGCGAAGAGAATTTACATTAGAAACCTTCAAGATTTACTTTCATTTTCTTTACTTTAATCCAATAGCTTTTGTAGCATTAAAGTTATTTAACTTTGTATGTCCTACTTAACCATAAGATTTACAATATGTTAAATTTTAGTATTATACTTTTTCCCAGTTTTACTCGCATTTTTATTTAGCATAAAACAAGGAAAATGTTCGATCAAAATAAATACATATCGTATATATAATTGTATTGTATTGTATTCTATAATATAATATCAATAAATACATATACATATATGTGTGTGTTCATAAACGTATGCGATTTTATGTGTGAAATAAATGAAATCAATCATGTAGAAGAAATAATACTATATATAACACATTGACTTGAAATTAGGACGCATTTAATAAAAACTTGATAGTTTTTCCTCAATATAGCGCCGCGCTGGTACAACTGTAGCAGCCATTCTTCAGAGTTCCTTTTTTCGCTCGCTCTCTCCGAACGCAGACAATTTTGTTAAAGTTTCTTTCTCGCAAAAAATTTAAACTTATATGGGGATAGAAATGCTTAAAATAATTGTAATGATAAAGTGATAAAAATGTAACACTTACAGTTATTATAATATATATTATAATACAATACATGATGTAAGTAATATAAGTAAGTAATACATCAAAAATTTTTTCGAAAAAATAATTTATCAAGAGATAGATATAATTTTGTGTAAAGCTATTAAATGTAATAATATCTATAAAATGTTTTAATAATTTTGATGGATGATATGTTTTTTCAAATATTAAAATATAATTTTGTTTGATCGTTGAATAAAAGACGATAATAAAATCGATGTGCTCGCATTTAAGAAATGCCGATAAGATCATAATATTTTTTTCAAGCATAAAAGTGAAGTAAATTATATTCCTCGAATGCGAATATATATTATAAAACTGTTTTATGTATTTGGAATGGAAGGCAATAATCAAGAAAGATTGAATACTCAAAACTTGTCATTAATGCATCAATATCTCAATAAAAAGTCTTCCAGATGGTGGTTTAAGGACCTATTTTCAAGCACAAGCACAACAAAATAAAGTAGCATCACTTTTTAAATCTATGCCAGAAAATATATGATACGTATATTGATTGTCGGATAAAATAATATTTATATTGTAGCTGAAATGATTAAACATCGTCGAGTCAAAACCCCGTGTAAATTTGAACCGAATGATATTTTCGACTCAATTTCTCTGCCAGTAATAGTAAAACCACTGAATGTGCACCTCATTGCCATTTAAAACGAATACCTCGAAGAAGTTGAGAGGCGATTTAAAAGTCCATCATCGTTTTTGAGGCAGCTCAAGTACATCCTGAATTTAAATGCAAAACGTATCATTTAAATATAGGTTATATGAAAGGTCTCTATGTCAATGGATGACTTGTGTTTCTACTTTGGAATTGATTTATTATGCAACCTCTCTTCACCCGTTAATGTATTCTGGGTCTGAAGCGTTGATATCAGCCTTTCGCACGTTTTGGGGAGGACAATTACACACCTGGTGCTTGTTCTTACTGCTTGTTAAGGATTAAAACCACTTGTACTGCTAAACTAAAGAACAAGCTACAATTTATATAATTTAACACAAATCCTTTTTCTTCTTTATAAAATATCAATCGTCTTCCTATCCTATTGTACGTTTAAACGAATTTTCTAATCCTAAGATACAGATATTATTAGGTAGTTGGTTGGTTAGTTGTATTGCATGTATTGTATGATAGTATCGTATGTACATACATATATTGTATCATAGTAAATAATTATAGTATATGTACAGGTATTAGGTATATACATACAGTACACACACACACACGCACACACACTATCTATCGTTATTTACATTTCTATATACAGTTAAAAAATATAATGTGAGAAAGATTGGCAATAAATCTAGAGCACAAAATGAATTTGTAATAAGATCTAAAAAGTTTTCTTAAATCGAAATTTTATAGTAACTGTGATACTGTGAATGAATGTATAAAAAGGAATAAATTGTAGGTTTTCCGATAAAAAAGAAGTCATTTTAAAATATTTTTATAAAATTCATTCCTTCATTTTTGTTTGCACTTGAATTTATTAACTTGACACGCAGATCTATTTGTTAAATTTTCTTACATCTATATATATAGTATATATATAGTATATATCTTATGTATTCAATTAACGAACTAGTAGGATGGTAATTGTGATAAAAAGGATGATGTGCAACCGTGCAAGAAGAGCAACGTTTAGAGATTTCCTTAAACACATATTAGGAATTCAAAAATTCGGAATTGAATTTTAGGTGCATGTCAGAGTAACAGGTGGTTCAAATTACAGTGGTTTACAAGCAACACACCAAACGACTGGAGATATGGATAATTCTCAAAGATCAATATCAGCGCCGGCTGTATGGTTTGTACATTATCTCAACCGTTATAAAGCCATGACATATGAATACAAATGAATTAAGTGCTAAGCGATACTAAACTTGTTCAATTTTTTAACTAATACTATGCAAGGTATGATGTATGTGCGTGATTATTTTAAGTGCGGGTGCAAAAACTCAGTAATTTATGTACCTGATCCTTGGGGGCCAGGAGGAGTGTATAAGCTTAAGCCATTTTCTACTACGGGACCTGGTTGCAAGTCACGCTTGTCCGATGACGAAACCATCACTACCTTTGGTCGATCCTCCTGCCCTATCGGCCGGCTGATGTTCCGTTTTCCCGTGTCTGTAACGAGAACCACCTGTCAACACCTCATCTTTCTTTTTATTAGGATCACTTCATTATTATTGTTTCACTATTATATTATATTCGTTGTGAAATGACCCGATTATGCATTTCAATCATAACTTTTTAGGTTATATAAAACTTTCGTTATTAATTATAGGGTTGTTGGTTCATAAAAAATGGTATGGTTTCAAAAAGTTAGTCAGCTTACCCAGGAGAATAGGAATACACTTTAAACTCTGTTACACTCATAGCCTGTAAGGTGGATTCTACAAAAAGTACAGTCTCATTGTGTAGTTGAATATCACCACAGAGAATAAGTTGTACCCTGTCTTAACCCTAACTTTGGCCATTACAACAGCACGTTATTGTAATGCCAAAGTTCCTTCTTTCACTCCAAAGTATTTATCACTACATACACCTGCCAAGACATTTTATATAACAGAACCATGAAAACGGTGACTTGTTTATAAAATATATGCATCTTCTATCTACTCTGTTGTAAGCAATCCTCGTTTGTTCAACGTGAATATCCTATATACAATTTCATGTTCACGTTTGCATATAACATTCAAGCTTTCCCGTATATCCATATTATTACAGTACTGCCATTGCCTCTTAGTGCACTGTTTAGCAGTTGCTAGATGTTACTTCATGCAATTGCCAGGAGAGTTTCGGTTTCCTACTAAGTTTCAAGTAGCTTAATTTCAGTTATACCACCTAAACCCACCAGTGCAATAATTCTTCAACTGCATTATTACTACTAGCGCTTTTTTACAGAATTGTATAACCTGCTGCCTCATAAATGTTGCATTTATGCCATTGAAATATTAATTAGGATCAAATAATCGCTTCTATGTGATTCAAATTTTAAATTCACTTATATAACAACGATAATAGTAACAATGTTTGTAATACTTGCTAAATACAATAAATGTTGAAATAACTTTTGCATTGATATAACAATTATCTCTTAAACGAATTAATTATAAATTTCACAGGAAAAACAATTGTTAGGTAAAAAAATCTAATAACGATTGAAAATACCTGAATGAATGGCAAATAAAATCCGTATAGAATGAAAGTTCAATCGAACCGCAGGTACGAAATTTAGCACAAAAATACCAAACAAATTTATGATTTAATGAATTCCCTTATAATTCTCGATAAAATCAATTCCTAAAATTTATTCTTACGTCGAATAATCGTACGTACATTTGGAGAAATGATTTGTTTTATGCACAAAATTCGAAAGATGTAATTTAAATAGATATAATTCTTAATAAAATGCATTAAATATAGATACATGTTTCATGATTGATATGGATAAATGTGTGTGTTAAAGTGCATAGATACATTACGTGTTCGATATAGCATTAAGATTAATATGAGTGAAATGAGTGAAACATCTCATTGAGCAATGTCAAAAATCAGTCTTTTTAAATAATGCGAACTAATTAAAGGTATATATATCATTTGCTAATTAAAATAAAAGTTTGTTGTTATAAATAGTTTTTGATGGTGGTGGCGGGACAAGTAGAAATACATGTACATGAATATGTGTCTATATAAATAATCGTAATATTGTAGTAAATGCGACCGTCAAAATTTACTTGAAATGATAAGTTTAGGTGATGAATCTGTTTTGTCTACTAGAAAGCAGAAAGCATGTTTGCGTGAATGTTTCAATTGCCAAAACGATTACTTCATAATTTGCCATATTCGAATGTTAGTCTTAAATAGATTCCTATCTAAAAATAAAAATTCATTTTGATTTATAAAATTAATCAATTTAGCAAATGAATCGTCCATGTATAGTAAAGTAGTTGTTAAATGATAATATAATTGAATTAAATTTCTTTCTGTAGCCTAATAAAATCTAATTATCTTGCACGACAGTACGTAATAGAAGTGTATAAATCTTGATAAATTATTGGAATACAAAACTTTATGTATTACTTACTTTCTTTGTTTGAACTACTCTTCATTTCCGTCGCTCTTGGCGGAGTTGAAGGCATAGGGATTTCTAAAAACAAACAAAAATAGTAATCAAAATATAATCAACGTAAACAAATGCTCGAAGCGGAAGGGATAAAATATGTATTATGATTTTTATCCAATAACAATTCTTGATTATCTATAATCAAATAATGACGTGAAGAGATGGATGTTAGTTACTAATAATTATCTATAACTGAAACACTTTTTTTCTAAATAGCATTGTTTCAATTGCTCTTGTTAATAAATATAATTCCATTGTAATTTTATAAAGGGTAATTATCAAGCTTTAAATTGCATGCGGAGAGAATAATAGAAATTAGCAACTTAATAATTATAACGAAGCAGCTAGTGTAGATTGTTATTGAGTTTCAGCAGATTTTCTAGCGTAATTCGTAATAGTAATTATAAAAGGGTTGTTGGGTAGCCCCCTTTAGACTAATGAATTTGCTGCAAGGGTTAAAAACAACGAGAAACACACGCAACCGCTTACTAATTATTATCAAAAAAATACAATATATATATATATATATGTATATATATCTATCTATACGATATAATATTGTTCAATATTAAAATTTTTCATCGATTGGTTTTTCTATCAAAACAACTTTTATAACTCATAAACTCTACAGAATATAAAGATCAGCCGTTTTTACGATTTATCATCTTTGATTTAGAAATAATAAAATTTTATTTAGTAATCAATATTGATGTTATATTTAATTGTTGATTTCCATAATGATAATCTCATCTGAACATATTTGTAATGCATAATTAGCAAGCAATCTACGCACCCGGTTTTATACAAGTGCTTCAAATAATGCGTTTAGTGTTGATTGTTATAAATGATTTCAAACTTAAATTATATGATTTTGATACATAAAATAAATTGATTGTCTATCACACACAACTAAATTTTATTTAATCAAATTAAAAGCGACGATAACAATCAAAAATTAATGATAACACAATTCATTGTTGTGCAAATCGCATTACACTTTGCATTTAGATTTTAATACTGTTTAATAAAATTTATTTGCTAGTTGATTTTGAAATATTCAAACATTTCAAACACTTGAGATTAAAAGAGGTGTTAAAGTAAGATTGTAATATTAAAATGTAATATCTTATCGATTGCATCTATAAAAAATATATAGCGCACGTGAAGAGTTTTATTGAATTAAAGCTCATTCGACATTTGCATATTCTGTTAAATATAAAACTGGTTAATGATTTTTCTATCGTATTCTATCATGAATGACAGATGCTTTTATTGCAGTAATCAATTTTCTATTGTAAATATAAAACTAGAGATTATACGCACGGATATAATACGCATGTAGAAAAATAATAACAATTAAAATGAAATGTTTTATAATTTATTTCATCCTATTAAATTCAAGAAGGTGAATGCTATGGTAAATAAATAGAAATATATTTAATAGCTAATTACGGCATTAAAAAGCCATTTAATATTTCTTTGATCAACTTATTAGATACTTTTTATGTTAGTTTTTTATTGCCGGTAAATTAATTTTATTCATCAATGAATCAGCAAATATTTATTTAATTATAATATCGCAAAGTTGGAAAATGTATATACACGTATACCTATATATACCTATTTAATGTTATAATTAAATTTTAAAAAGACGCTTACGTAATGCGTTTAAATAATAAAATTTTATACTTCTTCTAGCTAAATAGACAAGCAATTTTCAGTATTGATTTGGCGTCTAATTAAAAAGTTTCGAATTAATAGAATTCTTAACAAAATACTACAATGTATAGTAATTGATTTATCTGTTGTTTTGAGACTAAAATCTATTTAAATTTAATGGTTGTATACATTTCTTGCAAGTCTAATCAATGCATCTTTATGTGAATGTTGAATGTGCTAATTAAGATAATGTATAATGTATAACGTATAACGTTATAACGTATAATGTAAGTGAAAAGAATGAAATTTGCAAAAAATATATAGTATAATGGGGTGTAACAATGTTTCATTGAAATGGTGGTAAGATTTTAAATGTGTATACAAAGGAAAATAAAGTGGAATTAAAAAGTCATAAACAGACTGAAAGCTTTCATAAATTATAGTATAGTAATTAAAGTTTATGTTTGAGTATGCATTTAATATAAACATTGATGGATGTTTGATAATATAATTTTGACAATTCTTTTAAGCGCGCATTTATAAATAACACACGAGATAAACTTGGTAACGACATTCTAACTAATCTACTCATATGATTGGTAGAGATAAGTTAAAATTTATTGCAAAACATTCAATTCATTTGATTTGTTTATTTTTGTGAAAGGATTTCTAAAAAAAGAGTTATTTTAAGCAAGCTACCCAAATAGATATTTCAAGTTTAGGTTGAAATCTTTTATTTACCATATAGTCTGATGGATCCTTCGGTCTCCCCAAGAGAATTCTTCGATATGCATCTGTAGTTACCAAAGTCACCCACTTGAAGGTTGCGCACTGTCAATTTCATGTGAGCTCGATAGCTGTTTTCCATAGTTTCTGTACCATATTTCTTGTTTGGAAGCAACATCACGTTGTCGTACACCCAATAGCTTATTGCCCTTGGATAGGCTTCAGTATGGCAATCAATTGTAACGTCAGTGCCAGCAGGTGCACCCACTAACTGATTTGGCACCCAAATCATTGGGGAAACTGAAAATTAAACAACGAAAATTTCACTTTCCATTATAGAGAAAATATATTATAGCACGTGTATATGTAGTTAATAAAACTTATTAAAAAACAATAACACTCAATTATGTTATGATGTAAAATATATACCATATATATATTTTGTTGTTGCAACACTAGGAATGTATACAACTTATTAGGCAAATAACTAAAATGGGATTCAAATTTAAACCAATCTTTATTTATTTATTAGATAATACACAACAGCATCGAAATAAAAAGTGGATTATGCTTTCGGACTTTACGTGTATACTATTTCGTATGAATACGAATAAGTTTTGGGAGAGAATATTTTAAAAGCTAGTTCTATTTTGGGTGAACTTAAAAAATGATTACGTTTATACAAAAAGGGTAGGTACTACTACTTCGCACGTAATAATATATAATATATTTTATAAAAGATGCTTAAAACAAATATTATTCTCGAATAATGCATGTCAAATTTTATTTCTGAAAGGTAATTTTCTTCAGTTGTCATAAAAAGAGGTTTTATCCTAAAAAATATAATGAGGCTGTTTAAATAATATTATTATCTCCATTGCCTACTTTCGTACTTTTTCATGTGAATGATTACGACATGTCATAAACTGAAAATTTTAAATATACATATATGTATATAATACTTCTACCATCATACTATGAAAAAGAAAATACATTTATTATTAAAGCAAAGGTAATTTAAAATCTCTGTGAAATTAAAAAATGATTCATTTGCCAAACTTGTTAAATATTTAGTGTTGAGGTGAATCAATAACAATAAATAAATTTCTACATTTATGAGAGTATAGTTTGATTAATGTATTATATAGGTATGGTAGTGATAATGAAGAATTATTATAGAGTAACATACTAGTATATTTTCGTATTTGATAAAAATAATCTATTCTTGTTTCTAATCTAATAGCAATGTTATGAGGTGTTGAATATATAATTATCAGTTAGTGTAGTGTATATAAATCATTAAACCATCCAACCTCTAATCAAACAACATACTTTACATGTTGACGATAATTTCATCGGTTTTGTAATTATATCGTTGATCTAATATATTCTCACTACAATCTACACTGTTGTATTGATATTGTAAATATGTTCATAGAAGCAACTTTGGAACTGCAACATTGAATCACGGATAAAATGATGATCCAGAATTTGCGTTCATCCATTAATAGAGATCTGTGTTAGATAGTGTGGCAGGCTTATGTTCAACATCAGATGATTAAACAAAACAGTTAGACCATTATGAAATTACCTAATATGTTATAGTATTTTCTTTTCGGAATAAAATACAATATAATAATAAAGTTGATCTTATATGACGGTACATATTTTATTACAATTTCATAAGCATCACTAATTCTAACAGCATCAAAATTCATTCATATTCTGTAGATCTAGATAATAGAATGCTAATAGGATTACTTCTAATTTTATTACAGAAATTTGGGATGTGAAATCCTGAATAGTATAACGAAATATATTCACATACATACATATATACATACATATATATATATATATATATATATTTATGCGATAGAAAGTTTAAAGTCCAATATAATATTAGCACCATCTAGTTTTTCGTAATAAAATATAATATCATTCACCTTTGTATCAATTCAGCAGATTCCCACATTTTTCTTAATATGATTTATAATATATCATGGAAATTTATTGGAATGTGTGAGTGCGTTGTATTTTTATTCTGTAATAATACATCTGCAAGTTTCCACAAAAGATGAAAGGGAATATGCATGTAAAATATATAATATGATCTAAATAATATGAACTAAACAACATTGATTTAGAACAGGTACTTGTTTCGTTGAATAAATTATATTTGTTGTTGCGATTAATATAAGAATATGATGTTGCGGTAATTTCATTCATTTTATTTATATCATGTGAAAGAAAACAGATTGTTTTCACTTATTTATCCTACAAACGGAGCAGAATAAAAGGCGCGAGTGTTTTCCACTCTTGTGTATACATGCTGCTTGCTGTACATTCTTAAATTTAATTAAGTCGTTTAAATTAATAATGGTATTTACAAACGCACTAAAGAACATGCTAGTTTCCATAAAACTTTTCTTTCATTTAAGAACAAATTTTTATCGTTGGATGCAGTTCTACTTTATCGAATTAAGCCAGCAAGAAGCATTTTTTCATGTATAAAAATTTATTTTCAAACTAAGTTGAAACTTTTCAAGAATGCAATTCGATTACTCTTAATTTAATAAAATATCATTGTAAACTTTAATTGCTTTTTTGTATTATCAACTAACTAACTAACGCCACGCTATTTTTTTTCTTCTTCTATTAGAAAAAAGACCCTCCAAAGCAATTCTAAATGTGAATGCATTTGTCTCATATATGAAATACTCATCGTGTTTCAGATTTTCTCACCAATGATGGAATTTACTAATAGACTCTCAACATCTCTACGCAAATACTTTATCTATTGTCTATTTCCAACCAACAACATCCTTTCCAAACCCATAGAAAATTTTCATTAAACCCGGTTTAATAAAACCACATTTTTGGACTTAATTAAATATATAATTTAATCAAGCAGCCAAATATGCCCTTTGTTGGAGAAACAATTGATTTATTTTATTTAATAGATTATTTCAGCAGAGCGCAGCAGGCTATTTGGGAAAGCCTTAGTAGATGCGAAGATGAACTATCATTACAATACAACAACAATTTGGTTTAATCAAAGATTATTTCATAATTAAATGTCATTCACAATTATTGAATTTGAATTCAATTAATAGTTGCGATAAAAGTTTCAAATACTTATTAATAATGCATTAAAATATATATTAGCTAAATGCATTTCAGTTGTATTGTTTTGTTTTTTTATTTGGGCTAAGCTTTTTATTGAAATTCCATCCTTACAAAGCATTTTATCATTAATGTAATCAATCTACTGTGACACTTTGAAAGAGACAATATTGTAATTATTATTTGGTGAAAAATTAAATTTTTCATCAATTAATTGCGCATTATTCTATTTTTTGATTGATATATGGTTTAATATCAAGTTATTGCAGTCTAAGTTTTAACACTAAACTGTAAAAGTTGTATTATAATGATATAAAAAGTGAAAATTGCGTTAGTAAAATGCATTAAGACAGGTAATAAATCTTTTATTTTAAAGGTTTTTTTTACAAGAGTCTATAGTTGGAGTCCTTATTCTTGTACGTACTATCGTATAACCGCAATGCCGCTATACATATATTATACCATAGAGAAAATTAGAAAAAGAATTAAAAATGCATGGAAAAGTCGTAATTTATGTGTTGTCTCAAGTTGATTGTGCAATATCATTTACGGGCCAGTTTTAAATATATTTGACGAATATCCTAACACCTCCTTTATATACTAGGGACGGTTTATTTCCCTTGGGGTATAGTATTGTACCAGCGTTGGATTCTCAAGAGTTGTGGGGGTTATAACAAACATGAAGCAATTTGCATTGAAATTTATGTTATTGTTGACTAGAAATGTATTATTACCAGCTAGGAATATCTTAGCACCCAATAAATTTGCATTTAAATTTTTATTAAAGTAATTAAAACCGACAAAAAGTCTACGCGCAGCTACGATAGATAATTTCCAATGGAGCGACTCCACTCAAGCATTAAATAGGAAATTTTCAATAGGTCAGTGATTTAAGAGAATGCATAGACAAATATTAAATTTTAAGTAAATAGTGAGTAAATTAACAAGATCTCTGAAATAGATTAGAAAGCATAACGATTCGACACTGATCAGCTAATGAATATTTATCAACCATTAACAGTGCTTACAAATCATGTTAAGCTATAGTTAAAAGCACTCTTTAAATATTTATTATAATATGTATACTTTTATATTAAAATTCTCACATCTTTTATTAACTACTCTACTTGATATCATAAATGAGAATTAATGTGAGTGAAGGCTCTTAAGGGACTGAAACCTCAACCAATTGAAAAAAGGATTCGTATTAGAATTAGTACTTTATGAATTAATTGACATAAAATCATTTATTAGTATTGTAGTTTTGTTAAATTTTAAATCTTTCTCTTTATTATAAATGAATACATATAAAGTATGAACTTGTATTTTTATATTATATCACACCTACGGGCTACTAATATATTGTGCAAAATAATAACATGCGGTTATTCAAATTAACTGATACTTCATCGATCCTATTTTTATTAAAATTCTCCTATTTTTTGTCACTTATTCTACTTGATATCATAAATGAGTATTAATGTGAGTGAAGGCTCTTAAGGGACTGAAACCTCAACAACTTGAAAAATGATTCATATTAGAATTATTACTTTATGAATTAATTGACGTGAAATCATTTCTTAGTATTGTAGTTTTGTTAAATTTTACATCTTTCGCTTTATAAAAAATGAATATAAAGTATGAACTTGTATTTTTATATTATATCACACCTACGGGCTACTAATATATTGTGCAAACAATAACATATAGTTATTCAAATTAACTGATACTTTATTCTTATCTAAATCCTATTTTTATTAAAATTCTTCTATCTTTTATTAACTACTCTACTTGATATAAATGAGAATTAATGTGAGTGAAGGCTCTTAAGGGACTGAAACCTCAACAAATTGAAAAAAGGATTCGTATTAGAATTATTATTTTATGAATTAATTGGCATGAAATCATTTCTTAGTATTGTAGTTTTGTTAAATTTTACATCTTTCGCTTTATAATAAATGAATATAAAATATGAATTTGTATTTTTGATATAACATAGCTGCATCTTGCAGCAAGGAAATTTCCGCGAAGATTTTGCATCAAAGATTGTTTAGATATCTTTCATAGCTAAATATTTGATATTTACTTGCAAGAAGCGTGCATATTTTTATGGCAAATTTAACAAAGATAATAGATTCATTTGAGATAGGAAAAATAATAATAATTATAAGCGTACATTGAAACGAAACTAAAATTTAATAAATTAAATTCGATATAAACTTATTATATAAGACAGATTGAAACATAAATGCGGACAAAGTATTTCGTATTTAATCTGCGTGAATTTTTCACATAGCTACATTAAATTATTTGGAATTTTTAGCGCAAGAAAGTTGTTGGTTGGTTGGTTGGTTGGTTGGTCGGGAAAAGAAAGATGGAGAAAGAATATTTCAACTATATGTTTAAGATTGTTTTATAAAATGTTTCATGCCCAACAAAGAAAGGCGCAATCAAATATTTACGTGTATTTCGCTCTCATAACTTATATGGGGGATATTGATTGATATTTCATGATTTTTACTAACTTTCACGTTGTGTCATTGCAAAATTACAAACAGAAAAGAACATTAAAGATCTCAATTCTTCAAATAGAAAATAAATTCGTTATTCAAAATTCTTTTAAAGTGGTAATAAATGATTGAGTTCGAAAGGTAAAGAAAGCTTTTTGTTAAGTCTGTATCATTTTTCTTACGTCGAATGTTTTTATAACAAATAATATATTACTTTATTATTCCAAATTTGTATTTAGTTTCTGAAAATATCAAATTTATAAGCTTTCAATTCATCCGCATTAAATAAATGTGTTGTTTTTTGTTTCAATAATCCAAAGTATGATTAAAGCACATATACATATTTGCAAATTTAAATTAATAATTTTCTGCTTTATACTACAATACTTTTTATGTTCTATTTAAATAAATCCAGGCAAAAAAACTAGTTTCCTTTTATAATCGAAGCATGTAATTATCACTTGTTGATTCATAGAATATTAACGATACATTTACACGCAAAATGTTTCCCTTTTTTTTCTTATTTTTTATTGTATAAGAAATGAACGTGAAAGAAGAGATCATCGGATTTTCTTTCAGGACGTGTTTCCATTTAAAAAAATGTATTTTATAAGTCTTGCCAGTTTCACACATGCAAAAATATTTACTGATTCTCGGTAGACCTAAAATTTATCTGCCACGTGATGTGTTTAATATTACATACAGTCTCATGCAAAATTTTTAAGGTTGATAAAAGTGGTAAGATGTGTATGTTATATGCATACTTATACATATTTAATGGGGCTATCTTAAGTTTTTGTTGTTGCGCTAACAGCTTCAAATACATTAGAGACTAAAACTTTAATAATACATAAATAAAAAATTTAACTTTACTTTAAGCACACAAAATTTAACTTTTTTACAACAATCAACTTGTATATGTACGATATGTGGTATATATACATACATACATTAAAGAATAAAAAAATATTTTAATATTGATTCTTTTCTTCTTTAAGTAAATAGCTATGGCCTTTTTATAAACCCGTTCTTGTAGATCAAGCTGAAATGGAATTTATTCGAATTGTAGCTAAAAAAAAAGAAAGTTGTAGCTCTGTTGGAGGAAGCTGGAATTAGGGTAAGGAGTATATATTGGAAGAATTTGTAAATAAGAAGAATTTAGAGAAGTGTGTATTAAATGTCAATAGGTTGAAGATTTATGTTCTAAATCAATTTAAGACGGTAGTCGCGGGTGGAAACTGAATAGGCACCGAAATTGCAACGTGTAGGGCAAATAAACTTAAAATCGATTCCCAATAACGCCAGTTATCGCTTACGAACCATTACACACGTTACATATCAGTGCATATATCGTATTGACTACTCCATTTCTTTACTATCAATATATGAGTTTTGTTTATTTTTATTGCTCGCCTTGGCAAGTATTATATATATGACTCTAAAAGCTACGCTTTATATCAACTATTAAATTTTTATTTAAATAAATCATAAAATAAATGAATGCTACTCATGCGCTAGTCTATGTTTAAAATGAATTTAACTTGTTTACATCTTTGTATTCTATACAAGTTTTAAAAGTTTTATTTCTTTGATATTTCTCAATACTTGGCAATATTTTAGATTTCTCCATTTATTCACAAGATTCCACCCTTCTCTTTTAAGTTCTTAACATCAATGGAAAGATTTCATTCTTACATAAATATATACATACTATATATAATGAAGCAGTCTTGCAATAAATTAATTTATTTTCAATTTTATACTCAAAAAGATACGATAATTAATCGATTTAAATTTAAAAGCTAGGAGAAAATAAAACCAGTGTTTTCATCAGATTATAATTTAATGTACAAGTATTTGGAAATTTATTAAGAAAATGTTTGAATCATAAAGTTGAATATATTCAGATACTATTGAATCTAAACCCCTCATAAAAACCAATATAAGCTTTTTCATAAAATTGGAAAACAATATTTTGTCAGTGGCCACAAATATTTCCAAATGAATAAAATATTTATATCCTTTTTCGTGTTTTTTTACGATTCTACCGAAAATATTACAAAGAACATATTATTATTCATTCCTTATAAATTTTGATTTTCATTTTATCATGTTTAGTAAAGAATTAATAGTTACGTACTTCTAAAATATTTAAAAATAAATAACGATACGTATGTACTTACGTAAAACTTATGGACATGTAAAATTTATGACAAAATCTAATAAATTAAATTACTAATTACTAAAACTTCAGTAGTACTAGTAGACATTTTAGTTTCCAAAGCTACTTAATTATTTATATAAATAATAGAAAACATGGTTGATCTTGACAAGCCTATATCTATATAAGAAATATTTTCACATTTATTGATGTAAAAATTTAATGATTAATATTATATCGAATTTTATTTCGCAATGTGCATTTAACTTATTACCTTTTAGCATTAGGTTAACGAATATGGAAAATGGATGATCGAATTTCAATGCCGTATTTATTAAGCGCAAGAAATCAATTTATATTTTAACAGGGCTATCTATATGGGGAAGAACGGGCCGGGTTGTTTCTACATGGAAAATACAATAGAAAAATGTTTCTAAATTTAAAGTTTAGAATGTAGAACAGTTTCCAACAAAATATTCTATCAAACTACTGTACCATATACACTGTATTATAGGCCCCGAAAAACTTATTAAGCAGATTACTTTAATGGGAAAATTATATCACACCTACGGGCTACTAATATATTGTGCAAAACAATAACATGTAGTTATTCAAATTAACTGATACTTTATCCTTATCTAGATCCTATATTAAATAACGTATAATAATATAGCTGAGTATATTATTATTCCTATGCGATTGTAGCACATACGTATAATTACAACTTGTAACAATTTCTCAATAATGTCTTATTTCATTATTTCATCATTTCATCATTTCATTATTTCAGTACAGTAGCGCAAAAGTGCAGAAAAAGCAGAATATTAATAGGAAAAACTACACAATAAAATGTGTATAATTAAGCTTGTAGTATACGTGCGCAAGTAATTTGCAAATACTGTAGAAAAGCAAACATGTTAATGTTTGTTTCAGCACCAAATTGTATGCATTTGCAAACTTATTTGAAATGATAAACTAGATGCAAATCTTTCGAATGTACTTCATCTTATAATTAAGAAAAACAAGCGTGTGTACGTTGCTTGTTCATCCCGGATATGTTTTGATGGAATAATTAATATTTACATGTCATGCCATCAATATAGCGTATACGAACGTCGAAAAAAAAACCTTATTAATAATTGCATAGTGAAACTTTTAACTATATATAGTTTGCTAGGATATGATACTCATAGTTACATCGATCCTTACGAGCTATCACAGCTTGGTTCTGTTTATTATCATTCACCTATACATAGTCAGCAAAATGCGCAACGATCATAAAATATTTTTCTTTTGCATATAGATTTTACAGTTTGATAGATATCATAAAAACTTTATTAAATACTATTTTTGTTTCTCTTTGGTTAGATTATCTAAATTTCTGATGATATAAACTAGTTATAAAAACTTTTATGGCGAATATTTGTTTAGTATGAAATATCATATATATGTAATATTATACATAATTCTAATAACATTTTTAACTATATATGTTGAACGAAAATGAATTTTTTTAACGCCGATGATTATTTGAATGAAAGGAGGTTTCAGTAGAACACACTTTTATTGTTACATCAATACGTTTCGGCCATGGTTTGTGGCCATCTTTAGTTGTATCTGTACCCATATATTTCTGTATTTTTTCATTTTTAAAATTTGTACTCGCGTACGCTCTTAATATGTAAACTCTTATATACAATAACCTCTAATTATGTAAAATTCGACACGCGCTACATGCAAGAAATTGGTTCGACGCTCAAAA
Organism: Adinopsis sp. GC000173; assembly: GCA_030264715.1. NCBI lineage: Eukaryota > Metazoa > Arthropoda > Insecta > Coleoptera > Staphylinidae > Adinopsis > Adinopsis sp. GC000173. The sequence continues at coordinate 136,004 of JARJDW010011248.1, forward strand.
ATTGCTGTGTTACTTATGATACCAATCTTATGAATTTGTTAAAAAACGCACAATAACGCATGTTTTCAGTTATAATGTAAGTTTTTTCTTTTTTTCATCATTATTTTAAAAATAGATACAACTGAAGAGTAAAACTAAAACCTCTTTCCATCCAAATAATCATCGACATTTAAACAAAATTAATTCTATTTTTATAAATGTTAAAGTCAATTATTATTTGCAGTTTGTATTGCCAAAAACGCTGTAGCTATTTAACAAAAGAAAAAAAATTGAAAACGTAATGCGTTTATCACTGAATTTATATTAGATTGAGGATGCATTATCTTATAAAGTATGTGCGAACAGATACAACTGAAGATGACCACAAACCATGACCGAAACGTATTGATGTAACAAAAAAACCGTGTTTTACTGAAACCTCTTTCCATCCAAATAATCATCGGCGTTAAAAACAAAATTAATTCTATTTCTATAAATGTCAAAGTCAATTATTATTTGCTGCTCGTATTGCCAAAAGAAAAAAATAATTGAAAACGTATTGTGTTTATCACTGAATTTATATTAGATTGAGGATGCATTATCTTATAAAGTAAGGCTCTAAACTGCAACGGGCCGCGAGCTAAAAATGAAAAGTTATTAGATTTGCATATTTAGTAAGTTTTCTGTCTTCTTTCCTATATTCTATCTATATAAATTATTACTTTTGGTCTTTTGGTGAAATGAACTATATATCTAGAAAAAGTTGAAATCTTATTACTGTTGGAATAAATTAACTTTATAATATTTCAATTTAAATTTGTTTATTTATATACGTAATACGATTTGGGTTCTACAAACATTTAAAGTTAGTATTTTTGTCGCAATTTTAGCACAAATATTTAAATTATTTATAACCTAAACATTGCACTTCACTGCATAGCTGTTTTTTTTTGTTCTGAACAGAAAATAGCAAACAATCGTTTTTCCTGTTTCTTTCCTACATAAATTAAATTTAAAATTAGCTTTTTTACATACAGCATAATGCAAAATTTTAAATTTAAATAATAAACACAAAAAAGCGCTTGCAAACATTAACTAAACTTAAAATTATTGTGACTATTTCTACTAAAATACTATTTAAATGTTTAAACTAAAAAAACAAGCATAAATTATATGTAAATTTAGTTTTTAATTACCAACATTCTAAAACGCGTTTTAATTTTTTTCTTCTCTCTTTTAGTTAAATGAAAAGCATAAATTAATAAAACCGTAGTACGTACGTACGGGTGGGTATTATTTATTCGTTATTATCGCTAGATAGTAGATCGAAATATATTGTATCTTTATTTATTAATTTATATTCATAGAAAATATTAAATTGCATATCTTGTTGCAACAACAGCTTATAAGTAACGTATTTAATTTAGATAAAATTTATACCTGAAGTATATATAATTTATATTAGTGAAGAAAATTTGCGTAATAATTTAAAATTGCTTTTCCGGTATAAAATCAATAAAGGTGTTTGTGTTACCTGAGTAGAGATAGCCATAAATTCATCTACGCAAAAATAAAAAATGTAAGTAGCACGAATAAATGGCTCTATCTCTGCGAACAATAAATTTCGCAACAAAAAATTCGTTTAATTAGATCAAATAGTTTTAAAAAAAGGTATACATACTCGATGTTGTTAGTGTTAGCATAGTTATTCGAGGACATTCAAATAAACATTTTTTTGTCAGCTCAACCAGCTCAACAACCGGCTGTTTAATTAAATGAATTTATTTATCAATAAGAAGGCTCCATTGCGTTTTTATTGCATTATCCTAAAAAGTTTACAACTTTCGGCGTAGACAGCATTCATATTTAGTCAAACTATAAATCACAAACTTAGTTTGTTATGCATTATGATTTTATCAATAAAATTTCATGTTTCTTGTAATGAGCACTTAAATTTTGTGCATCCATGTAGGAAAACTGTATCAAATAAATTATTAAACACATGTTTGAACGTTGGGAATTTTTTGTATGGTTTTTGTTTTCAAGACATATATAGCTACTTAAAATTTTGCTCGAGTCTTGTAAGAATATATTCATTAGTCAACTTGGCATCTCAGAAGAGAAAACAATTTATTTCACAAAGTGGGTGGTAGTGTTTGTTCCATGAACGAAACAAGTGCTTACTAAATTAACCTATTTTTTTTCTTTTATTCCTAGAATTGTTTATAAAATAAAAATGATTTGATTTTGTTTAGATCGGTTGCGGGGCGAGGGATGAGGGCTGAGGGAAAAGATGAATGAATGGAGTTAGAGGACTAAAATATTGTACCGTCCCGTCCGCTTTTTATTTATCAACTTAATTAATAATATATTATTTGTTAGCTAATTTGCAAATGTAAGAAAAGATAAATAGTATTATTTTTCATTATCTTATGGAGAGAATCGTGCAATTTGTTAAGTTTCTATTTACAGTTTTTTTAATCGTCTTTTGTTGCTGCTGCTTTTTTCATCTTTCCTTGTAGAAAAAAAGTAATGAGCAAATGGGTTTGTAAAGTAGTGGGTTGTAAAATGGTTATTTTAGTGCAATGCAAGGTTAAAATAATGTAAAATTGAAAGAATGATGGCCTTTTCCTTCTAGATGTTTCGTAAATGAAGATACTGAGGATTACAAAAGGGTTGGGAAACAGAAACAAACTAAGGATGATTAATTCTTGCTCCAAAGGGTTGTGATAACATATATTGTTTGTTTTGAATAAGGAACAATAATTTATTGATTATTCAAATATTGATTAACTCTTTCTTTCATTTTGTTGCAACGTGTTTAATATGAAAATGATTAAAAACGGGAAAACAAGTAGTAAAAATCATCAAGTTTCAAACGTATGTGACTGCTTTGTGTAACTTCAACACATTACACAGAATAAATATTGCAGTACAAAGCTAAGTGAGCGAATCTCTTCATTTGTAATTTAAGTAATTATAATTTTATATCATACATGAAACAAGCAACACTAGATAATAGAATATTTTTTTAAATTTATTTATTCAGTAGCATATTAATTAAAAGTTGCTATAATCTAATGTTATGTTATGTTATATAATGTAATGTTATGTATAATGAATGAATTTAAATAATTGTTATTGCGTTTCTATTGTAGTATATTTCATATTTATGAAGTTAACGAAATAATAATAATTGACATCAAATAATAAAAAAACAATTCTTTGTTAGTTTTTCGTTCCTTTTTTTTTTGAAAGAAGTTTTAATGTACTTTAAATTAAGCAGAAAATTTAAAACATCCCTTGTGCTTGTTTCAGTTGACTCTGTTGTATAAGACAACTTTACGATAATTTACTTGTTTCGAGTTTTGGAAACACAAATTGAAAATTTTACATAATTACCTTTAAACAAAATTAACTTATTTAAATTCTGCATTTAATTAATATAAAAATTGAGTGAATAAATAAAATCAATAAGTTCACATTTTCGGCGATGCGTTGATAATTATTTCTCAAATAACCAGTAATTTGTTTAATGGCAAAAGTTAAAGAAGTGTTAAATTGATTACATCAAAAGTTTAATTATCGATAAGATAAGTTTAAAATATTTAAGTTTTAACTTACATTCAACATCGACGATGATGCGTTTGCTGACTGATGGGGGGACTCCATTGGTGGCAATGCAGAGATAGGCCCCCATTTCCGTTCGGCTGATACGGGTCAGATTGAGTTGCTCCCCATCGTAAACGTTAACTGTAAGCAATAAATTTAGTTAGAAGGTGGTCAGTATATTATCCACCAAAAACATAAAATGCGCTAGACAACTGCAAAAACTGACTATTCAAATTTCGGTTTATTCTTATAATATTTTTAAAATATGTTGACACAATTCTTATGCAGTCATGTGTAAGAATACAATATTTCATTTCACTAGATTAAAATGTCTAAAACGCTTTACATCTTAAAATAATTTCATATTTTTACTCTTCGCCCATTTAAACATTTATAATATATGCTCGAAACGATAAATAAAATGTAAATTAACTCTTAATTAATAAATATTTGTTACGAAAATAAGACAAATATAAGCTTGAGAAGTTTCTGTTTCTTGATACAATAAAGTTTTCTTTCATTTCAAAAAAAAAACAATAAGAACATATTTCGATGGCAGATTGGAAGCTCTAGTAGTATTTAATTATTTCTTTTTCATTTTAGATCTATTCTTATCAACTCTTAAAGGACAAACAAGTGACAAGACAATAATATATACGTAATGTAATTTTGTAGAATATAGGTATGTATAAATTGTGTAGAAAAAACGTTAATTTGTTAAAATATTTATTGGGATATGAGAAGCAAAAGCAGAAACAGAAGTAGAAGTAGAAGCAGGAGCAGAAGCAGGAGCAGGATCAGAAGCAGTAATGTCTATTGTATTCTTAACGATTAAATTTGGGCCAATTTTAAGTTAATTAATATCGCATAAGATATGAAATGGTATGCGGTAGGTCATGCCGGACTTTAGGAGTAAATCTCTCCGAATACCATTACTGACCTACCATACGCAAAATTAATTCTCTCATCTATTCCAAAATCCGTATCCTCATTAATCAGTAAGATCAAAGCGGCGTATCTTTCAAATAAACTCCAATCGCTGTTTCATTTATCGTTGTTAGATATCTTAATGTATCCATTTAATTAATATCTTAAAGCATTGTTACTGGGATTAATAAATATAAAGCTCTCAGGAGAAAAACACTCAGGACTTAAAATTCATTCACTCAAATAATTTATAAGATGACAACTGGAGGATAATTTTTTATTCAATTTTGCATTGAATGAGCAATAGATTAATAAATCGTAGTGTCGTGGAGTCGTAGGAGGATTATTTCAAATTTTTTTCTAGTTGCGTCTAATCTAATTTATTTGTTGTGTGAGAGCAATTAATGTGGAACATACCTTATCAAAGTACCTCAAATTTGAATATGAGAGATCTTGAAACCTAATTAAATTTCATACATAACCAGATCTTAATTACATTCTCCACAGTAGTGTTCTAGACAGCTCTCAATTCTATAATATTCCTATAGGTATTTTATGAGCTCGCCGCCTTAGACTTAAAACTTGAAATTTACTCTTTTTGGTAATATATTGCTCATTTTGTTAGATAAATTCATCATTTTTTCGGCGAAGTTAGGTTAAGTGTAATCAAACTCTCGAAAGATACGAAACCAAACAGAAATTTCCTTAATTAAAAAAGCGAGAATCCATTTAAATGTTCTTAAAATAGTATTATATATACAACATACATTATATACATTATATATTATATATAGAAAAGTATATAAGAGTAAAACGTGGTATTTGCACTCGCGTAATTAATCTTCATTAAAAAAATGAAACATGTAGTGGAGAATTTTTGGAAACAGCAAATGACTGAAGCAAATGAAACAATTGATGGTTGGGTGGGCGTTTTTACCACATTCTCCGTTATACATAGCAGGTTTCCACGACTTTAATAGTTGCTATTTATTATGCAATATTAAGCTTATTCTTTGGCGCATAATAACATGAACGCTTTTTTATCTTAAAATTTTACCCCTAGTGAAATTTATAATGAGATGAAATTTCCCTGTTGGATAGCGTCTTTGTCTTGCTTGCTTTTGATAAATGAAAATATATGATACTGAATTTAAAATTATATAAACACAATAAATTTAATATTGGAGATTACGTGCTTAAGCAAGTTTTATTGGTTAATTCGCAAAGCTCGTGCTGATCATTTCACGAGATAAAAGGGTTTATTTATTTATTTATTGCATATTTAAGCGAACCTATACCAGTTATTGAACTAATGGTTTTGCTTTGTATATTTTATTAGTATGCGTATACAAATAGTTAAATTCAGTTCACTGAGTTCAAGCATTCATTTAAATAATGCAATATTTAGTTTTATTTTCTGAAATGCGTGGGTAAAATAGGGGTTGTTCTACAATTTATCTGCATAAATGATAACGTCTGTGTGATGTTCCGCAGTGCGCAAGCTCCGTTACACTTCAACCTCGATGCTAGATTAGCTGTTGCAATATTTAGCAGTCTAGCAGGTTACCAGCCAGCTTGAAATAGAATGTATCAGGAAAGGTCTGATGTTAGAATTTTGTCTGCACCAAGACCAAACAATTATTCTACTTTTTTGCTTCTGCTTTTGCTGTTGCTGTTGCTTTTGCTTTTGCTTTTGCTTTTGCTTTCGAGTTTCCCTTTCCTTTCGCTTTCCTTACTTCTACTGGTCAACTACCGCCGGCCGGCCGGCCGACCGTCCGACCATCCGACCGGCCGATAGGAAATTCTCCCCAAACAAAACTTTTTCTACTTTTCACTATCCACTCACTCACTATATCCATAATATAATTAGTTAAATATATTTACTTTGATCATAAGTTTGTTAATAAAACAATAGAGAAGGAAAGGTCTCTCGAGTGTTATATGGTTGTCAACCTGTTCGTGCGTCCTGAGTGTCAACTGAACTGATTCACATAAATTTAGAATGGTTTACCAAACCCTCGATTTAATCGAATTGCTTAATATTGACAAGCCATACAGAAATTCCAATGCAAAGCTTCTCAATACAGTAAATTCCGCTAGGTCTTCTAATAATTAAAGACTTCATTTAAATGTTTGTCTACAATTCATACCTTACATTTCTATTTTCTTCTTGCTTTTCCTCTATATAAGTTTACGCGAGCATTTTCTTTATTAAAACTTTATTGTAATCCGTACAAGTTCACTTACAAATACCTAGTATAATACATACACTATGTATATAAACTTACATGAAATCTCATCATTTACTTTATTATTGCTTTTAAGTAAATATGCAGAAAAAAACTTTAAATATACTTTTCGCGTTCTCCATGCTTACTTAATTAGATTATTTTTTGCTTTTGACTGCAATTGCTATATTTATAAAGTAGTAGCTCACTTAATTCACTATTTGCATCACTTTATTTCAGTTTATACCTGTATGTAAGTACATTACTGATGATGATGAATAGGTAATGTGTGAGATTAGCAATAATTTCAGTTGTTTATGGCTGTTGTTTGTTACAAATTAGTAGCTAGTATTATAATTACCTTTCTTGCGGCGTTCAAATGAAATAGGTTGTCCATCTTCACGTCGCCACATAATTTTCGGAGTTGGAAAACCATCTGCTTTACATGTCAGACTAATATTCTGATTTTCTCGTATTGCCACAGTAGACTGTGTACTCTCTGAATCCAAGATATTTGGTGGCACTGAAAAAATATGTTATTATTATTATCAAAAGTATTTATTATTCCCTAATTCCCTATATCATTATTTCCAAAACTACATCAAACATATGTTGAAAACAAATCATAATAGAGCAATTTAAAAACTCAATTTTCGGATGGATACAATCGAAAGTCTGGGGAGAATGTAATGTAAACATTAAGTATAAGTATATGATAACATAGAGATAAACTGAAATTTAAAGAATTTTTGCACAAAAGCACAAAAGCTTCTTGATTAAAATTAATAATTTTAAAGGCGAAATAAGAAACATAAACAGGTTTTATCTCTTTCAGACTATCAACAACTAGATGTGTAGATTTTTATGTAATACAAAGCAAGCCGAGAGTGAGTTTTGCAATCGTTTGCATATTTACGTCTATTAGTCTCACATATAATACTCGTAGTCGTATGTACAATATGTAGTATGAATGTATAGAAATGTAGTTTTATTGAGTGGACAATATTGAAAATCTTACCAACAACTTGTAGATATCCAACTTGACTGATCATAGGGTTAGTATTAACTTGACACATATAATATCCTCTATCTTCTTGTTGCACGCTGTTGACATGTAAAAGCCACGTTTTAGCATTATCATGAGATACGCTGAACCTGGGCACTCGAGATATTACGTGACGATGTATCGTTAGTATCATTTGACGATCTATATGAATCCATGCGACCTGTTAATAATAAAACATATAATTATAAAATGAAACTTTTTGAAAATTGCTTCAATATCAAGCTTTATAATATAAGAAGATCGAGTAAAGCCGGATTTTCTGAATTGGAACATTTAATATATTTTTTATATTTTTAATAAAATCCTCCGTTCTGAAAAAAGGAGTAGGCGCTGACAATAATATTATTGAGTACAAATGAAAGTAGTTTTATATCTTTGTATAAACAGATTGCAAAGCTATTTGCTGCGCAATTTGAAGTCTGCATTGTTTAAAGGAAGTAAGAGTATACTTGAGTGCGCATTGCCCTTAGGCTAGCTGACTTTTGCGTGGAGTTGGAGGGCTCTCCGCATTCACTAGGGAAATGGCGATTGCTGTGTAGGCACTCAGCTTCAGTAAACACATCAGAGAAAAATAATGGCCATGACAAACTAACTTCTAGATTTGCGCTCCCCTTTCTTATATACACCTATATTATACTACTTTTTTCTTTCAATTTTCAAAAATTACCCTCCGTTTACAATAGACACTTTACTTTTGTGTTATTTTTCTTTCTTTCTAGATGAAATTGCACACACACACACACACACGATTGCTATTTGTTAAAACTATAATAGCCTATTCATAAATTCACATTCTACTTTTTGACAATTCATAAATTATTATTATTCTTATTTCATTCAATTATTTTTAATTGCCGATGATAAATCGTATTGATATACCAATACAATCTTTCGGAATTGTAATCTAATTAGGTATTCTTATTTACTAAGTCCCTATTCATTCCTCATGTTTTATTATGATCCACATCCACAATATCATGAAAACTATTTTGCGTAATTAGAAACAAATTTGTATTTTCATTTGAGAAGCATGTATATACATATATATATACAGCTATAAAAAATATTGTAGGTTTTAAAATGAGTATAAGCTTTTTCAGCAATAACATTTCAGCAAATGTATCTTTGAATGTTACGTTTAATTTTTGCTGAGTTAAATATGAAATGGAATTTAATTATCAAAATTCAAACATTAATAGCATCACATTTTCATCGAAAAATATTAGTTGAATTAATTTTAGTAATTAAACCAGTTAAAATGTATCCAGTATAATTATAAATCTATTCATGATCGCTTGGAATGAAAATCAATTATTGTTGCAAATATTATTGTATAATATATGTATTAAATAAATTCTTAAATTCTGCATCTATTAATTTTCAATAACTATACGGTTAATTTATTTCAAGACCATGGTTTAAATGTTAATCGATGTTAGTGGCAGTTTGATATGTTATTTGTATTTATGGATGACAATAATGATCTGAAAGTTAGATTTAGCATATTTAATCGCATTATGTTGAACCAACTCGCTTGTAAAGTTAATAACATTTAATGGTGAACATAAAAAAATGTTAGTAGTAGTATATAATTAGAATAATTATCTGAATACGGCGAAATGTTAGATAAAGGAGGGCGGCGAAAACTGGTATATACATTTAAAAGCGCACCTTCAAAATGGTAAATCGACAATCTTCAGCCCATTACGTCGTATCAACACGAAATAAGTAAAACATTGAAAGGCTTCATCTTGCGAAAAAGGCCTAAGAACATCTTTAACAAAAACATTAGGAATGAAAGTTAGTTTTAAAAGCTTTAATGAAAACAAAATTACGCTTGAAAAAGATTTAATTTGTTAAAAAGCAACAATCATATTAAAACAGTTCTGCATGTTTATCTTTAAAACGCTAAACAATAACAGCACCCTTTTACGAATAAACGCTTTTTTAATATCGAATATTTACTCTGTACATGTAAATAATATTTCAATTCATTTTTATTTTCAGTGCATGCGAAATAAGCTTTATTTTCCTATTTCTATAATACACACACATATATATAATACTATAATTGCTAAATGGTGCTACATGCTTTTTAAAGTGATAAAAAATAAACCATTTATTCATTCGGTAAAAGATATCTTAAAAAGCGTAACAAAACAATAAGTGATAGCAGCGATGTGAAAAATATAATGTATTATAGAAGCATACAAAAGTAGATAAAAAGTACTTTGATATATGAATAAAACAAAAGAAAATTGTTTTGAAAAATCTAACTAAATGCATTAGATTGTATAAAAATACATGTACACTACATTTACGTAAATATGATATAAATTAGCTAAGAAACAATTTTATGTTTAAGAAAATCGGACTCTCTCTTTCATTAATATTACAAGTATGTAATGCGATATGAAACAGGGTAGGTGTTTGAAATCAGTAATTTACGAGTTATTTTACGTGTGATGAAGATATGGAAATATCGATTGATTCATTTAGACTAAGTTGTTTGTATGTACATTACTAGTTAGTAAAATTTAATTGTATTATAGTGTTTCCGATGATTTAATAATTCATTTGTTTTAGTAGATCGAATTGGATTCAAATGAAATATGACATATGTATTTGTATGTGTAAATATAGATGTAGGTGTAGGTGTAGATATATAACTATATATAGCGTACAAATACTTTTAAATAACTTCTCGTACCTGTATACATACATATATATATGTAGTATAGTATAGTATTTTCCGAAATTGCTTCTGTGTGTAATAGTTAGTTTAGCCACATTTTTTGTTGTAAGAAGATTACATGAATATGATTTAGTAGTTTTGTATATTTTCCGGATATTTCAGGCTATATAAATTTGAAATTTGCATATACAAGCATCATCCTATATTAAATTTCACCTAATCTAAAAGGATGCTTTCAGCATCTCAAATTAATCAATATCAACATCTATTTATACTACATCTTTAGCTAATTCATATGAAAATTGCGATTGCGAATAAACGCGTATGTATGTGGGATTTTCCAATTTCATGTGTACATACGTACAGTACATTTTTCAAATCGATACATTTTCGATGAAAATCTAAAATAATTTATTTATTGTATAGAATCGAATTTATAATGAAACAGTATGTAGTGCACCACACTACACATAGTTTTCGCAATGAATATACTTCAAAGATTCTGGCAATTTAAGCTATTAGCTTTAAGTAAAGCTTTCAACTTAAACCAACAATAAGATTACATATATCGTGTTGGTGTTTTATCACACAATTAAACACTTCATTAAATTGAGTGTTTCTTTAAACTAGTGTAGAAGTAACAGGAAGTGGATGGCGCAATTGATTGGGATTGAACAGGTTTTGCGATTGTAGAATTATAGGTTTAGATCCCTTTAGAGTAGAGTGTTAACAGTAAATCACTGCAACAGTCTACCTCTCAACCCTTATTTATATCAGGCCATGTAATAGAATGTAATTTTTGCGTTGTTTTTTAATAAATGCTAATCTATAAAAGTGTTTAAGTGATATAGCGCACTTCATTTACATCAAATTCATTTCGTGACGCTACATTTACAATCGAATAAAATAAAAAGGCAACGACAAATAACGACAACCCTTTCAGAATTGGCGGTTTTATATCCGGTGAATGCTTTAGTCAACAAAGTCGAAAACGTTTTGGTTTTTTTTTTTCGTTATACACTTTTTTAAGTAAATCTTTCATGTTTGACAGACGTTTACAAGCGATGTCTATAAGAATATATGTTGCTTTTGTATTGAATGCGGAATTTAAATAAATAAATTTACTCCAAAATACATATATATAAAACATGTTTATTGAAATAATTAATTAATAAATAAAATTTATGCAAACAAGTGTTAAATATTGAGAGCAAGCAGATAAAAATACAATTTGTTCGTAAAAATTTTATGATGCAAAGTTATTTAGCATATTTGTGTATTAAAAATAAAATTCGTGTTAATACTCGATAAACTTTTATACCCAGCAAATAAATGTGAAATTTAATAAATTAACAATATTTATTGGGAATTAACAAAACATAGCGCAACATGAAAATATCAAGTGGTTCTTCTGTAAATTGATTTTGATTAAATTTTTATTCAATTTTAAATTAATTGCAAACTAATGTTTTTGTAATAATTTTCGGTAGAAATATTATAATTGATCGAACATTTCACATTGAGTTTAATTACCAATTAACATAATTAAAAGTAAACATCAATTATATTTAATTATTTAATATAATAGAACATTTTATTTGTGTGAATTATCGTTACAAATATGCTTTTAATACGTAATTACCAAGTGAAAAGATTAAACATCTATAATGTATTAACTTTTTCGTTCAATTAAACACTAACTGATTGCAGCTGGTGTGAATAACAATGTAATTAACTGCAAATAAACAAGCTAATATACATCCAAAACATTTTGATATGCTATTACCTTAATTGATTCCAACTGCTGCTTGCTAGTCAATTGTGTAAAAAGAACGGCTTCAGACTGAATGATTTCTCAAGGAGAATTTGATAATATATTAAGAGATTTTCGCGCGCCGCGGCACAATATTCCGCTATTTTATATAACTTTAATAGCATTTTAAATCAACTTGCAATTAAATTATCGATTTTCATTAAGACATTTTCTTGCTATTTTTGTTTTACTCCCACTCGAAAAAAAAAAAACGAACGAGTGGATTCAAAAAAGTACAAGTAATAACTCAGTGCTAAATCAGAAATCAACAATATTGCGTTCGAGTATTTTACATCCATTCCATTTATAAAAGGCATTTTATCCCAAAAATATTTTTGAAATATTAGAGTTATTTATAATTTTATATAAAGTTGGAATTTCAATTTCCATTCCAAGATATTTGCGAAGACACAAAATGATCAATAAATTTTTATGTTAATTCTTTAATTAAATCGTATTTATTTTTTGCGGTGGAACTGCGAAATCGTTAAAATAATTTCATTCATTGATGCAAATTTAAATATAAATTGCTCATAATTAATTTTTTCTCTACAATATTATATTAAAAAATAAAAACTGCGTGGGAAATTTGTCGAATTGTCAACTAAAAGAGTGACGATTTTACTTAATTTACATGACACAACATTTTATTCTAAACATATTTATCATCGCATTATAAAAATGTAGAATACGGGTATAACTTATATATGTAGTTCGATGTAGTAATAGGAATTAGAAAAGTTTTGAATTTTGTTACACCCGGATTCATATTGCAGATTGTGGGTTATTGCTTTATTAGGGGAAAGTTGGGTAATGGCGACCGCTGGGTAATACCGCAATCTAGTCTATCTTAAATGTAGAGATCAGAAAAAGGCATCAGTACCTTGCCAACATTGTGTAAACTACATAATGCGAAATAACGACAGTTCCTCGACAAATAAATTAGTAGCCGTTACAATATTTCGAATTTTCTGCAATAACTGAAATGCGCTAAAAAATTGAAGCCAAACTATATTTATATATCATATAATAATTATTTCTAGATCTGATAATACATACACAAAGAGGCATTCTGCTGTGCATTACTGAATGTCTTAAGATATAATTTGCAATACATTGCCCTTCACATCTTCTTAAAATAAAATTTGTCCAACGGGGTAATGACGTTCCTAGCTTAATTTGATATGAATTTGGAAAAGGCAACGAATGCTGATTTAGATGTGAATTATATTCGGAATGGTTCATACGGAATGCAGTTTACAGAACATCCCTAATAATTACAAATGTGACTTTTGTATATTTAACGGCAAGTTTACAATATGTAGCTTTTTACCTATTTTATTTGTTAGTTTACCAGTTTCGCCATTACCCCTTCATGATTTTTGCGCTTATTTGATTTTCTTAATACTGAATTACATTAATTCGGATTTTATATTCAATTAGACAGTACATTAGTTGCTTTTTCATGTACATTATTTGCAATTTATTCGTTATTTGTTATTTAAGAACAATATCAAATTATTCCACTCTTCCCTATATGATAAGTGAACAAATTGTCATTAGAGAAATGTTATTGGTTTTGTTACCGATTAGCTCCTAACGAAATGTATCTTAATTTGTGGTCAAAGAGAGAATGTACATGTTTTGAATAGTATTATATCATTGCGTAGATTTATTTGGAATGTTCTTTTTATTATAAACGAAACATGATGTGCTTTGAATATTTAAAAAGGAAAATAAGAATATGTGTGTGCAAATATAAATGTTATACTTTACTAGTTCATATAATTTATAGAGTAATATTTTAGTCGAGCGACGAGGTAGAAGCCAAAGGGCGGTTGCTTGTTTCTCTCTTGTAATATATTGAGAAATAGAAACGTGTTACTTACGTTAGTGGCAAATTTATCACACAACCAAACATGAATCATTCGATTATTTACTTAGCTAACAAAAAAATATTTTCTTTAACAATATACAATGTACAAAAAATATTAATAACTAGATGATGATGGTAAGTAATAATAATCAACGTGACATTTAAGCGAAATTTGACCTTCATCATCAAAGTGGATAAGAGTAAAGGGCAGGCAATTTAAAACGTCACTATTTTTAATAATCAAGCAAGCATCGAAAGTTATTTTATATAATATTTTATTTATGCGTATCGTGATATTTTAAGTGAACTATTGGATAATGTATCATAATACTGTACACGTATGTATCTTCCATTATTTAGAAGTTGCAATAATCCAACAACTTTTCTCATACAAATTAATGAACACGTTGCATATGCAGTTTTGAAGCTAGTTTATAAATAACAGATTTCCAATGGTAGCTGATAAGGTTTATTTAATCAGAATTAGGTACATTAAATAAGTTATTTAGTGCTTTCTGTTTGAATATTGTATCGATGTATCAATATATTATCATATTTATTTTTAAATACATTATGAAAGTTCTGCTATTGTTCATATTGTTTTTCAACGTTTTATTGTTACTATTAATTTTCCAATTTGTTTAGATTCGATTTGCGTTATTGTTCTAGAACAAATAGACCCTAAAATTATGTTGTTAAATTGTCTGATTCTAGTTCAATAAAAAATGCATTCAAAACAAACACAAAAATGTCCATTCGTACGCTTTTAAATTGTTTATTATTACAATGGTTCGATTAATATAACATGTATAAATATAGGTGAATAATATAATAGGAAATGAGTGATAAAAGAGGACGTCCCGTTCCCGATCCTCCCGATCTACTCGTAATGCAATAACGAAACATTGCAAGAATGTTATAAGCAACAATTATCGTTAGTTTATATTGCCTGCTAATTTGTTTTTAACTAATATTTGGTAATAATTGCTGAAAATTAAGAGAATATTCAAGAAACTGAACTTATAAGCTAACATTTCTGTTAGTTTAGTTAAACCAATTATTATTTAACTGTGCATATTATCTAACGGCGGAAAATGATAATGGAGCGCAGCTGTATTTTCACGAGTTATAATAATGTTTTCTCCATTAACATAAAACTTGTATGATACAATGCAAAGTCAAAAATCATGAATTTTTTTATCGTCAATATATATAGATATAAGTAAATATACATATAGTTAAGTTGCGGAATGTTTTTCTAATTGATAGTTGTTTTATTTAAATAAAGAAATTGCACACCTGTCTCAATTTCAATTAGATCCTACCACCATTTTCGAGAATCAGACACATCGTGTATTTGAGTTTTACATTTTAGCGAAGGCAGCACTTTGCTGTTAGGGTTGGGGTGGTAATGATCTGTGTGTGGTTACGCCGGAGGTGATGGTGATATTGTTCAGAGACGTACTTGTTTTATTTTGATGGAAGTTTAGAACAACCGATGTGGTTTGAAAGCGATGCTATGAGATTATATAAACTTTCAAATAATTGTGCTAACTGACAAAACTACTCTCTTACTCATGGACTATATTATAATAATATTAATGTATCTTGAAAATGGATTTGATACGCCAATGACTCTATCTACCCAGATATTCAGCTAACATTGTAAGGGCTTTTCACAATGTTACTAAAAGATGTAAATTTGTGGGGCGCTACGGAAATTTTCGTGAATCTTCTTTACCCCTTGGTATTCTTCCAGAAATTTTCAAGTTCATAAATATTTTCGAAATGTTCTTTGTAACTTATAATGTTTCTCAACTATTCTAAAGGATTTACGAACGTATTTTTGCCAAATAATATTTGCATTTTACATCGATTTCACATCTTAAATATCTTTAAATTCATCACATACAAACCGAATCACTAATATTATTATACACGACGAGTATAATATTATACCGTATTTAAATAGCGATAACCAAAAAAGTATCGCTCCTAACCATAAGTGGCTAATATAACAAAAGCTTGATGTAATCAGTCAAGATCAGAAAGAGGGTGCATTATTAGGGAACAATAATAATCTCGAAAAGTCTAGTAGGTAGTAATTTATTTATTTATGAAAGAAAAAAAACTAGCACTAACAATTCTTTTTGAAATCAATTATCAATTTTGAATATACTATATATTCCCAATAGTACAAAATCGATTAATTATATAATTATAATACATACTTGTTCTAAAATCTGCAACTAATATTCGTGTAATGTCGAATGATCAAATTTTAAATTTTTATCGTAAATAATAATGCTTGAATTTTGCTTGTGGGTTATTTTTGTATCATATGATAAGTGAATCAATTGGCATTAGACAAATTTTATTGCTTTTGTCACTAATTAACTCCTAACGAAATGTATCTCAATTTGTAGTCAAAGAGTATTATTTCATTGCGTAGATTTATTTATTATACTGTATATTCGAACTAGTATGAATTCAAATAGTACGGAATCGATTATCCGTATAGTACATATATCCCTTTGTAGCATATTAACTTTTAGGCATTAGGTATAATTACATATACTTATTCTAAAATTTGCAAGTAATATTCGCGTAATGTCAAATGATCAAAATTTAAATTCTTATCGTAAATAATAATGCCTGAATTTTGTTACACCCAGATTCATATAGTAATAAAGGAACTGATTGTGGGTTATTCTAGTATCATATGATAAGTGAATAAATTGTCATTAGCCAAATTTTATTGCTTTTTTGCCGATTATTACATCAAAGATGTAGATTTATTTATTATACTGTATATTTCATCTAGTATGGATTCAATTACTACCGAATCGATTATCCGCATAGTACATATATCCTGCTGTATAGTATATTTACTTTTAGGCATTAGATATGATTACATATACTTGTTCTAAAATCTGCAAGTAATATTCACGCGTAATGTCGAATGATCAAAATTTAAATTCTTATCGTAAATAATAATGTCTTGTAAATTTCATAAGTAGATTTGTGTATAAATTGAGAAATATATTCAGAGCATATCAAGAAAATATCAACACATTAACATAACAATTTTTGAAGGCAAAAAGATGAATAAAAGAGAGAAATTTTGTATAAAATGAAACTTTTTTTAAGCAAATACGTACGCTGTCAATTTGAAATGTTTTACCACTTTCAGTTCATGATTCTGAAAAACATTTTACAAATAATTTACATTTTTTCTTGTAATATATACACCTTTATCTTAGAGATTTGTTTTGTATAAAGAGATTGCTTCCACTTCAATCTGTTTATATTTAAGATTCACTTGGAATTGCCGCTAAAAATACTTTGTGCTTATTTATTCGCTCATTTCCTTTTAAAATATTTCCTATAGAACTATTTTTTGAAAGAACACCTCTCAACTATTAAAATAAAGAAAAGTATTTAGCATATATTAAAATTTAATGTTGACTATTAAGTAAACATTTGTGAAGGGACGAAATTTTAGCATAAATTTTTATTTTCTCTGCATTTTATGTAAACTTATTATGGCAATAGTATGGTAGCAAAGCTAATGCATAAATTCATGAGTATTGCAACTTATTTCTGTATTCAAAATGATTCTGTTGAATAGGAAGCTGGAAGTTGCGTGCTGATGCGTTTCTGATAGCACATATCAAACTTTGAACTGGTTGCACATCCAGATTCTCTTAGAAAATAAAGTCATGTGCAAGTTATAAAGAACATATTAAGATTTGATATATTTTAACTTGTACGGCCAATAGCTGCAAGCCGTCCTAAAATAAAACTTATTGATCGCACACAGATGTACATGTAGTTATTGAGAGATACAACCAACCACCTTTCACTGATAATATTATCTTATTGGTTTCATTTTTTGTTCTCTAGTTTTATACTGTTTTGCTTTTGCTCTTGCTCTTGCTTCAGAGCTTTTGCTTTTATTAAATTTTATACACACTCTCTCGCACACACTCATACACACACACCCACACACACACGTATGAAGAGTGAAATATTGTAATAATTTTAATTAGAACAACACTGAGAGTAGAAAAATGTGATAAATATTCCGAAAAGTAGAATTGTAAATGTACATACGAGTATACTACTGTTACTGCTATGGTGTTTGTTATAAAACAAACTATGTATTCATATATACATATACATATATATGTATTGTATATCCTACATACACTATACTATGTATATACATATATAATCTGCATACTTTGTTGCTGTAAAAGTGGTGTAATATATAAAAAGAACGTTGTTCAAGTAGAAAAGCTCCATATCACTTGCGCCGCTCTAAATAGATTTTATTTCACGCTTTGTTTCAATCAAAATACTCATTCACTCACTCGCTCACACACTCACACACTCACTCCCTCACTCCTATGATTAAATATTTCTAATACATTCTAATATTATATATATATATGAACGATATATGTATAATATTATATGATAAACGAGAATAAATAAATGCATGTGTGGTTTATATCGTATATCATCGTATGATATTAACATAAATGTTGGTTTTCGTAAGCAATGCATTCCTAAAATTTCAACTATGAAAATAAGCTCACTAATTGCTACATGCCTTAAATACCTCCTAAAAATCTCGGAAGTTCTTATATGATATATATTAGAATATTTCGAGATCGCAATTTTTCTGCCTTCGAATAATTAGAGAAACGAATACACAATTGAAATATATATGTAAATAAATATATATAATATTGTAGCATATTGAAATAAGAAATAAAGCATATAAAATTGCTGAAAAGCCGCTCAATACCAATATGAGATGGTATGCACGGTCTAAAATAATGTAATTTTATCATGTTAAATATTTAAGTAATTACTCAGGAGCATTAAGTAAAACTAACAAATTCCACAAACAATTCCATCCAACTGAAATGTGAAAGCTCATAAGATATGTATTAAAAAATAATGAATCGAATTATAATATAATATTAAATTATTTAGGAAATGCATAATTGTATCAAATTATTGCCAAATTTGCCCATTAATAATTATTTGATAGTGTTAAAACCAATTCGTTTATGCAAATAAATCTGTCAGATTAAATGTGAAAGATTTAATTGTATAAAAACATACATTATGATAATATGTTCAATTTTTAATTAGACACTTTATTGATTTTAATTCGTATAAATGTTTAAAAATAGACAAACTAAATTTCTATTAATGTGATGCGTTTTTTTATTGCATGCAATTGGTGAAATATTGTACTTGCATACAAAGTTGCGATAAAAAATAAATAATGTTAATAATGTTATTTATTTAGAAATGCTTTTTGTTAACCAATAAACCATAAACAAAACCTGAATAAACAGCCACATCTTAATTATAAGTTGCCCTTCTTTGTTTTGTAGATTTTAATTCGTATAAATGTATAAAAATAGGCAAACTAAATTTCTATTAATGTGATGTGTTTTTTTATTGCATGCAATTGGTGAAATATTGTACTTGCATACAAAGTTGCTATAAAAAATATGTAATGTTAATTATGTTATTTATTTAGAAATGCTTTTTGTTAACCAATAAACCATAAACAAAACCCTAAATAAAACTAACAGCTACATCTTAGTTGAAAGTTGCGCGTTGCCTTTGTTTTGTGTAGTTCTCTAAACAATCAACAAAAGAAACAATATATATCGGCGAGCGGCGGTATGTGTTTTTCGTTGTAGATATTTCATTGATTTTAATCAATTCACTTACACTTACTGAATGCATTCTGATAATCTAATATAAAACGCGTTTCTAGTCATTTATTTTTTATAAAATATTTTTTTTACAAAATCAATACGCCTCCTTAAAAATTTATTGAGTAGAAATGTTAAGAAATTAAACGATTAAAATTTAATCTAAAATGGAATTTATTTAAGTGCAACGCTTTAGATAAATAATCCACCCACATAATATTTAATATTCAAAAGGCAAAAAGAATATTTCATCTATTATTTAGTTCAGAAATACCCTTTGTATATTATACCTTCATATCTCATATGCTTATTGTGTTGAGTAAGCAGATATAGCTTTATGAGATAAGAAGGTAAATTAGCTTTAGTTGCTTGCTGCAGTAAGTAGAAAATAACTATAAATATGTAGATGCTGCATTATTTTACAAGTATACTATATATTGTAGTTACACTATATATGTATATTGTACTATATATGCATCCATTGCTAAAATATTGTTAAATTATACATTTTCATTTGTTAGACAATTTTTAATCATTTAATATACATCATTTATATCATGTTGACTTGGTTTAAATATTAAAATTTATTTAATTAATATACCAAATGTAAACAGCAATAAAAATGGTTCTTACTCATTAAATATTAAGCGGTTGTAGCTGCTTACACAATTACATATTAAATCCAACTTTTATCATCAATTAATTCGTTCGCCGTTTAATTATTCATCAAATTTGAATACGGCGTTTAATTGCGGATTTTTATTTACACATTATCATGTGTTAATATGTAAACTTTCTTACACTTTAACAAACAATCAACGGCAAATTAAAACGAGTAAACAAATAAAAAAGTTATGCTCACCCACACGTAATAAAAAACTTTTAATTGCTTATAATTAAAAGCGAAACTTTATACTGCATACATATTCTGTATCAGAAAAAATTAAGTTTCCGATTAATGAACAATTTACATTTTTGATTTGTACATTATTCTCGTCATTTATATATTCTATATTATGATATAATATTTATATATAACATACGTATATAATAAAATTAAAATAAAACTTCTTTTAAATCGAACGTATTTATGTCAAAAAGTGTAGATCTGCAAAACTGCTCAACTTCCGTTACGACTCTTCATTTTTAAAAGCTTTCAATAAGTTTAACTTTAAAGGGTCTGAAAACTTTTGATGTTGGTTGTTTATTTTTATCGCATGTTTATCACTTTAAATGATATAATTGAGTGACAATTAAACATTTTCTATGCGAAATTTTAATCAACTTATAAGTTTATTATTAAATTATCAAACTTTATTTCAAATTTAAATGCATCAATTTAACTTAATTCTTTTTAAGTAATGCGAAATATTTTCCATTTATTGATTGATGTATATAATTTATGTGTATATACATAAGTGCTAAAAACAATTTAATGCAAATTCCGCTGTCACCTTTTTTTTCAATATAGATTAATTAAATTTATTTTTCATATTTAATGCCAAAACTAAAAATATTTACTATGATTGTCCTATATTCGCTCAATAGATATTTAGTAGGTACATATTATATGTTGTGTATTATATGTATTTACAACATAATTCACTTACTTATTATGCAAGTATAACTTTAGTCATTGTTTAATAATAAATATAAATAACACATTATCAATGCGTATGTCATATGTTTGATGATATAAATATATTATTGCCAGTCCACCAACAATCGCAAATCAATAGCAATTCTTGTTTACTAAAAACTAATAAAAATTTATTTGTATTTATACAAAATAGACAAGCGTTTTGTTAAATAATGGCATTAAATAAACAGTTTGAAAAGTGTTTTATTATTCCATACATTTAAAGTGGTAACAATTAGGTATTGAAGCCACCTCTCGTATTTTTTAAATTAAAATTGATATTTTTAATCGATCAGAGGGCGCCTTTGAACGATATTCGATAAATTTTTGATATCAGATGAATGATATTTTCCCGTCCGTTGTATTGTTTTTGTTGTTATGTCATTTTGTTTTTCAGTTCATAAAAGCGTTGCCGTTTTTAACTTAAAGTAATTTTTATGCATTTTTGTAATATACGGGTAATAAATTGGAAGAGTTTTACTTCCAGTTCCAGTTTTCATAAATTTTTATTCAACTGTGTTAACCACAGCCTGGATCAAAAAACCGTTGAATACCGGATGGAATTTGCTGTTTATATTGAATTTTTAAACAAACCTTTAGATTAGATTCAATAAATTAATGAAAAAAGTTACATTCTACTATACCATAGTATAGTATAGTACAACCAGTACAACAATGTATTGTAATATAGCAAGCAGCTAACACGAAAGAAATAAATTTGATATATTAAAATCTTTTCGGTTTGTAATTTTAATAAAAACAAACTAAAATGAAACAAAGAAACGATTTGCATAAAATTCGTATACGAAATGATAATAAAAATGTTGATGCTGAATACTAAAATAATGTGAATAGCAGATAGTTATTTTTTGTTATTGAGATGTGCATCTTAATTTAATTTAAAGTTGGATTATCTCTAGTTGAGTTTATAGGGGTGTTGAGAAGGAGCGAGTAAATTGGTGGGTGGTTGATAATGCGTCCGTTTGGTAATCAACAAGTTAGTCTATTGTCGCTGGGGTCTCCTCCAGTGTTGCAACGGCGACGACGCCGGCGTCGGGCGTCGGGCGTCGGTGAAGCCAAAGCGTTCATCACGAAGCTTAATAACTATTTGCTACCCGAGTTACACTTCAGCACCTTGCAAAGAAGGGGAAGTATAGACACTAATTTACTTCTGCATTTGATTGATTACAATGTCGTTTAGAATCATGTTCAGCATTATCATGAAGCTAATTCTTTATCACTTACAAGATTACACTATAAAACAATTTCTTTAATAGATGATAGATTTTTGAATATGCATGTAGTTGTAACAATTTTAATATACATATGACATTAGTATATATAACAGTATACAATGTATATAAAGATATATATTTATACAAGGTGTTTAAGGGAAGTAATCTAAAAGTATGATGTAAGTATCTAATATATTCGTGCAGCGTTTAATCTGCGCTAAGATAGAGCTGAGGATTGCAAAGCATTTTGAGCTCAGGATTTGCTACTTTAATCGTTTGCAGATTGCTGTCAGGACCGCCTCGAAATAGTTTGAATTGTTATCAGTGTCAGACTGACTAACAAATTTTAGTTTCACACTCTAAAATTTGAATCTTTCCTGCACCAATTATATTTAATGCCGATGAAGCAGCTTTTCATTTTCCTAGTTAGCATGACTAAATAAATTGTTTCATTATTTCCTATCTGCATTTCAACTTCCTCCTATTCCCAACAGAATTCAAATAGTAATAAATGAATCAAACAAAAGAATACATCTGGTTGTCATAAAATGATTACGTATTAACTGCTGCAAAAACTTGAATACTATTCAAATATCAAATTCATACTTGCGCCTATTATTTTTCAAATCCTTTACCACTTTTATATGATATTGTACTTTATATGAAACTTTAACTTTTCATAATTTACTTATTTAGTAATAGATCAATAAATATAGTGAAAAAAATAAAGCATTAAAAATGAATGATTTAATTAATATTCAGGCACCTATAAATTAATGGACATATTGCGGTGTTTACGCAAGTTAATTAACAAGAAAATTACTAAATAATTATAATTAAAAAATATTTTTGAAATAAATTTGTCGTGAAACAACAATGTATGCGCATAGAGTAAAGAGTAATCAACATCTAAATTAATGATCATGAAAAAAGTCCCTTATGTTATAAATAGTTAATTTTTAAATTTAACTTTAATGTTTAATTTGAATGAATTTAACAATTCACAAAAATACCGTACGGCAAGCTCACACCATACTGTCTGTAGCGTAGATGTAATTTAGCAAGTTGATGAAGAAAATAATTATTCGTCGCACATTTTTTATTAAAATTTTATTAAACTCAAGTGCACTTATTAAATTGTTATTAATTAATTATGAAATATTTATCAATTAGTTGCTTACTTTCATTAAAATTAATAACCTTGTCAGAATTTCAACACCAAGCTTCTACAGATAAATAATTTTATCGATCAAAAAATTTCATTGTTCCATTTGAATATACGTAAAGTAAATTATTTATTATATGCTTGGGGGTATGAACATAAAATATCTTTGATATTAATATTATATTGTATGTTTGAACTTTTTGGAAAATATTGTAATAAACATGTGTGTCCAAATTCAGGCGTGCGTATCTTTCAAATACAACCTTTAAAATCATCTTCCTGTTGCAAATAAGGCTGATTAATTAAAATTACATTTAATTTTTATGCAAAAATATTCCGCGATCATCCAACAAAAACTTTTTTATTGAAAATCCTATTAATAAATAATCAGGATTAAAAGATTTTAATTATTCAGAGTGAAACAACAAAACTTTTTTTTCGTAACATTTAAATATTTTATGTATGCCATAACCGACGTGAAACTAGATACTTATAAAATAGCGTGTTTATTTAATCTGTTTTAATTTTATTGTGTAACTACGGTTAATTCGGGTTACACATTGTTCGTCAACAAAATTAAACAAAATGTTGTTTAAATCGAGTGGGCCAGTTTCGAAAAAATGATGTTAAGTGCATATAGTGTAACAATATATGAACTGTTTTGACAAGAGAAATTTACCTGTATATACGTCTTTAATTCGATATACGACCTTATTCAAATGATTTAATTACATGAACAAAGAGTTCTAATTAAAAAATGCAGTAAATTTGATATACGTCCAATTCTTTATATGTCAAAACATTTGGAACGAATTAAGGTCGTATGTCGAAGTTCCACAAGTTGTCTGTTAATTGTTTTCAAATATCTAGAAAATATTACTTTTGTATGGCCTTTTTTGTAAAACAATCAATAAATGCTGAATTGTTTCTAGTTTGTACATGTCTAAGTCAAATTAGATCAAACTTAAACACTAAACTCTGATGTAAAGACTCGTTACACTACCCTACTGACGATTTGCGGCCGTTTACAATTATTTTCTAAAAAAAATTACACTAAATAGTACATTTAAGGAAGTGTAGTTGACCGTAATGAAATGCATTTGCATTCTGCATATGTCAAATTCGGCAACTTTATAAATTTGCATATCAATCCCAATATACAATTGTCACATATGTAAAGCGAAATGTGATTGATAGCTAATAATATTTAATAATTTCTTAATGACTACATCATTGTTTATGATTGTTAAGTCAAATTTAACCTGCCCTGTAGTTGATATTTTTAATTAAAACTATTTTTGTGAAAATTGGTTGCAAAAATTTTAAAACAATCTTTATTTGTTTTGAAATTCCCAAATATCTACGCTGCAATCTAGCTAAAAAGTTCGCCTAGTTCAATAATTATACGACCCGAACGTAAAAAATGACTCGTTGCATACCAAATAAATTGTAATAGTTAATTAATGATTTTATTTACATATACATGCTGTATTAATCGGAACACATTATAAAAATTACTATTAATTAAATGTGTGTCGTTTTATATTTGCTTGCCAACGCAGCAATAACAATTAAAATGCGAATAAGTTTTTTCCGGAATTTAAATTGAAAATCGATAATTTTAATTTTGCTTTATGAATTCTTATCAATTAATTACGTATTTAAACATTGAGTTTTTTTTTGCTCACAATTTATTGGGCGGTAAAGTAAGCACATAATTTGCCAACAATTGTAATTAATTAGTCAATAAATAATTTACATTTAAAAGAAATTAAGGAAATAAGCGCGCTATTTAAATAGAAGCAGTATTTTTAAACAAATCTGAGCAATAATTAAATATAACTTAGTTGTTAATTATAAAAATTTTAAGCTAATTAATTTTCATTGTATATGAAAAATTCAAGCTGCTAAATATATATTTTCCTTTAGCATTGCAGATTTTTATGAAATTAATAGTGCTGCGACATAAAAATGATGATTAATGTAAAAATAATTTGGTTAATGAATAAATGGATTTAAAAGGTATGCTTGTGATATTTTTTTCTGTTGGCACTTTTAGAAACTTGATAAATATACTATATATATATGTATATATAAATAATTCAATTACTTAAATGTTTAAATTATACAAATAAAAAATTAATTGTCCGCAAAATAAATTAATCGAATTTGTACAGCTCGAAAAGAAATTTTACACTTAATAATTAATTTAGTGTATCCTTGCAGCATTCTGTATTGTAACAAGTTTAAACTTAATTAAAAGTCACAATTTTTATATGATACTTGTAACATTTAAGACTTTAACACATTGCAAGACGAAAATTTTCATTCCCTAATTTAGTTAATAAATAAATGAGATTAAAAATTTTACGTCGTCGCAACCTAATTTAGAAATTTCATATTGTTAAATAGAATAATCAACTACGTTACGTATAGTTTTACGTTCGATAAATAGATTTTGACAAACAATGAAAAACCATAGAAATATATACATATATGTAGTGTTAGTAGTGTGTCTATGTGCGTGTTTTTGGCTAAAAGTTTTATGCCATGTTTATAGTGTTAGGTCTCTATAAAAAAATATTGTATTTTGCAAAATTCAAATACGATAGAAAATATTGATCTGCACTGAATACGTTAGAGCATATTTGCGTACAAACACACAATTAATAAATGAGTCAAATGAATGAAACAAAGGAATAATTGAATTTTTACATAAATTGTGGTTAGGCAATAACTAGATTAGAAATGTTTTTAAATGCGTAATGGATTGCAAACAATTTGAGAAGATTATAAGACAAAAATTTATGGCTTTGGTGTGTTGCACACAGCAAAAACGTAAAACATATTTATTCTGCAACTTAAAAATATTTGATTCTAAGCTCGCAAAACAAGCTGTTAGAATACAATATTGCAATTAAAATAATAATTTTATCTGTATACAAATACTGCATGTCTGCAAAACGTAAGTTTTAAATCATTAATGATAGTAACGAAATAAATGCTGAATTGTTTTTAGCTAAATTAGATCAAACGTAAACATTAAACTCGGATATAAAGATTCCTTACACTGTCCCATTGACGATTTGCGACCGTTTACAATTATCTTCTAAAAAATATCAGCCGAAATTTTACACTAAATAGAGTATTCAAGTGTTATGCTTGTCAAATTGGGCAACTTTATTTATTTGCATGTCAATCCTAATATATTGTACAATTGTTACATATGAAAGAGAAATGTGATTGATAGCTAATAAAATTTACTAATTGTTTAATGGTTATATTGTTGCACACAGTAAAAATGCAGCATTACATTCAAAAGTAACATATTTATTCTGCAGCTTAAAAATATTTGGTTGCAAGCCGCAAAACAAGCTGTTAGAATACAATATCGCAATTAAAATAATAATTTTATGTGTATGCAAATACTCCATGCCTGCAAAACGTAAGTTTTAAATCATTAATGATTGTAGCGAAATAAATACTGAATTGTTTCTAGCTTATTAATATCTAAGTTAAATTAGATCAAACGTATACATTAAACTCGGATATAAAGATTCCTTCCCCTGCCCCATTGACGATTTGCGAGCGTTTATAATTATCTTTTAAAAGATATTAGCCGAAATTTGACACAATAGTGCATTCAAGGGATTGTAGTTGATTCTAACAAAAATGCTTGTCAAATTGGGCAACTTTATTTATTTTGCAACTTAAAAATATTTGATTCAAACGCCGCAAAACAAGCTGTTGGAATACAATATCGCAATTAAAATAATAATTTTCCTGTATACAAATACTCCACGTCTGCAAAACGTAAGTTTTAAATCATTAATGATAGTAGCGAAATATGTAACATACACACATATAGCAGCGAGCGTCACACTTATATTTATGTAATTAACGTAATAAATAAATCACGTTTCGTAATTCGACTGTTTGACTAAATTATAATATATTAAATATTTTATGTATACTGCTGCGAGTACAGTTTGCGAGAAGTATACGAGTAGTATCGTCGTCGTAAGTAATCCAACATGGTTTTAGTTTCTTTAATTTATTTATCTGCTGCTTTTTCGTCGTGCATGTTTCATTTTCTACTGAAGCAGCAGCATTATGAGCGACAACATTTCTATATAATAAGCAAACTTTCTTATACGATGATATTTGAAATATATCTTTGCTAATGAGAATTAATGTAAAAATAATTCGGTTAATAAATAATTTGTGTGTAAAAATGTGTTGGTTTTATAAATATTAGAATTTTAATTGAAAATGGTAAAGCTCTAAAAGAAGTAAATGCGCTAATGTCATTATATTCCCGCTCAGTTTATATTACCCTTTCATTATAAAATGAATATTAGCGTATAATATAAATGTTAAAATATGCCAGTTGAAAATATATGTATGCCATATAAAATTAGCTTCTCGTTATACAATTATTCACACACTATTATTGTTTAGTCGGTTGGAACTTAACATTAAATTATAATTATATTATAGGGCGCTATGAAGAGATAATGTTTATCAATATAACTATTGATATATTGACGCGTTATTATTTTCAAATATTACTATTAAATCATAAAATATGTATACGCTATCCTATTACTATAAATTATCTATTATAATTGTTATTTTGCACCGAAGCAACAAAAAATTTATTTCATTAATTAAGTTATAAAATATGTTATATAACATTTTTCAGGATGAGTTTTGTGAGAAACTGCAAGGCTTTCTCCTAGATTTTAATAACGCTTTTATAACTTCTCATATGTCTACACGTGTTAAGAATTTATGCGAAAAAATTTTATTCAAAAAAATTGCCTAGTGGAAAAGTTACGGTATTATATTTTAATATTTTTACTTTTTTTTATTAGAAAATTATAATGAAACCGTATTCAAAAAGTTATTTATTTTATAACAATAAAGCAATTATAATATATTTTAATGCTCTAGCTAGATGTTTTCAAGAAAACTTTATTACATTACAAAATATAAATTTGTGATAATGTTTACTTAAAGCCACATTTGCGTACAACCTACTTTCAAATGCCCAAACATATATTTATTTGAACTTGCAGTGTTAAAATTTGTTAAACTTGCACAGAAGCAACATAATAAAAATGCAAATGTGGCAAAAACTAAAAATAAACTAAATTGCAATCCACATACAGTGTGTCACAAAACTTCACTTCTAAACTTTTAGAATTATAATACTAATTATAATGCACAGCATGTGACATCTTAATATCGCAGTTATTGTTATCCGTAAAAGAAATTGCTGAATATTTTCGCCAACTCATGTCGCATAGGTGCCATGAGTGCATTCATGCTTCATGTTTGTAAGGCATATATTGTACCCTGCAAAACGCTACACTACTTTACGTATTGTAACTTTACTGTGTCTTTGGGAATATTTTGTAAACTGGGTGAACCATGAGAATGCAATAATGTTAAAAACAAAAAATACGTGGTAGGATTTATAAAAATATATGTCTTTGGGACTTCTAACACGTGAGGTAGACGTTTTGTGCCTATAGGTTCCTAAGCAATTACCTTTCCTAACAATACTCTTAGTTGTAAGAGAAGTTCTAGAACACGCTGTATAACTGCAAAGATATATCTAAAATAGCATACCATCTATATATAAAAATATATTTCTCAATCTTAATTTAACTTATATTGATTAATACAAAATTCATGTAGAAAGAGAATAAGATACTGTGGAAGCGAAATATACGACTTAAATTCGTTCCACATATATGAACATATATCGAATATACCAAACCAACATTAAGAAGTCAAGTAAAAATGATTAATATTTTCTCATGTAAAACCACTCTTGATATAGATAGTATATTCATAAGGTTATATCGTTGTATACTATTAAAAAATATGTTTTTCAAGCTGCGATAATATAATATAAATAAATGTAAAAAACAAAAAAACGTTTAAAAATAAGACTAACTCATGATTAATCGGAAAAATGTAATTTTCTTATTATCCAAACAATTTTGAGCATATTTTGTATCAAAACTGCAAAAAATTGGAAAAATAAAGTCCTGAAAATGTAGTTTTTGTATTGATTTTTAAAATGTTCCATAGTTTGTATGAAAGGAGCAAGATACGATATGAGAAGATTCCGACATTTGAGAATTTTTTGTAAGAAATATGTCAATTTTGGTCATATACCAAGCAAAAGTTGTTATACTACCAAATGAAATGTTTTCATTTAAACTAGTCTCATATTGGATTGGCAAAATTGTAAAAAAGTATAATTTTAGTTCTTAGAATAAGTTATGATAATACTAGTTGTAATATCGCTAATAAAGTATTTAATTTACTACAACAACGGTAATAACACATCTTATATTCAAATCATATTTAAACAGATAAAGCATTTTCAAAACATTTATATGGATAAAATATTATTATTATAACAATATTTTAAATATTTCATAATGGATTATTCATAAACTGTTAAAATTCTTTCAAGTTATAATAAAACATTCAACACAACACAAATTTGCGTACTAAATTATGAACGTGACATTTCCGGCAAACAAATGATAAATAAATATTTATTTTTAGTAGGAATAATTAAAAAAATATCTTATTTTTTTGGTTAAATTATTAATCGATTTTTAAGTTCCACCGAGAAAACGTTTTTGGTTTATCCAAAAAACATTAAAGCTTCCCAATAATCGATAACTAATGACATTATCTAGCGTAGCAATTGTTTTTAGTTAAATTGGTATCATTTTTCAAGTACAAAGATGTGTTTTTAGTTTGATTTGCTTATCGACCAATACTGGCTGTAGAATGATTTTCTACTTCTTGCTAATTAATTAAGTTCAATTCCCGCACAAAAACAATTAAATTGCGGATATTATTCAAATTACAATACAATTAGTAAATTTAATATACCATACGGAGTGTATAAAAATATTGTTTATTACGAGTATAAAAGTTAAGCTTTCCGTATTCGTCAATAGGAAACAAGCCAGCGTTATGAAATAGTCTAGGCCAGGTATGAGTATATTGCACAGGTAATAAAAGCAAATAGCCGGGTTATAAGAACAAATTTTCAAGACCAGCGGTCGTTATAAATATTAATCATGGTCTATATCAAAACATATACGTATATATTTATCTATCTAACGCTCGACGCCGCTTTATTGAAAACCTCTAATATTCCATGGAAATAAAAAAAAAGTAATTAACTGAAACACTCACCTTGTATGTTCCAAGATTTTCTACCACACATGGTAAACTAGCATCCCTGCCTAAGGCCACTGTAACGTTGGGAATAGGTTCAGCAAATCGGGGGTCATCTGTCATAGCTGCAACAAACAAAAATGTATAATAAATAATTGTACGCAATGCTAAACAGTAAATTAATATATTATATACAATATATGTGTCCATTTTAAAATTGAGTTTAAAAATTATTTAAATTTTTGAATTGCAATAATACATGCATGAATGTATTGATATTAATTCGTATTCATATTTTTGATAAATAAATTATTAAACAAATGTGGTAATAATAATAATAGGAAAACAATACTATCACATGAACCGTGAACATAATAGGTTTCATTATCTATCTACAATTTTAAATTAATGTATATATGAAAATTTTATGCTTAGTTTATATTTATGAATGGACCCTTTTTAAATATATTTTTATGCATTTGTATTTTTTTAAAGCAAAATTTTAAATCAGTTTTATTTAAAATCATTTATCTTTATTGCTATAATAACCATTTCATTCAACTACTGATTGAATTTAATTCAACAAATAACAAAACAAAAATATTGATTAATTGAATTATGGCTCTAATGCTATTGTAACAAAAATACATTTCGCTCGAGCGGATTATTTAGTTAATTTAATTTCGGTTTGTAAATAATTAATAATCATTGCCTTCCAACTTACATTAGTGAACTTGCAATGCCGATAGAATGCATAAAAAGGCAAGAATCTGTTAATAATCATTTACTGTTACAGCGAAAATTGCTGCAACTTTAACGAAACATGAAACTTTTAATATTTTAATACAAGTTTTCAATCTGCATTCCTCCACACTGATATTATGTAATTTAATGAGAGTTTCGAAATTAATTTATTTATGTGCAATAAGTAGCAGATTGGATTTTATTAAATCTAAGTAAATTAATAGTACGATAAAATAAAAAATGTTAAGATTTAAATCAGAAAATCGGGTTTGTAGAATGTTTCAAAAGATATTTTATAAATACGGTTTTGATATAAGCTTCAAGTTCTTATACGAGAGTTTGTCTTTGCTCTGCGATTTAGATAACACAAGCAAAATATTGCATAAAATTTAGTTAGTAACATGATACAATTCCAACCGAATCATTTTAGAGTTATCGATAATTTTGAACCAACATTTTGCTGTTGAGCAATTTACTTGTAATTAAATTTACATGCAATATGCAGTGGTTTAAGATTATAAAACATAAATAATAACAAATGTTGCAATAATTGCATTTTGCGTAAACAGAAATATGATATTATATGAAATTTACATTTTTAAATTAAGGGTTGATAATAAAGGCACAAGTTTTAGCATTGTTCAATTGTCAAGTGTATTTAGTTTTTGGTTGCAAGAGTGTATTGTTTAAGAAAAATTTTAATAAGTGTAAACTTTTCGATTTTCTTTTCTATAAAAAAAGCCGTTTTCAAAGATTGGTTTTCAATGTAAAATGTTCGTGCCGTAGAAGAAATGTAAAGCATCAGATCAAAATAATTTCGATTTGATTGAAGCTGAGAATGAGTCTATTGGCAAAGAATACTATATACGTACAATGTATTGTATGGTGTACACGTATATATTGTATTGTATATAAGCTATATGTATACATTTTTAGAGCAGCTAAAATGTTGCAAATAGCAAGATTGGGTTAAATTATATTATAGATTATAAATTTATGTGTCTACATCAAACGATGATCGATTTAATATTTTCTTTGCTGATATTTATAAAGGTTTAACTAATTTCCTCGACGCTGAAGCTTTTAGTGTTATGTGGTACAATTTCAATTTATTTCGTGCATTGTTTGCGAAATAGCAAAAGTGAACAACAAATATTTTCAATTCACTCAATGCCTTTAATGCTTCTTTTTAAAATGTTCATTTGGCATTGAAATAAAAAATGCGCATTTAAAACATTCGAAAGTAAGGTTGTCTTTTGCTTTTTCACTTTGTCACTTTATAAATATATCTATAAATTGTGTCGATACAAAAAAATCACATTATTCTAATGAAAAATTCTCGCGCAATAAATCTCTAAAGAGCCATTCATCTAATACCTTGCAACATTAATGACGTGATCAATTATTATGCTCTTTGTGGTAGTAGCTAACAATAGCTTCACAAGCTCATGTACAACAGAGGGATAAAAATTATCAAACACTTTCCTATTATAAAAATTTTTACACGTACAAAAGATGCAATAATAATTCAAAAAAAAAGCGTCGGACGTATTTTAATATAATCAAATCATCGCACTGATTGAATCAGGATTGCAGAGGCATATTTTTTATCATCCTTACAATTCATTTTTTTTTCGAAAATATTTTATTTTACAATAAATACATATCTGTAATGATAATTACAACTTGTTAAGTGTATTATGATGATGATGGTACAATACTACATTTATCTCAATTTGCATTATTGAGAATAGAATTAATTTACCGTAAATATAAACGTAATTATAAAAGTTACAAACATACAAATTTAATATTCAAATCTTTATTTATCTGCTTGTCGAATGTACATTGTATCAATTTATGTATGCAGCATTTTGTAAATTTTGATTTATTGACCGTTAAAATAGAATGGTAAAAAGCAAACAAAGAAATACTAATTTTGTGGTTTGGGCAACTCATTTTTGGAAAATATTATGCTTAAAACTGAAAATATGATTGTATATTACTACAAATTAATCACGCAAATGTAGGGATTGTATTTTTTTGTATAAAAATGAACCGTAATAACAGCGCAGTTGGTTATGAAAAATGATAATATTTCGATAATAATTTGACAGAAAGACATTGGCACAGGCGGTCCAGTCCAGTATGAATGAAGGCAGTAATGGATGAATGCGAATGATTGTGATGGATGACATAATCAAGATGTGCAACAATATGTATTACTTCAAAAACAAAATTTCACATGAATAGAAAAGCAAGGTGGAAATAAATTCTTGAAAAGTTGAATGTAGAAAAGCATCTTGCATGACTCGTCTTACATGCATGTATATTTATTTTCAAAGCGAAATACATAACAATATATTATAAGCGAAAGTATAAATGCTCATATGTCTCAGAAGCAACAAACTTGTAGCGATTTGCCTCATAGCTTTACGGTCAGCATTTTTTCATTGCGGTCCGACTCGTTCGAGACCATCCAGACTCCGGTCCGGTCCGTTCTATCGTACAAACTCTACAAAGCTGAATTGATACGTGTTATAAGTTAAATGTGGATGCGCCGAATGCGCAGAAAAAAAATCAGTTTGAAAATTTAGGGATTCTTAATGTGTTCGCTATGAAAAACCCAATAAAGGATATTCATATTTTACTATTTATATAGATGCAACCCGATATTGGTGCCATAAAACACATTAAGTGGCTACTTCAAATATAAGGGATAGAATAACAAGCACATAAAGAGGAAGGGGTCCTTTTCCATGTACTCGAATAGAATCGATTCGGTAATCAAGGCTTCACCCCATCCTTTAGTTTTCGAATGTTCCTTCTCAATTCTTACAACTGGCAAATGTTCATCTAAATTTGCTTTAAATTTTTTTCACATTAACAAACTTCTAGAATGACGTTTCTCTTTCAACTATTGCTTTTTTCTTTTCCCCAACAAGAAAAGAAAAACTCATCCATTATTCGAATTAATCCATAATAACAAAGAACATTTTCTTATTCCTTATTTGATTGTTTATTTAACAGATGATTTGTTTAAGATTTACTCAACTATACTATACTATACTGTAGTTTGTATTGTACCTTTTTGCATTTACATTTATGTGTCAAAGTCACTCCAACCAAATATGTTTTGCTTGTCTTTTTTTTCTCGCCGTCTTCATTTTAACTATGTTTTTAAATGACAATTGTCTCTGAACGATTACTTCACTAAAAGATTTGCTTTTTGCTAGATAAGTCGGGATTGAAAAACAAAAAACGACCGAGACGTTTTTAACGTAAGTATCATACTATGAATTGTCTACAAAGTCAAAGCTTTTATTATCACACTACGGTGAAGTATTTCCTCATTCCATCTCTCTCACACATAGTTTCAATTAATACTTTAATTAATTTTATTGTAGTAATTATGAAGATGGCTTTGTTAATACTGTACAATTCAAAGGGTAGCTTCATATCGTCTCCCAATAATTAATAGACGATATGCGAGACATGAACCTATTACGAGGTTAAGTACAAGCATTTATATAACTAGTTGATTTATCGTCAATTTGAAATCAGGCAGGATGCGATCTAGGGTTCTAGAAACGTTTCGTTTCTTTAAAGAAATATATGGCAGTTCGTGAGTTTTCATTGCCGATGAGCCATAAATAAAAAGGGCGAATAGTATAACAAATGGTTGTTACACCTACACACTTACTGGACTCTAAATAGCAACAAAAGGCGTAAAGGATAAACTTGCTTGAATAGGTGGAATGCATTTTTTTTGTTTTTTTTTTCACTCCCCACTTTATATATATAAATATACGAAGGTAGATATATATATATATTCTCTCTCTGTTACATTGTGAAAGTACATGACTTTTTAATTGCCCGTACGGGAAAAACATATTTTTTCAACGTAATAGAAAGAATTGGAAATATGGGCAGTAGCCAATGAAGCAGTATGTTATCAAGGCACGTGTTTCACGCTCTGAAAACCATTTATACCAAACTGCGAATGAAATGTTGAAGACCTCTGGCCGAATTGAATGCAATCATAAACAATACGCTTCCCTCCTCACATGTTACCAGCTCGATTATAAAAAAATAAAATGAAAATTGTATAAGGAATATAAATAAGAAGCAATGTGATATGAGGACGGTGTTAAAAATGTGGAAGACGAGGCGGCGGTCTAAAGATTCGTTTATCTTGGGGACTTGGGCATTGATCCATGTCGTCGATTTGATCCTGCTTGGTTGCAAATACCACACAGAAATTCTGCACCGCCACAACCACCAGTCTCATCACTCATCGCGTTCCTCCTGAGTGCACATTACTGTATAGCCACCCGTTATCTGCAAACTTTGCATGAACCTCTTCAGAGGTAAAGATCTATCGTAGCGGAATAAATGGGTGATTCGTTTTTTCCTCTTCTTTAACGCATCAAACATAAAAACAGGAATTCCTTTGTATTCCAAAACAAAAATTTTGAGAAAGGTGATGCACAAATTATGTACTATTCCTGTTTGCATAAAATTTTTCACGTCATCAAACAATTTTTATGATGGAATTTCCTTGGAAATAAAATGATGAAAACTTTTTTTGAATTATAATAACAATTATACTGTATTTTTCTTTTATTTTTTGTATTCTTTGTTATTTTTTTAATATTTATTCCCTTTCATATTTAAATAGTAGCACAAGACAAAAGCGAAATGTGAATTTTTTGTAAATCCATTAACTTTGTAAACGCATTTTCCAACTTTTTATGCTATTTGTATATTATTCCAACACCTTTGTTCAAATATACATTCACATACATGTCTTTCGTAATTACTTACACTAATTAAACGCACATTATTATTATTTTCATACAGTTGCATTTATGAAATATAATGAGATCGCACGCCAAATTAACAATTTCCACATGCAAAATGTGATATTTTATGAGAAATTCATTAGTACCATATCCT
Organism: Adinopsis sp. GC000173; assembly: GCA_030264715.1. Lineage (NCBI taxonomy): Eukaryota > Metazoa > Arthropoda > Insecta > Coleoptera > Staphylinidae > Adinopsis > Adinopsis sp. GC000173. The sequence goes on from JARJDW010011248.1 coordinate 172,907, forward strand.
AGTAAAGCACTATAAAGCATATTCCTTTAGTATTAAATATATATATATATATATATGTATATGCATAAGTATGCTAGTATGTTATAGTAGTAGAGCAGCAGTAGTAGTAGTACAATACAAAAGTAATAAAAATCAATTTTCTGGTTTTATACGAGAGAGGAGCGGTACACGTCTGTTAGTAAAACACTTATACATGTGATCAAATAAAAACAGTTGAATATAAGGATTTTAATAAAATTATATGTGAAGTTCATCCGAATGCGGTGGGATATCAAGCTTTAGACATAGACATGATATTGTAGACTTCTTGCACAAGTCGAGTTCTTGATCGAAATAGCTGAGAAAAAGACAGCACAAAATCACAAAAACGATCTACTGAAAATCCGGCTGTAAATTCCTGACAAGTAGTGGAGAAACATTTACGCCCCAACGATATGACACAGTGTTAAATTACGCTGAGCTAGTAACTGATCCTGCTCTATTTCACAAGCGCACTCTTCCAGTATAATCCTGCTTCTTATGTTGATACCATACCACATAGAGAAGGTGGTGGTAGGAGCCAAAAAGAGGGGCTAACTTGATCGCCTTCATATTCTCTCAACCCCAAAGGCACAACTACAAATATACTCATCCTCCTAAGTAATTTACGTTTTGTATCTAATACAGAGTTTTTTTTTATATGCCAACACTTATTATCTTCCATCTATAAACTTTTCGTCCAACTCGTGCGGCGTGGTGCGGCGCGGTGCGGTGCGGTGCTGCACGGCGTTGCTCTTCTTTCGCTTCTTTATTTTATCATACTATACATAATCCGCAATTTACATGAGGTGCCAATTCAAAATAATTGATATTACTAAAGGTAGCTGTGTTCAACTATATTCCTCGACAATTTCATTCTCTAACATCAGTAGCATCAGCATCAGTATTGCGCGTCCTCTTTATTATTCTCCATAAACTTATTCTACGCAGTAAAAAACATCACACCAACTTCCACTGGGATAATAGTTCCTTTTAAAACACGTATTATTAAAACAATATCTTTCCCATGAAATGATTTAAACTTTATGCGTTAAAACTCTTGAGTGGTTTTTATTAGTTGGATTTTTTTGACATTTGCTTTTCCGGTCGTAACGCGAATTTTCAATAAATTTAAATCTTTAGAGAGAAAAGGTAAAGGTGAAGTGAAAAGTTTTTCCAAACAAAAACTTTTTCCTTCAATATATATAATATAATTGATCCAAAAATAGAAATATGCATTTTCTATATGTGTGTATAAGTATTTGCATAAGTTTATAACGATGACAAAAAACCACCACATCTATGTTAAACTAAAACCGATTAAAATCAATGTTTTAAATAAGTTATAGTATTTATGCATCACGAGCTAAATCCGCGGCTGGAAACAAAAACGACATGACGAAGGACGAGCGTTATAGTTTAAATCCTACTGGAAATGTTTTTTAGCTCCCTTAACAAAATATATTTCTCTGGCAATTTAATTCTGCAGTTAGATTTGAGGTAGCATTCTAGATTAATTAAATCGCATGATATATTAATTTTTTTCTATATCTCTTTTCCAAAGTAAGCTACTGCTTTGTCTACAATTAGATTTCGCCATGCAATAGAATAAATAATTTCACAATTAATTTATACCAACTCAATTAATTTACTTGTAAATTATTTGTTAAGCTTATGGTTATTAGCGTGTAAACTATTATAAATGTTTCTATAGAGAATTTACCTATCAAAATAACCATTAAGAAACAAAATTATTCAAGAGCAACATTTAATATTGATTCATTAGTTTAATTAAAAATTTCGCAACGGCAACTTTCTACCGCCCCAAAATGATAACATCAACAACTAGTGTATCAAGTGGCAAAAAAATGCTTTTAAATAAATTTCTATCCGAAGTACGATAATAAACAATTTCATAAATTATCATTTTTTGTTTACTGACATATATAACAATAAACATCTTGGGCTAAAAAGATGATAAATTACACTTTAATTTGAATTGAACTTTTTCGGAAAATAATTTATGAAATAATACCCGAAAAAAAAACTATCACACAAAACAATACGGTTTTATTTCTGCCTAATTAAAAGTGTTCAAATTTATAGTTTTTCATTCAATATAATGGTTCCTGCTGCAGATAAAGTAGGCGTAGGGTAATGAATCCTTGTAGTTATTAAACAAATATTAATTAAAACTTTAAGATATTGTTGCATTGTTGTTGTGTAGTAAATTATATTGAAAAGAATACCATATTAAGTATATCAATATCAATATCAGTGCTTATTCAAATAAGTATAGACTAATTATAGTGCCAGATTTACACATAAGTTAAACAAGCTATAGCTTAGGGTCTTACATAAAATTTGGTAAATTCAAAATGTTATATATCTACATGTGAAAGGATATATACATATAATTTTCAATTTTACATAACACATCACTCAATAAGAACTGGGCCTAACATAGAAGGGGGGTTGTTAATAACAAATATATATTTATGTAAATTTATAGTTTTTCATTCAATATAATGTTTCCTGCATCTAAAGTTGGCGTAGGAAAATGAATCCTTGTAGTTATTAAACAAAATATATTAATTAAAACTTTAAGATATTGTTACATTGTTGTGTAGTAAATAATAAAGAGCAAATATTTACATAATATTGAAAAGAATACCATATTAAGTTTGTATTGGAAATAAAGCAAAGAAAAACATAATGTTAATATGATAAAATATTTATATAAGCTACTAATTTTGTGATAAATTCAAACCGGAATGAACAATAGTCAACATTTATGTAAATAGTGCAGCAATAAAAATAAACACATTAGAATCACCAACAAACATTGTTTAAACATTTAATTGAATCTAAAACAAATATTTTTCATAAATCTTGATTCAATTCTGTTATGATGCACTCGAAATATACAATATATAAATAGCTAATATTTTTTCGCGTATATATGAAAATCTTATTTATCTTATCAATTTTCGAGCGTGTAATTTATTTTCAGGAACGTGTTAAATAATTTTTTGTGTAAAAACGACAATTTTTAAAATTACTATGCACACAGCAATGATTTATTAACCTTGTAATAATTTTAGTGCGTGCCTCGAAGAAAATAATTGAGATAGGGTGATTAAAGGTCCTAGTTGATTTATAATTATAGCTTTTCTATTGAAAACAATAATCTATTAGAACATTAAATTCTTGTTTAGTTTAATTTAATTACATTGCCATATCGTACGATCGTACGCAATATCCCAGTTTGATTCTTAAAATATTAAAATGATCCCATGAAAACAATATATATCTTTTAACATAAATCATTTATTACACGACAGCAGAAAAAAATGATGCTTGTCGCTATTTATCATGAAATAAATTTTTTCCCGTTTATTTGTATTTTAAAAAATGTTATCTAGGATAACACTATGCAATAGTTGAAAGTTATGAGATAGCAATTTGTGGTTTGATTAAGCAAAAGAATTACTATTGTATAAATTAATTTTGTCAGTTATGCCGCGAGCTTAAATGTCTGTATTATTATATTAATACATAAGTGAAATATGAGTTTCATAACATCCAGGCTACATATTGATACTGTGCTCTCATAATAGAGTTTGGTGTGGTAACTTTATAATCACAGTTGTACTACTCTATTCTAATAACAATCATAAACCCAACAAATAATTCACCAGCACATTAACTGGACTAAAATGATTTAATTGATCTGTGTTCTACACCATCCTAAGATTCAATTCTACAATACTCATAATCTAACTGAACAATACTGTTAACTCACTGTTACAAATTTCAATTATATTTATATGTTGCAGCGAATACATCACACACATTATTTTACATCATCATCCTGATCAAATATTAATTCATATTCACGAAATGTATAAAGTATTAGTAAAAAAATCAATAAAATAGGAATGTTTTACAGAATAGCATTCAAGTATTTTGCGAACTCAAAAAAATGTAGCTATTTATTAATAATTGGATATTTTTGGCTAGCTATAATTTTGATAACAAAAGGCTTATATTGCGCAGCTATGGTACTGTGGACGATGGAGTATCATCGTATGTTTCCCATATCTTTAGGAATAATGATGTGGGAGTCATTCCAGCAGCATTGTTCAACATCATTATCAATAATTTCAACGCGTTATGTCCGCATGGTGTAAAATGTTCTACTACCATAACTTCTTCGGCAAGAATATGGTAGAATAGACAAAGCAAGGCAAATCGTCACATTTTAAGAAAACATTTGTCAAATAAATGCAATTGTTGTATAGGACTTGAATGTTGAATATCAATGCTTATTAAAATAAGTATGGACTAATTATAGTGTCAGATTTACACATAAGTTAAACAAGCTGTAGTTTAGAGTTTTACATAAAATTTGGCAAATTCAAAATGTTATTTGTGTACATGTAAAAGAGATATATGCACATCATTTTCAATTTTACATAACATATCACTCAATAAGTCTTGGGGCTAACATAGAAGAGGAGTTATTAAAAACAAATGCATATTATTTTTAGTAAATATAATTTTCTAAAGGTCACTTGTCAAAATTTGAGTCCAATTGTTCAATTTATTTAAAATGCCACACTGTTTTTAATAACTTTAACATAACTGATCTTGTAATGTCTTAGTTTAAGCTCTCTCTGTATTAAAATTAATTCTCAATGCTCCATAGTCCAAGCACCAAACAAAAATGTCCGTTAACGCAAAGAACGTAAACCTTTTCTTTTGTCAAAATAATAAAACATCCTTGTATATTTGAGAAACAGTTTTTGTACTAATAATATATTCAAAATCGGCCATCTAAAGTGTTTTATGATATTTGAATAGTTTGAGCGGAAAGTTTTAAAACAATTTAAGGCTTAAGACAACGCTGATAAATGTATTAGATATGCAAGTTTTGTGTTGAAAGCGCGCGCGTTATTTTACACAGTATTTTAATTTTATTGAAATGAATCCACGTTTTAATCACCCGGTATTTGTATAGTATTAAGCCCAATCTTCCAAGCGAGCTAAAAAATTATTCGTTTGAATAATGTTTCTATAATAGTTTTAAAAAAGTTTAATAAAAGCAAAACTTTAAAGATTTTGCATACACACACTACAAGAATTTTAAACTTTTATTAGTTTCGATGTATTTACATGATAGATAATTCAAAATAAATCTTCAAGGAATTCTTCAACAGAAATAAATTCATATTTTAATATATTAATGCATTGGAAAAGTTACTATGAATTATGAATTTTGTCTATTTGGTTTATTGATCGCATAAAAATATAATACTTTTTTCAATTTGCCAATTTATTTTCTAAAATCTATAGAAATTGGATAAATTATTTGAAATTAAAAACGAAATTAATGCGCTCCAATTTATATTTTATATGGAATGTAACAAACCAAGATATTTTATCGATTAATAGATTGACACATTGCTGATAGTAAACAATTTAATTTCGCACATTCCAAACTTTGCTCTGAATGTAACTAAAATATCTCTATAATTATAACATACTGTAAGTTTTTAAAATAATACTTAATTAATGTGCAACTTGAAAAGTATGTTATTGCGAAAACTCGCAACAAACTTTTTGAAATAATCTACTAGCAGAAGACAGCGCGTTTGGATTAAATATTCATCCATATATAATGCGCGAATTTTATGTGACTTGCTAAACAAAACCATCGTCCCCTTTTGCCTGAAATTCCGCCTACACATCAGCGTGTATTTGTTACAAATTGCAACAAAATTGCTTCAAATAGTTTTTAAAATATTTCAGCATTCAACTACTTTTATTTAAATTGTAATTAACCGTTTCAAACCATTATTGAATAACACTCACTGATTGCAGTTTCTGTTACAGTTTGTGCGCTAAATTCATGTTACTTCAATGAGTTTTTAGTTGAAAATATCTGCTAATATATAGTTTGTAGTTAGTTCAATATTTTACAACAATATATGTATATACATATATATTTATTATAAAACAATATTTTAATCTCCATTTTTTTGAATGTATAACATCGGCGGATTACATATTTGATCATAGACCAGATTATTGTGGAATGATTCAATTAGGTCGTCAATCCGAATTAGTTTTAATCCACCTTTTGTGTATCCTAATAAATATGGATTCAACCATATTATATATTATATTATTATATTATAATAAAACACACAAGATCACGCTTGCAATTAAAATAGTGGGAGTATAAATGATTACGGTTCGATTGTTTTTTTGTTCAACAACGCATTTATTTCAGATTAATAAAAACATTATCTATCGTTCGATAGTCTACATATTCCCACTTTTGAAGCAATTTTCGAATTTTTGCATATTAGAAAAATCTTTTTTCACATTTCACACACTCAAAAACAAGCGCTTTCATGAAATATAAAATAATATACAATGCATATTATTGCAAGATAGATATTATCTATTGCTAAATAGTACATTTTTCCACTTTTTAAAGAATTTTCAAATTTTTGCATATTGAAACAATATCCCGTCGTCTTGTGAGGAGATCCAATTCTCGATTTCTGTGAACGAAGTGAACTTGTGACTTATACTGTTGCAAAATTTACCACGTTTCACACACTCAAAAATATGAGCTTTTATGAAATACAAAGTGATATACAGTGCTTATTATTGCAAGATACCCCCCCAAAATCACTTATCAGTAGGAAATAGCATTCATAGCAGCAAGAGCAATCGCTTGAAAACGGACCGAATTAATTCACACTCCCACTTTTACAAAAAGATTTAAGATTAAATGCAATTTTTAAAATTCATTTATAAAATTAATTAATTGTTTAGTAAAATAACAGGTTTTAAAGTAAATTGTTGACAATGCAAAATTACAAATTATTTTCGTTTAATGAGCTCCGGAATTAAATCAAAATAAATCGACTAATTTAAAAAGTACAAAGAAGAAATGTTATTTACATCAAAAATCAGTAAATTAGTGAAAGCATTGTTTTGATACAAGGAATACAAAAACATTTTCATTAAAAGATGAGAGAAATATTTATTTTCGAAATAATGAAAAGTTGTAATCCTTTATTTAAGGAAAAAAATAATAAAAAGTTTTATTTAAAATTAATAATATAAGAAGATAATTGGTATTTACAAAGGGAGTCGACGTAATAGTGCAAGTGTTTGTACGTTGGCGCTTTCCCCTTCGTCGGTTGCTATTCAACAAAATATTTATCTATAATAGTTTATCACCATGTGTGCATGTTTTAAATTTCTGTTTCTGATCTAACAATAAGGTGGCGTAGACGTAGAGAATAATTAATTTTTAGCCAAGTTATGCGTTTAATTAAATATTTTTTTGTCATGCAAGTTAGTTCAGAAGTTTCGTATTGATGCAGTTAGAAAATTTTAAAGATAAATCTTGGCCAATGTAAAATACAGATCTTTGCAATCTGGCATCGATAGTAATTTAAAAGCAAACTATATGGAGAGTTCGTGAACAGTCCGGGGGCAACTATAGTCACAACTAAATGAAGTTTGATCAATGTGGAGATGGTTCTGACACCAATAGGGTAGTGATCTGTTCCTTTACTTTTAGAGACAATAGCACGCATTTACAGTACCCGCTAAAATCATGTTGCTTTCGAAAGAATGTTTTTTTGCTAAATAAAGTTTCCCAAGTCAAGATTGTATACAATACATGTAGAATAATCATTTTGATTGCTATTTTTGTTCGGATACATTTCAGACCACAACAATTTGGGTGATACTATTTTACACTACCAACAACATACAAAAAGAATAAAACCTTTTTTTTTTCGTCTTCTAATCCTAATGCTATTGTAGATTATCAACAGGATTACAGTAGAAATGATCTTTAGGTACATACTTATTGTTGTTGCGTATTGTTTCATAAATTTGTATTTGTTGCTGTATACTCGAAGATATAGATAGTATATATATTTTATAATACAATGGATATAAATAAAATATTATATTTTAATATACAAAAAGAAGAAATACTACAATATTTTATTCAAAAATGCTTAATGTGTGCCTTTTTGAAGCACTTGTTTCCCTTTCAGTATAACATCTGAATGTTATAATGATTAATATTAATGAGAAATTTGCATGATTTTTTTATTGTATAAAGAAAAACGCACAGAAAAATACAAATTTTGCTACAGCATTCTTAGGGTAATATAAAAAAACATATACATACAATGAATGCTCTGTTGTTAGATATAGTGAATTTTTTATAAATTTTTTAATAAAATATTTAATATAAGTATAAGGATAGAATGTTATTAATATGCTCATGTCTAGAGTAAAATCAAAATATGAAAGTGTAAAGCTGGAAAACGGCCGCGTGAGTTTTCATCTGCAAACAAGAGTTGAGTGGAAGCAGAGGGTTTACGTCATCGATAAAGAAGCCCGTTTGACTTCTCGTTCATATGATTTATCGGTGTTCTGTCTAATATCCTCTGGGGCACGACCGGGCCCATTCTGTTTACACATGTCTTTACCCTGCTATAACTCACCCTGGGACGCGTCACGATCACCTTAAACTATAATACCGGAAATGAAAGAACAAATAAAAACCTCTTAAAGCAACAATGTCTTGGTTTTCCATTTTTATCCGATTTCAAAAATGCCATTTTAAAAATGTCATTCTTAAATAATTTAATTGATGCGTCGCGTCGCGTTGTAATATGTCAATTTTATATTTTATATTTTTTATTTATTTATTTATTTACACATTTTTTTGGGATAACAACGTTATGTTATGTATTATTAATTAATGCATTCTTTTTTTATAGTGTAATAAATTAATTTATAACATATATAGTACATGCACACATTTACAATATTTATGCAGGATGACACTTTGTATAATAATGTATCGTTAATGATTTATGCTTGCAAGTTGATATTGATTAGTATCTCTCTTCACCTCTATAAAACAAATTTGGGTAGATTTTTCATATCGAAGACTTTTAAAATTTCATGTTCATCGAAAATGCTACAGGAAATGTTTTTCAATTCAAAAGCTTACTTTTGGAGAACATAGTTTTAAAATGATTTAAACTTCCTTTCAACTGCGAATCTAAAAGAAAAAGTTAGAAGACAAATCGATTTATTACTTTGATATCATGTGTGAATTCATGCAACATACAAGTGTGACAAAAATAACTCCTCCACAATTTTTGGGAGAATATCGCAGTAAGTGAGAAAGTTATAGTGAATATTCTTGGTCTATTGATGAAAGAATTGGATTTTGGGTTTTGTGTAAATAGAAGAAAAGTAGCAAAAAGAAAAACGTCTCCAATATAAAAGTTGTTTTTATTTTAAGCAAACTGGCCTCAAGCGAGACATTAGTAAGGTAATCGTGATTGATTTTCAAATATATAGTCTGATACTCCCAATAATTCTTCACTTTCTTCGAAAATGTAAATAAAGCGTAAGCTTCTCCAAACATTTATATTTACTTATGTTTCATTAAAATGGATTGATACGATATTTGTTTTTCATGATGATTAACTTGGAATGTAAAAAGACAAAGCAATAAAAAAGTACTCTAACAAGATGGTACTCGGAAGAATCCACGCAATTCATGGATGATAATAACATTGCGACAGTACTCCTGCCGCAGGATATTACGTATTCCGGGCGGCAATGTGTCACTCAGGAAGTAAACTCAGGACCGGTATCTTTGAAATACCGCTTGAGGGAGCCACTTGACGACACTCATACGCTACCTCCAAGAATGCCCCTAGGACATGTATGTATGCCATTGTGTTAAAATAGATTTCAAAAACATGCTATACATATGTATATAAACTATAAGTCACGTTTATTGAACTTGAACTTTTTGATTTTTCCTGATCGGATAGAAAATAAAAAGAAAATATACTTCTTCTCTCTTACTCTTACTCTTTTTCTCCTCCTAATATGCACACGGGCCACGGCTCACATGACGCCCCACACAACCAACCATCACACTACTACTACTCAGTTTGTTTTAGATATGAATGATTCAATAAATAATAATCAGGAAATAATTCGAGGAAAAAGTTTGATTTATCGATGATGATTACCAGTCAGAATTAGATTTGGAATTACAAATGAAGTAAAGTCGGTTGAGTGGATGGATCTCAAATGGCAATTAAAGTAAGAAAATTGTGAAACTGAAGCAGCCAGCATCTATATGGACGAACATGCTGTACGTGAAGGGTTAACAATTCACTTGTGCAATCGGTTTTTGTAATTGCAAACTGTCCACTTGCGGTCCTGACAATGATGACGGCCACTTTTGAGGTTATGTCTTCTTAACTATTTTACTGCACATCAGAGTGCAACTTTACGATACTACAAACTATGATCACTTTAAATACGACCGTCTAACAAGCAAAAAAAAACGCTTCAAATCTATCATCGTATAACTCCTTCTATTACCAATAAACTAAAGTAGTGTTAAACAAATAAAGCTTAATGTTCTGATCATGTGTTCAACCATTTTACCGAGAAACCCCTAAAACGCTTTTAATTTTGAATTGAATTACACTTGATTAATATGAGAAAGGGTTACGTGGTTATTAAAGATCAATGCATGATCATTTCCCCCTTTTGTAAAATGACAACGTTACGTAAAAGTAATCACTAATTAAAATACTATGCGCGCCTATTTGATAATTTTAAATATTAAAGCGCAGCGGTTTATATAAAATGCAAAAACCCTGCTTTTATTTCTCTTAGTAGAGTATCATTTCACAAGCATTTTTACATTTATTAATAAATTAGATGACATTGGTAATGCATTCGCGTAGAAACAAAAAAAAAGAAAGCATTCAAAATACGTTCTCGTATTTTTCGTATACGAGTATAAGGCGCTGAAAATTTCCAGCACCTTACTTTGCATAAATCTTAAGTTTAAAAGATAATCCATGGTTTTAAACTCCCCTTTACTACAAATTAGTTACACGAATGGCATAGAATTTCAAGGCATTAAATATATAGTTTCTTAAATATTTGTGAACATGCACTAATGTTATATGAGCTTTTTTATTTTATCTGCACGTTGTGGATTATCGCCATTTTACATTACAATGCATTACAATCCACATACACGACAATAACAATTTAATCCTCTAGTACAAATTATTACAAAACAAACTTATTCAATGTACAGTTCACAGCACAGTTATTAATTTTTTCAACTAACATGTTGTTTTTTTAATCACTAAACATGTTCATAATTTTAATGAACACGTGCCATAATTCAATCAGTTTGATTTCATTTTAGCATTATTAACACACTGTGCGCAATTATAATATCATATTAGAAACAATTGTTTTGTACATTTCGCAAGCCAGTGCAAAAAACAAGAATGTAAAAATGTTGCCATTAAGTTCGCCAAGTTTTAGTAAGCATAAAATTAGTAGTGTTCCAGTAAATTACCATGTTGTATAAAATTAAATGATTATTGCATGTGTGTAATTATTGTGTTTATTACTAGATTAATATTTACTTTTGCATACAAATTATATCAAATTTTACTTAATTGTTTTACTAAACGTACTTGTACGTTTCATAAAAATTATTCTAACCAAAACTATAACTAAATATAAACATTCAAACACATTTGTTTTGCAACACTTTCACTTTTATTCGATTTATCTATCAATCGCCACTGCAGTTTCGGTTTTGTATTGTATTATACATCAATAGGTTCTGTTGGTGTTGACAAGATATACATAGTTTACATTGTTTATCCAATAAATACGCAAAATGTTATACGATTTTTGTTTTTCAAATTTAGGATACCCGATTTTATATCCTTCAAAATATTTCCGATTTCAAATAATACGAATACTTTTTTTTTCATATGGTTTTATTCTATTTTTAAATTTTATAAATTTCAGGTTTCTAACTGCTTGCCGCCTGCATTCATGACATATTCTGTATTATAGTAAACGAAACTGCATCGTAAATTGATGATCGTTGATCTAGCATGGCAATCGAATTATGAACCAAAAACTCGTGAGCAATCAATGCTACATGTCAAGCCGCATTATCGCGATGTAATTGCTTCCATCCCAATCATACGAATTGATGCACACGACTTCTTCGGCACTTCAAACCCTTCATTATTTGTCTTTCACAATAAAACAAAATGAATCGGATTGTGGATAACAGCATGAATGTCAAAATGGCATCGCAGTCTTCACAGCATTGCTTAACGTTTTTAAAGAGGACTTTTTTCTTGATATTGAATGCATAAGAATATTATATATTAGGTAAATGGAATTTTTCGCATTTTCTGAATAAATATGCTGCAATGGATACGTTGTGGATTGAGCCTTTTTCTGTTTGGCGGACAAAATCTCAATGTGTGAAATCAGGCAGCAACAACCCTAAAATATTCAATAAATTTTTGCGAGCTTTTCCAAAATTTTATGAAAATTTTTACGTTGAATCATTATTAATCCCAATATCTTACAAGAGAAAAATAAAGGCTTCACAATAAGACGCGCCTTTTGCTATATGTTGTTGTGAAAGACTGAATATTTGGTTATATTTTTATGGATTACGGATTTCACCGCTTTATGTCGACAAACAGGCATACTGTGAAGAAAGTCGAAAACAATGAAATAAATGAACCGAATATGGGGTGATATGACTTAATATATCCAACTAAAACTCAAAAATTTCAAAACTTATATGGCACTGACTAACAAAATTGCTTGCTTACTGTATACTGCTTTATGCCAAATAAGTTAAAACTAAATTTTCCTACATTCGACAATATTACTATTGCAGAATTCGAAAGAGGCATGTATTATGTAAGAACACTGTCCAGCATACGACAGAGAAGACTTTTATTCAACATTCACCGTCAATGTATGGTGAATTTTGACATTTGCCGTTCGAAATCGCAACGTGTGAAATTGGGCTAAATAATACTAGTAGTAAAGGGTCACCTAATGCACGTGACAGAAATCAATCACATCTCGTTTCACGTATTTATTGGATAAATTGTGTATATGTATAAATGTGGTTGACCACTCAACAATTTACCAATTTTACTTTTTTATTGTCATCACTAAACGATTCAAAACACGGTGTCTGCGGGCACAAATCGTTATCTCATTCTCACGAGAACTTATCAAACCAAAAATAATCAACAAATCCGATACAGGTGCGTATAGTCTAAACCAGACATTTCCAACCCGCTTCCCCCAATACAATAGATATTCTGTTTTTTTTTTTAATTCAAATTATTATAATCTTGCAAATAACATTAATTGTATCAATATATTCTTCAAAACGAAGTAATTGTGATTTTAATATTGCTTTTCCTAGACCGTGTGCTCGCGAAACAGCAAACTACGGTCAATTCAAACATTTGAGTTGGACATGGCTGGTCTAAACACATTTTTAAACAGTGCTGTATTCGTTCCCCAATGCAATGTTTTGCGATTCGCGTTAGTTTTGCTACGATGACAATAAAATGTTATTAAATCTGTTTTATTCCTAATTTCAATTATTATATTCATTGAATTAACTCCAACCATACAAGTATGTCCTTATTTTTCTGTATGGTAAATTATCCGTGATTACAGTGTTACTCTTACTGAGCAGTGTTATGCTAGTATGAAGGCATACGGACAGCTGCAAAACCCACTCAACAGTTAACGTGTATATGTAGTTATTAAATGTTGCATAATGATTGATAATATCATATTAACAAAACATGCTAATCATTGCTGAAATTCCCGGACAAAAATAAACGATCAGGCAGTGGGGGCATACATAGAATCAGAAGTATACAAGTACCTAATTGCGTTGTTTACGTTTATCCCCTTTATCTAGTTCGAAGTGAACTATTGGAAATTGCTGTGGATCGATTGTTTATAAATACTTCTAAGCTTATGCATTATTGTATAATATTATATAATATTAACAAAATCCAAGCTATAATTGATTTATCAGCGTCAGGTATCATTTATTATTTAATTTAAAGGCATGCAAGGCGATAAACTCGACACCAAACGATGCATCGTATTGTGGATGTTCTGTTAGCCAAAAGCAATAGAGTTGAAATTATTAGGCAATTCACCGCAAGAAGACTTTAAATAAATATATGTAGATTAGTTATAACAGTAATATAAAAAAGTGCTTAGATCTTGATGCAAATACATTTATGCGAAGAGGAACTTAAAAAGTTTTTCCACTCACAAATTTTTCAAGTTAAAATATTGATATTGCAATATTGCTGGATAAAGTAAATGGAACAAAGATGTTTTTATCATTTTTATAACCGCGGCTTTATAACAGATAATGATGGTGATAATAATATACACGAAATCAATTCAATTCCACGGTTTTGGTATAATGATTAATATCATATTTGCATAGTCACACGCATTTGTTAAAATTAAAATAGAATTGCGGTAATACAAAAAAAATACTTTAATATAAAATGGTAACTGATTCATCGCCAAATAAATTCAATAAATAATAGATACAGAATGGCTCATGGAATTATGTAAATGATTATTTTTCAACATAAAATATTAATATATTGATTGCAATAGATAAGAAACATTGCCGAAAACAAGGAACGTAACAATAATTTGCTTAAGGACTATAATGCCTAATTGGTCGAATTGAAATTGAAAGAAACATCGCTTCCATTTATTACCTAGCGAATATTGAGTGTATACGTATTGAAGACCAAAAGTAACTCACTCTGTATAGCCATTTATTATTGATTTAACATACCGCTATAATCATATAATTTATGAGTGCATAAATTTTATTCATGTATATTAATTTTGTTTCATATTGAAACTAAAAATGGAAACTATGACGTGATTTAAAAATGACGGGCGTAGAGTACTGTAGAGAGATTGTTGCAATGAAATGTGTTGAAATTGGTATTCGGAAAGGAGAGTAATCGCCGGTAAACGACATTATTAGCCCTTTAGCAATGCACGCATACAGCATACGGCATACGGCATACGGCATACGCGGCGTGTCATAATGAAATTTGCACCCTTTCCATTGCATATAAATATTATTTATTTGAGTCATCCTGGTTAGGGATTAGAGCGGTATTATAGCGAGGTAATACATCTTTCTTCCACAAACTGTGGTTAAACTTGTAATACCTTTCAATGATAACTGTCTTTTCTACTTACGGAATTGTTATGAAAATGTTGAACCGCAATTAACAATTTTCTTTATTTAAAACGGATTTTATAGACGGTAGAATGATCGCATTACGCTTTTTTACTTAGATAAAGTTTGCACCATAAATTACAAACGAAGAACAAATTTATTATGCTATTATTCATGTAAATATTGATTCAAAGAACCGTATGCTAATATTTCCACCATCTGATAACATAAATTTTGCATCCTGATCTTTTAAACACCTATTTTCTATTCCTACATCCTTCCAATCTTTTAATATGCGTGCTTATTATCAGCTGCTAGTTGAGAGTAGTTTTCGTGTCTAACTATACTATAAATAATATCTTTTAAACAAGTCAACACTAACGCATGTTATCTAACGATTAGTACAAAATATATTGTCCCAAATATCTCTACCTTTCTCCAAAATATACTCTACTATACTATGATATATTTCATATTTTGTTATGACTCTGAACGAACGAACGAACGAACGAACGATAGTCGTCGAAAAACGAATGTACAATTTAGTAAAATGAGACAATTTATGAATAGAACTAAACTAACTAACTGTAGGTTAGTAAGGTAGTAGTACACTATACACGTATACACATATACACATATACACATATAGACGATGAATCTATAATATTTTAGTTCATTTTATATTATAATTGCACAGCGCATATAAGGTTCTATACAATTACATACTTTTAAACTAAAATGGATTTTATCAAACAATAAAAATGCTTATTCATTCATTCACTTTAAAAAGTACATTATATAAAAGGAAAATGCATGTCACATACTAAAAATTTCCATATAAAATTACTATTACCAGATTTTTATTAATATTTAAATGATACGGATTTTTTCTCTTGCTGCTGCAACACTAATTAGTGATTTTGAATAATTAAAGCATTAAAAATGTTGCGACTACATATATTCACACTAATAATTAATTTGTTATTGTTAAATAAACAATTATAAATTTGAAACGATTAAACAAACATTTAGAAAAAGTTAATTAAATTAATTAATCAAATGCTCGCGTAGACTGAACATGAAAAAAAAATTAACTGAATGCTTACACAAACAAATTATTTAACATTCATATGGATACGAATCTAATCTGAAATAAATTATTACGTAATCTTAATACCTATGTGTTTGTTGTAATTTATAGGTAAAAACAATTAGTTGCAATGCAAATATTCGAGAGAAAATTACTCTTTAAAGTGAATTCATTTCATCAAATATTTATATTTGTCTTATACAATTACATAGTAAATTTTACATTAAAACATTTATCTTCTGTACATATTTTGGAATAATAAATTGCTATACGGAAAATCTATTAAGTAATTAAAATATGATAACAAAGAAAATATTGACAAATTTTAATTGGCAACCAATATTTTAAACAGAGTTTGTTCAACCATTATGATATACATTAAAATATCAAAACATCAATTTATTTCACATAGATGAAAATGTTCAATTATTATTTAATTGATATTTCGGTAAACATTGAATTTTTGCAGCGATTAAAACAACAATTTTGATAAATTTATAAGCCTTACATTAAACATTGCATTTAAAAACCGTTTAAACATATACGACACATATTCACTGCATCATTTTTTACTTTTTTCTCTCTATGTAATTACCCAACAATCTGTCAACCAAGCATATGTGATACATAGTAGGTGTATTTTAAAGATTTATAACCGCATTCTACCTGTATAGAAGATTGTATTTTAGTAATAAAACTACTAGCATCGGACACAATTTAATTCAATAAATGCCTGCCTCCTCCGCTACACATCACTTTTATTATACACGCTAGTTAATGTGAAATATGAAATAAATTTGTGGTATTTCGTAATTAGATTGATGCATAATTAGCTCGTACATTTTTGTTGTTTTCAAGATTAATTTGCGGCATGAAAGTATTCCTCTTTCAGATGCTTGCCATAGTGTGCGCTGAGGTGTCCCGGGAAGTCATAATGTTTTTACAGGTGCGCCGCAAAATATTTCTAAACTTCATAATTAATTAGATTTTAACTTAGTACTATAAAGCATTTGCAATACAGTGCTGCACCTCTATAAATTGTCAGAGTAAAAAATAATGCAAATGAATGAAAACAAAAATAAACTAGTAAATTTTGTATATTTTTATGTCCTGTTACCTGACATCACTGGTCCAAGTGATAAAAAATTATGTTCAATTACTCAAAAGGATTTAGTTATTTTGTAATCTTGGTCTTTTTGGCTAAAGAAAAAATGCTAGGAATGGTTTGTCGCTTCGAATAGGGCAATACAAGTTTGGAGGACAAAACGGGAATATATCTGCGATCACGCATTGACTACGCGACTGGGCATTCATTCGTAAAGTGGTAGAGAATAATAGTTAAGAGTCGAAGGTGAGTATATAAATATGCCTTTTTACTAACTAAGAAGGAAAGAAAAATAATAAATTATCAAACGTCAATTTTCCAAAGGAAAACTTAAATAAGCAGCGGTTAAAATAAAAACCTCATATCATACCAATTTCCATTGCTCATTGCTCAAATACGGTTCCGAATTTTAGTGTACTAACCGGAATGTTTGACAAATTTATTTTATTTATTGCGATTTTAAGGAAACTATTATAATAAAATTATTACAAAAAAATATATATGTATATTTTGCTTTTATAAGCCTTAAAATATTTTAAAATTTTATTTAATCTAATCGCAGTTCATATCTTGTTTTTGAATAAATCTGATTTCAGAACATCCAATAACATTTATTGGTAATTAATTTATAGCTGTATCAGATGAATATTTCTATTGTTCAATTATGTAATTGAGTCTTCTCTAAACACAAAAGGTTGTTCAAATTGTTACTATAGCGTAGTATACATTACTACAAATTATGTATTCTATAATTTGGCGAATACGCTTAAGAGCTATAAAGATTTGATAATGGTACAACAGTCCACATACTTTTCCCCTATAATCCAAGAAAAACTACACATAAAAAACGTTTCGAGCAACCGGGCGAAACTCACAACTTAGATCGAAAATATTAAGTATTTCGATGACAGAATATTTTTAATATACATAGTACACTGGCAAATAGATTTGTATAGCATACCATATGCTATATTAATATATTAATAATTAACTAAAATATTTCATTATTCTGTATGGGGCAAAATTCAGGTAAAATTCAGTTAATTAACTCTCTAAACATTCCAACCAATATAAATGAAAATTATTCATTACAAAATCACTTACATTGCGATCATTTGCTTCCAAAAATATTATTAACCATATGCTATTTCTTCTATTTCTCGAATCATAATTGCCGATATTGAATATTAAATACATCAAATACCACATTTCCTGCTATCATCCTCGATAGTGGTATGCAATTACTAATAACTATGAAAAAACAACTATGAGATAAAGCTAGATCACTAAATATAAATTGACAATTCATTTCATTGCAAAATTAACTTGTTTTGTTCTAATCCTTTCAGCAGTGATTAATTTGTAAATTTATATTTATTCTGTTTGAGATTTCTTGACTAACTAACTAAATTTTGGCTGTACCTGCTGCTTCTTCCGGCACAATTAAAAAATATCGTTTGCTTCTCACAGATTGTTAAAAATATTAATAAAAACAACATAAAGTTAAATAACACATGTAGCTCGCTATAGAGCCCTTTCTCAATACCTAATTGCGAAGTAAAAAATGCCAAACAATATTGACATTATTTACATATTTTCGCATAAACAAGGTCATTTCAAAAAATGTCTCCATAGCGAGCTGTGTATTTTATTTAACTTTACTTGCTTTTCTTTAATAATAAGGTACTTACAATCTGTCAAAAACAAATCATAGTTTTTCTAATATTGTTTACATGCAAATGCATTTCCGTTAGAAATCGGTACGTACTGTGTGGATGTTAAAAATTTTCAATTATTTATTAATTATTAGATCGAGCCGCCAATATGGGAAAATTCAGCTTATTAAATTTATTCAAAATAACAATTATTGAATTTATTCACAATAAAGAGATATTTAACACATTCGCGCTTGTAGTGCTTTCGTCAACTTTTATTACAATTTCATCGAACACACTTGTGTTTATAATCAATCTCAAACGTGCTTTCTACAGGCGGGCGTATGCGTGACTCACTTTTAACGCTCTTTTTTCTTCAACCTTCACTCCTTCACTCTTATTTTATCAGAAAAAAATAAGCCGATCCTTGTTTATAGCACAACAATTAACGGATGCATTGTTCGCCGTTTTAAACGTTGCTAAATTATCAATTATGTAACTTTCTGCCACAATTTAGTTCAACGTGTGGTTGTTGTTTTGGAAAACTATCGTGAATGAGGATTGCACCGACAGACACGTGAGTCATTTTGTTCTAACGGTTTTTGCCATATATGTTCAACAGATTAAAAAGCTCTTAAATGAATAGTGTACTACTTACATGCTTACATCTACTGATATGCTACTGGTTGAATTAATATTTCTTCCTCTAATTTGATTCATTTTTATGCAAATTAATAGACGACACGGCGTATAACGTTACATTTCGTCAAGATTATGATTGCTCATGCGTCAACGACTCTCGCTTGTTATTGTCTTTCTTTACCCGAAGTTGGTGCATTAAGAAGGCGCACCAACTTCCCACCGTAAGTGCGCTACATTCAGATGATTAGCTACACCTGCAAAATTTCTACAAGGTAAACTCTTAATTATACATGAATGTATTGATTACCATGTTTTGTTGCCTATTTATTTTTAGCGTCATATCTTCTAAAAGAATCATGTTACTAATTAGCAGTTGCGCTTGTTTACTGAGAATTAAGCAAGGAATAGAAGAAAAATACATAATCTCTGTAAGTGATACTGCAATATGTAAATAAGTAATAATAGTAAGCTTGTCTTTAAAAATTAAATTTTCCAGCGTTATCGTGTTTTTTCACTTAGATAGTTTTGATAGTCTCTTTAATGTGCATACATTATATTTGTATTAGAAAAAAGGATAAAACTGCAGTTAATGCTCACAGAAAAAGGCAATTGTATTAAGCGTTAAAGACATATGGAATAAAACACTCTCTTGGCAAGTTTTCGTCAAGAACATACTGCATTTTCGTTGAACTGATATATAATCATTATTACATCTTTTCAGATTCTTTGGCACACAAATAGAAGTTACAGCAATTATGGTTGATATTTTCACGGCGACTTGGAAAGAAATGTAAGTGTTTTTACCAGGACTGGATTAAGTTTTCAACGAGTTATAGACAAAACGTAAAATTCGGGCCATTTCTTTAATACAGTAATACAGACAGACGCATAAATAGCTCTCAAATTTCAAACGGCAATTAAAGAAGTAATTGGATGTATAAAGACAATCTTTTTGCAATGCTTATATTAACTTTGTGCGTTTGTATGTTTGTTTGCTTGGAAGTGACATATATGTTCTTAACCAATCGTTCTTAAATTTTGTACAGAGGCGTAAAGTCGATGACAATACAAACATTTGATGTTTGATTTTTAAATATTTAGTCACGAATGTGTATATAAAATGTCGTATGTAGTGCTGATTTCGTATATCTATTGTAGTTTGGTTTAGTGGCTAAGATACTTGTATCTGAACTAGGAAGCTCGGGTTCGTTTTGCCGCAATACTATTGATATTATAGGAACGCGTATACTTTTCTAGTTATGTGTTATGGAATATAAAAATATATAAACAGTGTTTAAAAAAATTTCATTATACTTTTTATTTTTCAAATCTAAACAATATATATTTCTATTACTTTTAGATGCTTTTCATAGATTTTTTTCATATCTGCTGTCCAGTATTTATCTTTAAGTATTGTTTAGTTAAGTTCTTTTGAATCTATTGTACATCTATTTGAAATAGTTACTTTTTTACACTTGAAAATGAAAAATATTGCCCTTTGAAATATGATAGATCTTTATGTGTCGCCTTGTACTTTTATGATTATATCTACTATAGAAAAAAATTGTTACAAAAATGGGGCAAAAAACTAGAACCTTTGAAATTACGTGCCCTAGATTTTTGTCTAATTTGTCTATTTGTTAATCGATCACTGAATTTTACCATCTAATAATTCAAATTAAAATAAATCATCTAATATCTACAATCATGATAACTAATTAATGTATGCTAATAGTATCGGGAAGGAAAATCATATGTTATATAAAAATGAGTAACACTTATGCCTGCACGTAATTTTATCGCGACGACGTTTAATAAAATTGGGGTGGAAAAGTGTAGGCAAGTGTAGTATAGTTAAAATGTCTTTAAAATATATATTATGTAGCTGAGAATTCACTTGAGATACATTATAAATTAATGAAAAAGTTCTAGAAACATTCAATACATTGACACGTTGCTAATTTAAGTTGAAATCAATAAATGATTAGGAATGGAAAAGCGATATATATCTATCTATATAAATATATATAATAAAATATATATTAATAATGACGATTAATATTATGAATAACTTAAATGTTATTCAATAATGCATAAATTTTCAGTGAAAATTTAGTAGTTTGTTGAAAAGTTTAAGTGCAATATGACCTTTTGGTAAATGTGCATGTTGTAAGAGACGTTCATGGAAACAATAAGGGAGCAAACTGGGAAGTGTCCAAAGCACCTGCAACTAAAAAGGATGGGTTATATTCCAACCCCTTTTAGCCCAAACATAGCTCCCAGTATCACGTACCTAACATGTGCATTTTATACATTTTATAAAATGTGAATTTGTAGTGTAATATACATGCAAAAAGTTCGAAAGTTAACTATGAATTGTCGCTGACGTTCAGGGATGAAAATGCCCTATAAGAGAATTTGATATGAAGGTACTATATATGTATATGTATATGATAAAAGTCTTCTTTCTGCGCCATAAAAGAAAATCGTAAAGAAAAACTTTTTTTCATTGTAAATCAATGATTGGTTGTCTTTGGGGAAAAAGAATGATATAGATGTGTATTAGCATTAACCATTACAATGCCACTGTGGAGCACTTTCATGTAACACACTTATTCGAAAAACGAGCCAAAGCATCGAAGCAACATGAACAGGACAAAAGAAATCTATAAAAGACCAGCAAGTCGTTCGAAGCGATGTATTTTGCTATTCTCAAGCCCCTAGAGATATATCTGAGATTTTTGCACGGCGGGAAGGAACCAAACGAGCCAATCTTGAAGTCAACTCGCAACCGAGCAAGGATACAGAAAATTAAAGTTTATGTTAGCGTACATGTGTTAGCGTCATACTAGCCTTATTGCAGCGACGGAATCTTGTCTGTGTTGTAGTAGAAGCGAAAGAAGAAATTTTTTTCTTCTTCTTCCTCATATTTTTTTTTGCTGTTACATGACAATGGCTGTTATACACGTACATCTATATATGGTGTATACGTATAATGTATTTTTAATAGAGTAGCAATATTTTTGGCAATCTATGCATGTATATATGCCTGCATACATATGTACGTACATACATAGGTTGCTGCCAGCGTCAAAATTTGTATACCTGTAAAATGTGTATTGAATATTAAACAAAAGATATTCCATTGTGCTGTTCACTTGTATGGAGTGGAGCAGCTTAGCTATAGATTGTTAGAACACGTCTCTTGTGGTATCGGTAGATAGGAAAGATATTCTACTTAGACACTCATCGATTATTATTGCACCACGGCACTAGCAACTGAATTATTATATTGTATACAGACAGAATTATATTATCGTGCATGAGTAAACAGTGATGTGTTGCGACTGCAATTCTCATGGGGGAAAAGTGACTTAGGGAAAATGAGATCTTGCAGTCTCCCTTTCATATATATTTTTTGTTTCTTCTCACAGCCATCATTTCACCACTAGACACTTTTTATTTCAGTATATGCCATCAAGTTCCATTTGTGTAACTGTACTATGTCTATACTATGACCATACACAGTTGTCTTTAAAGGTCAACAACTCTGATTTATTAGTTAATGTGGTTTCTAATCTCTTAATATATCTCTTAAAGTTACCCTTCATCAGTGCTCTAGTGTAAATCCATTTATTTTAATCAATCGTGCTTCCACTTCTACCTTTGCGCCAATACAAATTGCAATTTAACCAAAAACAAAACAAAAATAACCTTATAGATGGTTTTCTAAGACTTTGTACTAATCTTAATGCAATTTATAGATTAAGTTGAATAAAATCAAGTGGTTTGAGTTGAGTTTGCACACAGATCAATACAAATGCTTTGTAATGCGCCAATATATCTGCTCAACGTGTTACTGATTACTTTTTCTCTCTTAACTCACTTTTCTAATGTGTATTGTTTCACCATCCCTACTAAAAATAAGGGGCCAGAGAGAAGCTTTTCCTATTATAAGACACGTCTGCTACCTCGCTTTACCTTCCTTTTTATTATACGACTTTCATTTATATAATCTGTTTATATGGTCCAATGTTTCTTATTATTTGCTTCATTCAATGTCGTACAGCAATGTAATTCCTAAATGAGATATAAAACCACATTTACAATATTACATTTTTTATACTTCTTAATACACGCTTATCAACTGTCACTCGCTTGTCATTATCTCGTCAATTAACATCAATATGAAACAAATTACTATACGTGTATAACATACATGTACATATCGTACATGTATTGTGGAAGCGATGGCCTTACGAATATCCTCTGTCTACAACATTATTCACCTCTACGCATCATCAACATACGAGTACACAAAATATATATACAATTTTTTAGCGTTTTCAAAACTGGATCAATAGGCGTATGTATGTATATTCAAAAAGCAGATACAATTCAAGTGCAGCAGGTTTCATTCAAATTGGCTATAAAACTATTATGTTTGTTAACAGTGCAGTGTTAATTAAGAATTGTTGATTATTAGTTTTCGAAAAAGTGCAGATTGAAAATAGTTACTCGTAAATGTTTTGAATTTTCAAATTGCTCTAAACAACAACGCAGTCGGCGTTGAATGATGGAGATCGATTTTCAAATTTCTTGCTCCCTCAAGCGTTTAATATTAAACATTTTATTGCAAAATTGATAAAATTAAATACTTAACTGAATTCATGCGTCGATGATGTGTTTCATCTTTTAAAACCCTTTTTTTTCTGATTGTGAAAAATATTTAATTAGATGCTTTTGTACATATACAAGTGCTAGTACAAGTATAAAAGCGAGTATTATTTATATTGATTAATCAATCAACCAACAACAGTAGATGACCAACCACCACAAAGCGAGAATAAATAAATAAATAAATAAATAAATAAATAAAAGGTGTTGGAATCTTAAGAAAATAAATTAAATGTAAAAGCGTGCGCTGTTTCGTTTCAAACGGTGGATATATTTCTTAAACACTTACTGTTTCAATATCAAGCTCTATAAAGCGTCTAACATTGTTCAATTCACACACTCTTTCAAAACTATTTACAGCAATGTTTATATAAATTTTCTAGTGTCGAGTTGGTGTAATTAAAGGTGGTGGATACTCAAAAGTTTTTGAATAAATCGTGTAGGTAAATTTTACCTAATAGTTCCCAAGGGTTGTCAACAGAGATATCTACTCTCGTTACATAATGTCACACCAGGAAGTTATCGAATATTAGCACGATAATCACTTTACAAGAAGCAATTACTTAAAGAGGATTTTCTGCTTCGTAAAATATATCTGACATTTAAATAAAAATTATGAAAAAAAAAGTCGACAAATCAATTTGCTAAGATAACTTGTTAATTACCAGCAAGCATAATCTTAATACCCAAACAATTCTGTGATGAGTATTAAAGATAACATCCCACGTATCTTAATGAAATTAATTATTTGCGATAGGATTAAAGATATTACTACACTAAGTTTGAAAAGCAGGCTTTTAAAGGGTGTGAAATAAAATCAGGATTAGATTATTTGGATAATCATCTTGATTTAGAATTGAGCTTCATAAAGCATCTTAATTATGTCAATAAACTTGTGGTTTAATTGAGAATATTAAACTAGATACGATAAATTTTTCAAAAAAATTATAAACTGACTTGATGATAATAAATGAGCTTCGGGTTGCAAAATTAAAAAAGTGTCTTAGAAAGTTTCATTTTGAGTTAGTAGGTGAACTTTTAATGCCAACGTGAGAATATATTTATATATTATGTATATGTCCATAAAAATATAGCGCAGCAACATTAAATAGTTCTCGAAAAAATATTTTATTATTTATTAGATTTACTTAGGTGGATGAATGATGTTGTTCTGTTTAATAAGTTTATGTTTTTACTAAAATAAACATTTTTATACATTAATTTTATAACATTGTTTTAAATCATTTGTTTCTATTTTGCCTGATATTATTTTTTTTAACTAAATGCTTTAGCTTTATAGAAAAAACAAACAACAACGAGTGCAACCGTTATAATAGTTTGTAAATAAAAGCTGCTAGAAAGAAATAAAAAACATTTTCAGAGGTTAAAACTAATAGTTTGTTAAATCAACTTGATCACTTCGTTGTTGAAAAACTTACACTTTTAATAGGCACGTGATTGTGCAAAACTTTTCTCATTAACTCGCATCTTAAACCAACATTCTTATGATTAGACTAAAATTTGAATCTAAATGGAACTAATTTTATTTTATAATTATTTTACGTATATCAAAATTCGTTCGAATTCCTTTTAACCCTCCTCATTTTACCCATGTCAATTTAAAACTACGAATCTATTTATTAACATATTACGCTTTAACAAAAATGCCATTTTTATTAATTTATTGCGTAGGTATTATATTATTACATTTGTACATTTTCTCGCAATTACAATATGTAATAAATTTAGTTGTTTTCTTCAATTCAAATACGCTTCTACAGAGATATATTTTTTTAAACGGAAAAATAACAATAACAAAAGTTTCTTTGAAAGTAATGTTCATTTTTTATTTATGAAAATTAAATTAAATGTTATTTATATATCGCATTGTTTTTATTGAATTTTATTTTTATAATAATATGATTAATATTATTCAATATTTTGTTTAAAACAACACAAGTGGCGATAAAAAATGATAATATTATCACCTAACGAGTCTATTTCATTTTGTTTTTAACTAATCTTATTGGTATAGGAAGATTAAAAGTTGGGAATTAAAAAAGCTGAATTGTATATTTAGCTTCTCTTTTAATTCGTATTTTGGAGACATAAAAAGCATTTATTCTGCAGGTGGAAAACCTTTTATTGTTTTTGGCCAAAGTGATTTATAAACAGCGAGACAAAATATGCAAAAAATACGATTAAAAAAATATATTATTTCATTACATGCATGCAGCTTGCATATAAAGCAGTGAATTTAATTTAGAAATATAGTTTTTCCCGGATTTTTATAGAAATTTATGCTTTAATAATATGAAAAAAAAACTATACTTGGTTAGTTAATCTTACACATAAATAGCTTTGATTTTACTAAATTTTACTAATTACGCCGACGTCCAAGATTAAACGGATACGCTCGTTTTAAATTGAAGTTTATTATTCAAGCGCGCATGTAAAGATTGAATCTAAAAACGAATTAAAAATTATAAGCTTTGAGATAGATTGCTGCAACAAAATGAATGAAACAAAAAACATTGTCAGTTATTTTATTTTCATGCAATGCAATATATATGTATTTGCATTACAGAAAAAAAAATAGTTGACTATGAAATGGCGTAGATCAATTATTAAATTGATTTATAATTATTCTTAGTTCGGTTGTGGGCAGAGAGTAATTTTTGGTTCATAAAATGTAGACTGGTTATACAAATAGATAACGATTTATCTAGAGAGATTTTATAAACGTGTATTTCCCTATCAACTCTACAACTGTATTATTTGTTTTCTATTATAATATTTCCATAGTAATAGTTGTAAAACTTGGTTACTACACTTCTCATTAGACTCTTTATTTTTACAACAAGTAGTGAATGTAAAGATTGAATTAGGAATTTTAAATTTAGAGATAGATAGCAATAAAATGAAAGAAAAACAACACTGTCAGTTATTTTATTTTCATGCAATGCAATATATGTCTATTTGCATTGCAGAAAAAAAAGTTGACTATGAAATGGCGTAGAAGTATAGTTTAAAATACATACTGAATTTTTATTGAACTGATTTATAATTATTTATAGTTCGGTTTTGACTAGAGATTGAGTCCTGGTTCATAAAATGTATACTGGTTAGACAAATAGATAACGATTTATCTAGAGAGCTTTTATAAACGTGTATTTCCCTATCAACTCTACAACTATATTATTTGTTTTCTATTGTAATATTTCCATAGTAATAGTTAACTTGGTTACTCCACTACACTCATCAGACTCTTTATTTCCACAACCCGAAGTGCATGTAAATATTGAATTAAAAATTATAAATTTATAGATAGATTGCAACAAAATAAAAGATAAAATACATTCTCAATTATTTTATTTGTATGAAATGCAATTTCTAAATTGGTATCACCAAAAAGAATTTGTTGACAATATAAAAGAACACAATTATTATAAGCGTTAAAAATATTTTTATAAAATAAAATACAAACTGTATTTATACTTTTATAGAAGACATTTATAATTAGATTCTTTAGCATAAGAATAGATAGAAGTTGAAGCATTATTATAAATATTTTCACAACGAATAGTGCATGTAAAGATTGAATTTCATATTATAAATTTGAATGAAAGAGAATAAATAATAAAATAAAATATTGTCACTGTTATTTTATTTTCATGAAATGCAATATATGTATTACTATGACAATAAAAAAGAACAGAATTATTGTAAGCGTTAAAGATAGTTTAATAAAATAAAATAAAAATCATAAATATTTCCACAACAAGTCGTGCATGTAAAGATTGAATTAAAAATTATAAATTTTGAGATAAATTGCAACAAAATGAAAGGAAAAAAAATCATTGTCAGTTATTTTATTTTGATGCAATGCAGGTACGAATGACATATTTAGAATGTACATTTGATTTTAGATTTGTAAATATGAATAGTGAAAGATACCTAGATACACCTCTCTGTTATATGGTTTTCGAGTTTCACATATGCAACGAGAATACAATGTTAAATATGTTGTATATTCCCTAAGCTGTCATAACAATGTATTTTAATATAACATGCATGTAAAGTCGAGAGCAGGAACACGTGTATAAAAGAGTCTGTCTAGTGTAAAATAGCAAGATCTAACTAGTTCTGTAGTTTCTCTATTTTCAAATGCACATTTCTTGGAATTTCCTAAAGATTGGTTAAAAAGTTGTGATTGTTTTTGGTGCAACAAAACTTTTTAATATTTTTCCAAAATAAAAAGGTTGTACCCATGTGTTCAATACAAAACAAAGATCTCTGAACCCTGAAAGTTTCAAACTGCCTGCCTTTACCTACACCATCCAGCAGGAACTCTCCTAGGACCATACTAAAATCCTTGTCTAATGCTCTTTGTAATGCACATTATTCTATAAGGATTATTCACTTGGAAAAATACGTGAGCACTTCCTGACATATACCTGAAATATTTCTCACGTTTATTCTATGCTCAACTCCGACAGATCTAATTTTTATAAATCCCAAGATGAAAACAAATGTTTTGAATTACAAGCATCCTGAATGAGAGAACACACAAAAAGCTTGATCGAATGTAATAAATACACACAATTAAGATTTATATATATTTATAAATAAATAAATGTATATTTATTACATATACACGTACAACCACATACATATTGTACAATACATTGCTGAATTATTATTGTACAATATACATATATACAAAAAGGGCTTGTTTGAATGTAATTGCACGAATAAAATGTGCACTGGGTATTTTTAGTAATATGTACTCATTCAATCCGCTAATTAAAATATTCAACAGCAAATATTGAAATATATTGGTATATGCTATAATTTAATTAATAAATAATATATCATGTTTAAGTAAGCAAATCAATTGATATACCATAGATATAGATATAAATTAAAACACACGCACACAAACAATGAACCAGCAACCAATAATCCGGTAAAGCTACTCTGCTATCGCTTTCTTTCCTCCCAACTTTGTGTGATATTTTTTCCAAGCGAGTAAAATAATTGATAGACGACTTTAAACTGTTGATTTTCGAGAGATATGTGTAATTAAAAATTGCCGCTTTTATTTTAACGAGATCGTTGCAGACAGTTTCTAATATTTATAAATTGAGCAAACTCAGCTGAAAATTGAAAAACCGCATCACATGCACTTACATATGCTTACGTCACTTAACTAAAGTTTAGAACATGTTAGACATCCTATTTCATGCCTTCCATTAAATTTAATTTATTTTCATGGATTTACTTTATTATTTAATAACATTTTATGAAAGTAACATGCACATGATTTCAATGCGAAATCCTTCAATAAGATGTTGTAGGATTTTAATAAAATTATCCGAGCCGTTACTTGACTTTATTGTTAAAAAATGAATACTTGTAGTGATTTATTGAGATATGAGCTCTTAAACAAGGTATTAATTAGTATCGCGCCGACAAAAAACTAAAAGCTTTTGTAATGATATAATTGATTTAAAAATTGAAAATATAGATGAAAGCGGACGTTATAAAACAAAATTATAGTGTAATATTTTTTGCCAGAAACTAGAAGCATAGAATATAATTTGATTATAATTAAAATAAAATAAAAATTGAATAAAATGGCGAGCAGATAGATACAAAAGAAGATGGCTATCATTGGAATACAAGCACATTATAATCTAAAAATATATGTTGACCTGTTGAAGACATATGTCCTGATTATGATGTATTAGATTGTTCAACTCGAAACAGAACGATAACGATTGTATTGTTTTAATACGCCTAGTTGGTTATTACTTTTGCGTCAAAACCATAAAATGGTTATCACTCGGGCGAGACATATCTTTACAATGAAAATATTTCTGTTCATAATGTAATTGTTGGTCTATAAATTGTTCAAGCATCCTTACAGGATATAATTTGATACGAGCGCGATGAATGCCGGTTAAAGGATTCGTTGTCATAAAGAATCAGGATTCGAGAATGTCGCATTTATCGGACCAGCTTACGGAAAGAAATATGGACATCGGAGACTATAATTTTTTATCGTTTCCATTTATACGATAGCAGTGCAATACATTTTAAAATACTTTTGGCGAAATAAATCTTTATCTTGTTAATCTTACAACACTTCAAGTGCCACTTGGAATGCCACTAATTCCAAATAAATGTTTTATTTTATTTTACACCTCTTTATATTTATTGCGCTTTTCAACTGTTCCCTCAGCGATAACACTTTAATTGCATTAACATAAAAACCTTTCAAAAACATTCTTTAAACATATCTTTAATCTATACATATGTATACGTACGTTCATTTTGATTTTCATATAAATTATATGCAGCTTTGTTATTGTTTGTTTGTTGATTGAGATAACAAAGACATCCTTTTTTCATTTTAAATTGAAAGATATTTTTATCACACCTAAAATACTACGTATCTACATATATGTCAAATGCAAACGCGTTTTTTTTACCAATTTCCCACCACAGATTTGCATTTAATTAAAAAAGTATTACACGTTAATTAAAACTTATATTTTCTATTTATTGTACATTAAATTAGTTAAATTTTGCACGCTGAATTAATTTCACGAAATGTATAAATTTAAAAAAATGTGCACTCAACAAAAAAGCCAAAAGAGAAAAATCAATACGAAAATTTAATTAAACCTTGCATTTATTAAAATAATACCAAGTCATTTTTATTTAATATTAGTTTACATATGTATGATATGTAAGTACATATTATACTATGCTACACGTTTAGTATCTAAAATATATTTAAAAATTTTATGAATAATAAATATGCTATTTATTTTACATACAAGGAATAAAGAAGCTTAAAGTAAAAATTATCTAAAAATGTTCATATATAGGTATGTTATATGTTATATGTTTCTTTCAACCGAAATAAAATGCTAGTCAAATTGAAAATATTTATTTTAAATAAATAGCAATAGAATTTTATTATTATGCTGGCTAATTTCCATTTTGATATGAATATCTTTAATATTGCAAATGCGGATCATTGAAAATTGAAATATTTATACCGAGGAAATATATATACTCGTATCAATATATAATCGCAACTTTGATTGATCCAATAATTTTTGGTAAATCGTCGATACTTTTATATAAATCATTATATTTATCTACTTCTATAATATATCCATTAAATAAATAAATTGACTAGTCATTTTGTTTCTTTATTAATCTCAAACAATAATTAGTAAATGCTGTTTAAAACTATTTCCCAATTATTATTTCAATTAATTCACTTTCTACGGAGGAACACCGAACTGTTTACTAAATAACAATCTAAAGCTTTATTGACTTGAAATTGTTTGCAGAATGTATAAACATCATATTTTATTGATTAAATTAGCAGTTTCTTCAAATATACATTTATTTATGTAAACAAGCGAAAATGAAGTATCGATTGATGTTATTAGTTGAAACAAAACAGTTGAAAATATATGTAAATTTAAACAATATCAATTCAAAAAAATGCATATAGATAATCGCAACAAGTTGTGTTTGAAATTGAGTTTTCATCGAAAAAGATCATTCCTTCTATGCAGATAATCTGATCGCCTTGGGATAGAAGAAGCAAAGTCGGTATAGTACATACATATAGAATTAGAGATATTGTACC
This sequence comes from Adinopsis sp. GC000173, assembly GCA_030264715.1. Taxonomy (NCBI): domain Eukaryota; kingdom Metazoa; phylum Arthropoda; class Insecta; order Coleoptera; family Staphylinidae; genus Adinopsis; species Adinopsis sp. GC000173. Next base: position 204,968 of record JARJDW010011248.1, read on the forward strand.
ATATGTATATATGAATAAGACATTTTTTTGGATTTTTTTTGTTAAAATAATTAAAGAAAAATTGTACAAATATTATACAAGATAGTTACATTAAGAGGAAAGTTATTAAAGAAAAATGTTCATGTTAGATTAATAATGAACTATATAGTTAGAAACTGATTCATTATTCTGCAGAATGTTGTAATTGGACTAAAATATATTAACTGTCGGAGCAAAACTAATTAAATTAAACTAATATTATAACAGAAATTACAGCGCACAGAACAAAATTGCATCTTATTTTATAAATAATGTGTACGCATATGCAGTATGTGTTGAAGTGCATTAAATTAAAAATCATACTTTAAATTCAAAACGTCATTTTGTTAAGAATACACGTAAGTATATGTATGTAGATCCCGGCACAAACGACAATTTTTCAGAATTCTAGTTCAGTTTTCACATATTATGACAGACGGTTGAGATGATACAGTTGGGTCTATTTACCATAAAAGCGCATTTGACATGAATAAACGTTTATAACATTCAAAAGTTTTTTCTCATGTTTTTCATGCGACTAAGATTGCTTCAATTAATTTTCTTTTAAAATTATGGAAACAAAACGGTGTACGTAGATTTGTTTAATGACTTCTGAAAGAAATTGTTTCAGCTAATGTGTTCTTTCAAAAAGTCTAGGTGATAATTGCTTAAAAGAATACATCGGAAAAGTTTGTTTTTTTTTTATTGAAGTTAACTTAGGAATGAAAAATTTCATTCCTTAAACTTTCTACTGTTCATTTTAGATATAAGTTTTAAAATAATAAATTTGCAAACGAAAAGCTAATACAGTGATATCGTTTCAAAGAATTTACTTATGGAGCATTTATTAAAAATTTAATTAAAAAGTGTGTGAAGCTTATTCGCATTAAGTATAAGTATTTATAAGCTCTTTGGAATTACATTAAATAATCATTTTCTTGCATAGATTGGTTAACTTTTATATCAAAACATTCTGCACTTTTAATATTAATAAAATTGCATTACTAAATGATAAAAATGAACAATAGCATTTAATACATTTTTATTGTTTCATTTATAAAATTTAATCAAAACATAAGAGCGTAGGATATTTTGAAATGAAAGTTAAAATATTATTATTAATTTTAGATTTATTTAAAACTTGAACTGGAAATGATTGGAATTTCATTAAATAATTAATTTCTTGCTTAATTCTAATTTGAAAACATTTTGCACTTTTATTTTCAATAGCAAACTAAACTAAATAATAGAAATATGTCATATGATATTTATTTAGAATTTTAGATAATGTATTTTTTGATAGAATTATTATTTAATTAATAGCTACAGAATAAAAATTGACTAAATATTATTGTATATTTTCACTATTTATGAGAGCGCTATTTATTAAAATTGAAGGTGGAATTTATTGGAATTTCATTAAATAGTCAGATTCTTGCATAGATTGGTAAAGTTTCATATGAAAACATCTAACACTTTTATTTTTGATCGAATTACGTTTCAATCGATAGCAAACTAAAGTAAATAATAAAAATCTATCAAATGTATTGTTAATTTTTATTATTTATGATAGCGTCATTTATTTAAAACTTGAGCTAGAAGTTATTGGAATTGATTTATTGACTTGCACAACAAACGTAGAAATTTCTCTCACATATGTGCGTTTCGAAAAATAAAACGGGCGTTATTTCGAGAAAGCATACAGAGAGAATATATTGATTAAAATTGTTAGATTAAATTTATATATATCTACATTATATATATGTATATATACTATACTATATATATATATATATATATATATAAAAAGTGGTAGTAGTTAAGTAAAGAAATATTTTCTCGTTGTTACTCATATCTCATTCAAACATACACTTCGCTCGAACGCACTTGGAGATGTTATGCTTTACATGCACATGTGCTCACATAAATATGATTAAAATTTTATAGATCTTTTCAAAATTTCACCTTACATTTACTAAATGCATAAATTTTCCTCGACATTTACTATATCATTTTTCATTCCATATTTTGTAACATATTCATCCAAGCACTTAAATAAATTTTTATTTTGATTATGCTTTTAAAATGTAGGGAAAACTGTTATAAAACTTCATTTAAAAAACATTAAAATTATTATATGTAACACAACAACAACAACATTGATACAAATCTTTATTTAAAACATCTTTCATCTTAAATAAATTATAATTCACGTGATGGTGAACACTGCACAGTAAAATGCAGCACACTATAAAATTCCGTTGCAAATGCAAATTTTAATTATAAGCCTCATTATTATTGTTTGTATACTAGCTTCATGTTGCTTGGTGGTTTTAATGTCTTCATAAAAATATTATTGCTTATAAACCTTGGAAAAATCACAAGCATAACTAAATTTTTTTTTTCGATGCCAACCAACCAAGCAACCACCAGGGGTAGTAAAACCATATTATTCAATCTAAATAAATAAAATAATTATCATTTTAATCATTTATTTTTCTGTTGAATGTGTATCAAGTTAAAATAAATTAAATTCAAAGCAAAAAAAGAGTCTCTTGAGTGTGCTTGTATTTTCTTCGGATGCAAATAATCAAGTTTGCTACCTTTTGCCTTTGTTACATGAAGCAGCTAAGTGTTTTTTGTCTTATCTACAAAATATTTTGTTATAACAAATCTCATTTTGTTTTTATGTAAGCGTTTCTAGTAATTTATTTAATAACGTAACTAAAAGTGGAAATTTAGAGCAAAAATAAGAAATGGTTTTCTTCAACTCTTTTTACGATTTGATAACACCTTCATGGCCCTCATGCTTTTGTACAACCGTTTTTAAAAACAATGTTTAATGAATGTTGATATCAATTTAAAAAGCATTTGATCTGATTAGTGGCCTTTTGATGCTGTATTTATTACAGGTAATCTGATAAATTCGTCAATGAAATGAAATAAAAAATAAAAAAAGGAACAATAAAATATGTTGTTTAAAAACAGTTGGATTGTGTATTATATGTCTCAAGGGAAAATCATTAAAGTCGTTTCCACGTCCACGAGTTTCTAGTTAGATGTGGACTACGTTGCTCAAGCCACATCTTTACTGGACAAACCTCTTCTTATTCCTAGTAGTAAACACTTTCAATAAACCCAGGAAACCTGAACTACATGCTTGACTGCCTTTCTATTCTACCAATTGCTAAACTGGCGACTTCTGATACCAATTCCGTTTATTTTTACTAAATAACCTAAAGCCCCCCCTCAAGATCGTAGACAATATTTACACTCGACTAGAAATAAGGAGAAAAACGCAATGTACAATTAGAACTACGTGCTCTACAAGACAGAGAATTAGAGTGTTTAATTAAGTTGATAGTCAGTGAATAAAAACAGGTGAAATTTAATTTAAAAACAATTTAGTTTATACTTTAATTCAACAACAAATTTAAAATTAAAATGGTGGAGGTGCAGTGCTATTTAATTTTCTATACCACTATATACATATACTATGTATTGTACAATGTACATATACCATTTAATTTTCACAACAACAACAACTCACAACGAAAAAAAAAACAATAATTTATTATAAATAAATAGCCAAGTTTGCAACATTAATTAATTTATAGAGATAATACATATAAATAGAATAGTAATTGGATAGATTAAAAACAAATTGATTCAAAACATTAAATTTATAACTGACATTTTTTTGTAAAAGTTTTGGAATTTGTAATTGAAATTTTGGTGGGTGATTGATGGAACTTGCTAATATTTTATTGTGACGGATGCAATAAGCGTACAACGCACAAAATAATTTTTATTGTTTGCTGCTAAATTTAAAGTGTGATTGCTATTTAAATTGCAAATAAATTTTATATTCTTTTGAACAATGCGATGTTGATACAATTTTTCGTTTATGCGTAAATATTTAAACTAAGCAAATGTTTGTTGTTAGTTAGGGTATTTTTATTCAAACTGTCAGAATAATAATTTTCTCAATTATCATATTTTATACAACCAAGTATTAAAACTAGCTAATAAAAAGTGTAAAGTTGGTTGAGAGTGGATGCGACTCATAAAGATATATAAACAACTTTTGTTTCAAACTTGTTTAAGACATAAGTTTGTAAAATAAATCACAATAATTGCTTAATTCAAACTATGCTAAATTACTAATTTTGGTATTATATCAACCTTATTTTCGCTATGTTTTTAATAGACAAACATACCTATGTATACGTGTATGGTATGTAGGTAAAATAAAAAATCGCTGCTAATCTACCATTACCGTACGTAAACGTAGCCCTTGCTGCTTTTGCTGTGGCTGTTGCTGTTGCTGTTGCTGTAACCGTAGTCGCCGTATCATACGTGTATATATGAGACGCTACAAGTGCAAGTACTCTTCAAGATTGTTAAGGGCACTTGCAAACCATATTTACTCGCAAACAAATTTTACCTACTTCTAGCCATCTAACCTGCATTTCTATACACTTTATGCTAATCTTTCGGTGTGCATTTCACAAACAGTTTGCGACAATTTCTATGCTGATGAAACATTTTTATTCAAGCTTATGAAATACCATGTAATTACATCATATGCCTCACTCATCATCCTTCCGTAACAACCTTACATAAAACACCTTCTTACATCCTACTTTACTTTTACTTTAAGGATTATAAAAGAAACATTATTTAGCATAGATCTTAACAATTTAATGCTGACTACTTTATATCCATTAACCCGAAAATATTTACTACCTTTCTTTTCTTACAATGAATCTCAGTCCGAATAGAATAGTTAATTTAGATGAAAACTTTATTTTACGTAGTATTATTCAACATTCAAAAATTCCGCATTTAACATACAATATCTCAAATCATTTAAATAAAAGTGCAGTGTTTTATTTATTTAAGTAAAATTAATTTCATATAAAAGCTCATTCGCTACACTATTTTGTAATTCAGCAAAATAGGAAATTTTGCTTTCATCTAAGGGTTCTGGTCAGTTAAGTTTATGGTTTTCCGCTCTTTAATTGATTAAGAGCTTTTATTTTTTGTTGGAGAAATTGCTTTACTCCTTGATGAATGCGCGTTTTGCATCAATTTCATTTACACAATCGTAGCTTACATTTAGAAATTTATTAAAATAGTTTTTAAAGTTGTTTTTAAAATTTTCAGTTTGAGAGTATTTAGTACACAACAGCGCAAAGTTTCGTTTAATTAGTAAACATTGCATGGCTGAAAATACAAGTACAAAACATATCATAACTAAATGGTGAGTAAACCTGTTCAATGATAGTTTCCGAATTGCTGGTTTGACTGGCAAAGCACTATAAATGTTTGTGTACTGTCAATGAAGCAATAGATCATTTATGTTTGGACAAAATTGACCTATATACTTACTAGTATACTATATACATATAGATATTTGTAGTTACAAGGCGTAGAGTAATTGTATTTGTTTACTGATCTGGATAGTATTAATAAATAAAATCTTAGAATAGTGTTTAATCAAAAGATATGCTGATCAACTCAATAGACAGGGAATAAAATCGGGAAGAGAACAATAATAGCAGGACTAGTACATTTTTTAATTGGAAATCAATGGATATATCCAAAAAAAGAAGTAGGTGGTGGTATCGGCGGCGGCAACAACTGGCCGTGTGCTGTATGCTGTGTGCTGTGTGGTGTGTGCTGTGTGCTGTCGCCCCGTTGATAGTCGTATATTGTATAGTTTCTATATTTATATTCGAGTATAGTAAATAAACGCACAAGTTCTTAGTTTTCGTTTTGTTTTTGTGGTGGTATCAAATATTGTATATATTTTGAAATGATTTATGGAAATATCTTTTTCTATCTTATATACATATGCTGCATCAAGGGCTTTAAAACTTTTCTGCAAGCGGCACGAATTTTTAACCCTCCTCATAAAAGTTGAAAAACGGTACGATGTAACACTGATCCAGCCGAATTTATAGGTTTTCATACTACAAATTTTCCTAAAATAAAGTCTCGACCATGTCGCAATTTTTATTTTATCGGCAAGAAATGGAATTCCCAAAACTATTTTGCCAACGTCCTACGAGAACGACAGACTTAACAACCATTTATTTGCGATTTGTTGTTGATTTTTTTCTCTCTTTCATTCTCTATACCTATAACTAAGCGTATCATTTTCTTCTTTTCCACGTTCCAATTCCTTTTCGCAATTACAGAAAATTTATTTATTTTAGTTATTATAATTTTATTTTTATGTTAGGAAAAAAAGGTGCCATATGAAAAGGTCTAATGGTCATCCTTTCGAATAAAACAATTTATTGTCGATAGAATATAATGGCATAAAAGCGGAGTTTGTGGGACAAAGAGATATAAATGCCACTGCTTGCAAATAAAATTTATTAGAGAGTACGTCCCAAGAAATCGTTGCACACTTTTGAACAAAATGTTATTCTTAAGTAATAGAAAAGCTTAAAATGCCAACAATTTTTATTCTTTGAAATACACACCGCAAACATTGCTAAACCTATTCATCACAAAAGCTTATACGGATGCTCACTCACACAGAAACAAACGTACACCAGCCAGCCGCATCACACCAACACACACACATACACAACATTTACAATTGAAATATTATATTGTAAATTATCAATAAAATGTAATTATCTACTCCAACACGTATTAATAAAAACAATAAAAAAGCGAATTTGAATACGACGGTGGTGCGCGTATTATATAATACGAAGAAGCAACATTTTATATTTCCTTATGATTATTATAAAGGTTTCTAAGACAATAAAATATTGTTGTTAAAAATAAATCATACGCTACACGAATGCGATTTAAGGCGTTCTTTGAAATTTTAGAAATATAGAAAATTAAATTTAATAATTCATTCATTCATTCATTCAAGTATGCATCGCATCGTATATATGTGCGTGTATGTATATGTGTAGGTATCTTCTGGTTGGTTTTGACACATTTCATGTTTATATTATACCTACCTACCTACCTACCTACTTGTATATTATTATTAGAATATAAGGTATTATCAATTATAATAAAAAAAAAGAAAGAAAAACAATATATGTAGTAGTAAAGAGATATTATTATTAATAAATTTCCAGTTTAGGTTAAGTTATTCATAGTTTAACTCAAAGATATTCCAAGTTAATATTCGAATAAAGTTTATAATCTTCAATAATAGTCTTTTTTATTTTTCATTTTAAAATACGTACCGCAAAGAAAATTATAATACAAATTGGCAAAGTTTTTTTTATATGTGGAAATAAAGAGAATAGTGATGGTATTGCAGAATCTTAGCAATGATGATACTTTGTATTATATGTAAATGGAGACGATGAATTAACAGAGTATAGTACGCGGTCGTCTCGACGCTCGAGGATCTAACAAGACGCCGTCTTGGCCCGTTACTTACGCCATAATGTTAGGTCACAGTCTGTGAAAAATAACGCGGCCGTTTGCAACACAGAAGGTTGGGATTAAGACACTTGATATTAATTTCCCAAGTGTACAATATATTTTATTAGTTGTTTCTCTCTCTAGAGTCGCACTTTCTTGCAACCTTAATGCAGTTAAGTACGGAATGCATAAATATTTAAGCTCTGCATAAAATGAGTATTCAACGCGGCAACTTTTGATAGCACGTCCATAAAAAGTTTCGACGCAAAAAATGGCCCATTTCAAAAGTTTAATCTTTCATTATTATAGCGCGTGTTTTGTCAATTTTTTTGCTTTAAACTTTTATCACATTCTCCTCACAAAACTTACACTATTAATAAATTTTTGATAACAGATATAAACACTTTTCATTTAATTAATACTAATGCGCCCTCCTACTACACTAACACTAATTATAACCGCGCGCAGACAATGTTTATATTCATCCTTTAATAACTGATATGTTTACAACATTAATATTACCTTAATTTGTAGTAACAATGTTTACTTCCTTACTTACTCACTTAGTATTAACACACAGATTTTCACCACCGTCAACGAAAACAATCGATTAAGTGTAATTATGGTATTTGCATAGTTATTATTAAAGGAAATTCAACATTTTTCATAATATTTACATTACTTTATTATTATATTATGTAAGTACCTACTACCTACTACCTACTGCATGTTTTAATACAATATAATTATGATTATTACCTAATTTATCAAGTTAAAAAACTTTATTCCTATTTAATATAGTTGCTTAGGTTTTTCATTTTAATAAGCTCACAGTGTAAAGCTCTATGAAATTAATGACTTTAATTAAAAATAATGCATTTAAAAATAAAATTATTTTTGCTGATATAAATTAATTCTAATTACTAACACATAATATAAATGTTCTTTACCATATTACAAATGACGCAATTAATTATTTCATATTATTCATTTAAGGAACGCACCAGCTTGTGTTATTCTATACATAAGTACAACGATATCTATAAATGTACATACATATATATGTATATCATCTATGTATATATATATATATAGAATAGAATTTCATTTGATTTTATAATATGATTACAAAGTGACATCCGATTTGCAATTATTCTGATATTGATACAGATATTTAACATAATTTATTAATGAATTGGAGAATGTAATCTACAAAATCCATTTAGACATAAATATTAATTGCAATCAAACAAATTATTAAACAAATAGCTCACATGCTTACTTAAAATTTCGTGCGAGTTGCAATTTTTCCATGAATTATTCATGAGTTCAAATTATCATTTTCTATTTTCACAAAATTATGAAAGAATTTAAATAATTTAAATGCGCTACAATAAACAATTCATTTGAAAATGCAACATGTTTACTTTAGAACTATAATTTTAAATAAATATTTATTGATTTAAACGTATTTAAACATATTTAAATTTTTGCGCGAATAAATTAGAAAATTATAAGCAAATATTTATTAACGCTCGAAGGCAATTGATAAATAATTAAATCAATTTTTACACACCTATTAATGTATACCTATACAGTTTTGCCAACTTTGACATTTCCATAAATTTAGTGATTAAAGCATTATGTATTAAATATTGATTTCATTACACCAGTAAGCAATTAAAATTATTATTAATTACAACTTATTTGCTTTATTTATTTTATTATTAATAATAGAAATGAAATCGATAGAATGATGATATTAATTTTATTCGGTTCGGTTTTAACTGCGAAAAATAACGCTGAATTTGGATTAGGTCAATGACCACAATTCGACCAATTTTGGAAAATTATTTATTTAAATAATAAATTGTCTAATCAACAAGTCAAAATCACATAAAAACTAATTACATTTTATTTTATAAATTAAAAGCACACAGTAATAATTAAAATCATGACATTGCTTTATAGAACTGTTAAAACATTGAATAATTTATAACATTTTTAACCTTTTTTGTACATACCAACTAATTAAATATAAATTCCAATAAAAAATTAATTGAAAATTATCATTGCGCATTATCTATTTAGTAAAATACATTTAATTTAAATCTTGTCAAAACCGCTTATGAAATCATCGAAATAAATTTATTATTACACGCATAAATAAACAGCAACTAATGAACGTGTACGATGTAAAACAAAAAAATGTGTTGTAATGTCTGATTTAGGATTAAGTTGCTTGCAAAAATTGATTAACACTCTCATTATATTCCTACACTTTTGTGCTATCTCTGCGTACGCCAATCATTCATTTTATTAATAAATTGATTCTTTGATGTACAACATGGAATCTGCAAAATTTGATTTATTTGGAAAACTGAACAATTTCAGCAATTTCTATATTGAAATAATGCAAATGTACGAGTATGTAATAACTAATCGTTTTACGATGCCTTTTATTAAAACATCTTAAGAATGAAAACATAATTTTCATTTTAGAATGCATACATACAAAGCAACATACATACTTTTACTTATTTGTATTTATATTAAAATTATGTTGCTCTGTTGTTGTGTGTTTTTATGCCATACACACATAACGTAGTATACTGAAACATTCTTTACATAAAGAGTTAATATTGATGTTTTATTAATAAAGCAATTACTTTCGTAAGCTGCTAATTTTTATTTTTAATATAGTTGATGCCAACAGATTGTTTTAATAGAAACTCTAATGTCCCACATAAAGATTTTATGCTTTTCTAAGTACATTTAGTTTAATATAAGAAACGTGATTATTACTATTTTTATTTTAATCTAAGATGAAATAAAAATATAAACCCCAAATATTCATTTATATGCTAATAGAGATAATTAGAATGAGTATTAATTGTCTTTAGATAAAATATAATAATAAAATATTTTGTTTCCCAAAGCTTTTGTTGGAGGGGAGATATTATGTTACTATATTATAAACTATAATCTTGCAAATCGCTCATTGACGTATTTATCAATTGTTATTAAACTTTAACAATATAATTTGTTATTAACTAATTTTATACGATCGGTTATAATTCTCGACCAGCATTAATATAATAACATTGAGAGCTTGAATGGAATTCATTTATTCAATGCTAATCATTTAATTACATTTAGGGGAAAAAAACATACTCACTGTTTTAATTTTTTAATTGAATTTTGATATTAGGCAAAATTGATATTTCTGACTTATTGTTTTCAATCAATTTTTATGCACCACAACCAAATGTAAAAGTACAATAGAATGTATGGTTTACACTCAATAGTGAAATCGAATCGATTGGAAATCTCACTTTTTAAAACAAACAATTATTCAGCAGAATAATATGTGCATTCTATCTTACACCAGCCCTATAATTTTTGCACATTTTGGTTAACCAACCGAATTAACCACAATACCATTGAATTATTCTGGTAAATTATATAACACATATAAATAATTGTCAATTGGAAAATTGAATTTCGTCAAATGTGGCGTGATTAGCTTTACACAAAAATCTCATATGATAACGAGTTGAATATATAAATAAACTAGAATAGATTTATATTGTAATTGAATCAAAATATTGATTATATAGTAATTATTTGAAAACTTGTAAATAAACTTCTTCAGCTTCAAGTTTGAAACTTTTAGGTAGTAAAAATGAATGTTTTCCATAGTAAAATTAATTATTGGTTTATGAAATTCAGAGTTAATTCGATGATTTATGTTTTCTCTGGGGACAACAATGATAAGTTTACCAATGTGAAGATAATAATTTTCACAAATATAAATTCGGATTATTGAATCCCAAAACAATTAGAAAAATAAACAAATAATAAGTAAGTAAATATTTCAAGTATAATATTAATAAAATATATATATGGTATATACGTATACGAGTACATGTGTAGTATTTACGTAAAACGCTAATAAAAGCAGTATTGTATAGATAAATTAATTTGATTTCATTTCATTATTGTTGCAATAATATCATGTATATAATAGAAATTGATATTTAAATAATTGTTTTATTTGCGTCATTTACAAGTGCTTTGAATAATCCCGTTTTGTTGGATTTAACAAAATATTGCATTTGGTAAACAACATTTAAATAAAATTTGATAATTACACAATATTGTTGAATTGCAGCGTAATAATTAAAGTTAATATACATACATAATTATTTGTGCGTTAGTAATAATATTTAAAAAATATTTCTATATAAAGTATACGTTGACATGTTGTATACCAAAACGAACATGTGTGGTAACCAAACCATAGTGTTGCATTCATGCAACTGACAGATGCTTTAGTAATAAACCTATTGTCACAAAATAATCAAGATATTCAAACAAAGCCGGTGCTGATTATGTGAATTAATACGTTAAGGATAATTATATAATAATAGTACATAACTAAATCTTTAATTAAGCAATAATTACACTTGAACGAGATGGATAGACAAACTTAGAATCAAAATCTCTTACATCTGCATTTTCACATTTGCACGCCACCAATTTTCGCATTTTGATGACCATTTTCACTTGTAATGAATACAAATGAATGTATATTATGGAAATAAAACAACCAGCATATGTTAATGGAATAATAAAAGTCTACCTAATTTTTGCGTGCATATTTATTTTACAAACAACAACACACCAAAAATTATTCAAAATTAGCATTATTTTTTCAGCATTTAGTTAGTGCTTAAAATTGCGCAAAATTTATTCTATTTTAAAGATGACAACTGGAATGTTCGATACACGTAACATTCTTTATTACCGAATAATGTAGTCTAATGCGTATGGTAAAGTTTATTATTTACGAGTACGAGTACGGTAGCTGTTAACAACAACATGCTGGCTACATGGGCATCAGATTCGCAGATTATGTCAGTGGGAGCATTTGTTGATAGTAAGTATCCGCTGGCTGTGCTAATGTTGCCTGAGCCTGTGCGATAGCGGTTACCATTTCATCCCCTGCGCGTATTTATACTAATAAATTGAGAGTTTATATGAGTAGTTAATAATAATATATAATTTATTGTTGCATTATATTGTCTAATAGCTAATTTGCACTATTCATTATTGATAACTTTTAACCCTCGACAACAAAACCATTCATCTTTTTTGGAAAAATCAATTATTTATTTGTTCAATTTATCAGCTTTTAATCAAATAAGCTCACGTCTAAATTTATTCATTTAATGTTTACTTTTTATACATTTTATAAGAAACCAACAATGAGTATGTTGTATGCACTCATTGTTATTTTATATTCCATGCATCTTTCTTAACAAATTCTTACAAGTATTTATAACGTTTCTGTAAGAAATATTAATTACATGAATACCTTGCACAGCGCGGTGAGTTCGATTCGCTTATATGACGTACTTTTTAATTCCGCCCTAATCGGGGATATATACAGGAAGCCCAGATTAACTTCTTAGTTAACTAGAGGACATTATTAGTAACCATAATTAGATAGGAAGCTATAAGCGCAAATTGATAGTCGTTGCTGTACGGGAAATAAAAGCCAACTTCAAAATATTCTCACTAACCTATTACACGTAGTTATTTATGTTAATAGTTTAAATTTGGAATTACCTTTTTATAATTTAATATAGTTGATTGAAAAAGTTGTTGTTTGATAAAACTCTTTAATATTTAATAAAGGAGTAATACTTAGTTTAGTTTTATGGTCTGATTTTTGCATCTTACTGACTGCAGTTTCGCCTTTCGACATTTTCAAAGCTATAACAGATTTTTAAAAATTTCAACATATTTTATACAAAATTTACATGTAATTTGACAAGTCGGCCTGGTCATTGATGGATTTTCCCTTAGTTTTATTAAGCGCAATCTCTTTTGTAATTTACTTCATAATATGTATGTTATACATTGCGTTATATTAGGTTTGCTTAAATTGAGTTGACTCAACAATATAGAACGCTACACTGCTCGTTTACCTGAGCTTTCAAAAAATTTCTTAAGGTAATGCATGGACGATGGTAAAAAAGCAAAAATACTTAATACGGGTTATAAGAGTTGCCGTTTTTGCGTCTGTACAAGACGTATTTATAACGTTTCTGTAAGAAATATTAATCTCATGAATGCCTTGCATAGCACTGTGAGTTGAATTAACTAATATGAGATACTATTTGATTTCGTACTAATCGGGGATATATACAGGAAGTCACAGATTAACTTGTAAGGTAACTAGAGGACATTATTAGTAAGCATAATTAGATAGGAACCTATAAACGCAAATTGATAGTTATTGCTATACGGGAAATAAAAGGCAACCTCAAAAAATTCTCACTAATCTATTACACGTAGTTAATAGTCCAAATTTGGAATTACTTTTTAAAATTTACTTGATAATATTGTAAGTTATATATTACGTTATATTAGGTTTGCGGTAACTGAGTTGACTCAACAATATAAAACGCTACACTGCTCGTTTACCTGAGCTTTCGAAAAATTTCTTAAGGTAATGAATGGACGATGGTAAAAAAGTAAAAATACTTAATACGGGTTATAATAGATGCTGATTCTACGTCTTTATAACACGTAAGGTAGACATATATTATTATGATTAGTAAAGATGCTTTCCATAACATACTACATAACAATATTTAATGTTTTATAAACGTTATTAAAACGAATTTGTATTGTACGAAGCCGCACTGTAAAGGATAACATTCATAATATTTCATTCATCAGTACCATGAGTATAATTAACTGTTAGAATAAAAAAATAAAATAATATTATTTAAATAAATGTAATAAATATGTCGAACATGTCACAAATATATCGAATGTGTAAGTAAAATATATTTTGTTGTTCCAGTTTTAATAAAATTTTATTAGAATGGCCTGCTCTCCGATATTTGAAAACAATTAACGTTTTTTTTTCTATTTCGTGGATAACAAAAATTTATGCTGACATCTGTTCACGAACGATTTTTTATTTATTCGCGTTCAATCCCAATCACGTCCCAGTTAATATTTTTGCGTTAGCGTTCCGGGTAGATCACAGAATGGCCCTTTTAGATCATTATTTAACCACAAAGAACGCACTTGTAAACAAACAGCGAATGATAACATTTTTTAATTACTCTAATCAATATCGATTAAAATACACATTAAAAACGCATCGCAACAAAAATTTGCTTTATGAAATTTCATAAAGGAACGACTTATATCAAGTTAATTAAGCTATCCGCAATTTCATGCAGCCAGCCAGCAACGTTCTCATGCAAAAAAATTAACAAGCATTATAATACGCTTTTTAAAACATAATTAAACACATATTTAGAGAATGTTTGATGTTGCACACATGTAAATTGTTTAGGAAAAAAAATCAATTTAGAAAAAATGCAAAAGATAACGATTTAATCATTTAATGCACACATTGTTTGACAAAATATAATAATAAAATATTTATTGTTCAAATTATGTTTTTAAAGCAATGTATAGCTGAGATTATTCCATATATTTGAAGATAAATAACAGAGAACATTGTTGTGTAAAGTTTTCGAAATCAACCATAAAAAGCAGAGTGTTAAAAGTAAAGTGGCAACTTTACAATTACAAAGTCGAATAGAACGTTTTTCATGTAACGCTTTCTAAGTAGCATAAGAACATAATAATATTGTCCAAAACGACTAATTATTAATAAATTTATTATCAACCATTTTTTGTTCGATTTTTTAGCATTAGTAGAAAGCAAGTAAATGCGCTGAAAAAAAGCGGTAATGAAAAGACGAAGTGAATATGAAATGTTGTGCACATATAGGGTGCTTGAAACTAGATGTTTGCCACCACATAACGGTACAACCACAAAGGACATACTTCAGAATGTATGTTTTGCAACATATTGCAGAATTCTATAAAAAGGATAAGCGGACAAGCCGCAATATAACGCGGCTCTTCCAACAAGGTATTGATACAGCCATGCAATGTACTCATTTACTCGCACATACCGTGTTTTTTAACAACACATTTAAATGATAACACCGACCGAAAAAAAACGAAAAAGAAAGAAAAAAAAACAACATAACATTTTTTTCTACTTCTTCTCTGACAATAAAAATGTTGATATCCCAATGTAATTCTTACGTTTTGTGGTCAAATGATTTTTACAATTGCACCAGTGTAACTCATCTTATTTCCGGAACTAAAGATGTAATTTCTGATTAAAACTGAAATTGGAATTTTTTATCATAACCATAACAGAATGTGAAGTTTTTGAAAATCGAAATACATATATAGTAATAATATTATAGTATAATAGTATATAATGGATAGTATGATAGAATAGTAGAATGTGTGTGCATCGATTAGTGTAATATTTAATGGTAGTATGGTTGCTTTGAAAAGCATGAGGAGCACTGATGAGTGATGTGCTTAGATAAGACTAGCTAGTCGTCCAATGTCCATTGCCTTGAAATACGTATAATTTTCTTTTCAAATTGTTCGCCTTAGCGTCGTTTTATACCCCCACAGAAAATGACCACGAATCATAACAGACGTTGAATTTTTCCCCTGCTGCCAGCTATCATCTGTTACATTTGAAAACTCATTTGCATGTTATCCCAATGATGCATTCTTCATGTAATACATTAAATTTGAATTCACTTACAGAGATCTTTATGCAAATTTAATTCTATTCCGACGAGTGAGAAAATGCGCTCAGATATGAAAGTAGATATAACGTGAATATGTGACTGGACTATGAGCTCATCGCGATAACACTTTTGGAAATTTTGATTACGCCGCTTCTGCTATTGTTCAAGTTTAGCATATGTGTACCCTTTAATGCACGTCACGCCGATAAAAATGTTAACGAGCTTTCATTTGCGGAAAGCTATTGCAAGAATAATTGTTGGCATTGTGGACGTGGCAAATATGGATTCGCTGACATAAAACAACAAAAGCGGTTGTACCGGTTTGGGTCTTGGTTTTATAAAAACAGTAATGGTTTGATGAGTGGACATGTCCGAACCACTGCTTCTTTTATCTTCTTTAATAATAATAACTCATCACTCAATTGTCTTCTTCTTATTACATCAACATCAAACAATGCATCAAACGCTCTGCCTTTTTATTTACTTAACAATAAATAATAAATTCATTATATCATAATTGCTTTAATTACCTTGCTGTGAACACTAATTTTAAACAACATTATATAAATAATTAAACATTTTCTTTTACTAGCAATTAGCGTTTTCACAAAATAAAAATGTAACAGTAGGTAGGTAGGTAGTACGTAATTAATTAAAAACAAGACAATACGATATTCGATGTAATTATTGAGCTTGAAAGCATTTTCATTTGCATAACTTTTATTATTTTTATTTTCAAAGTAATTTCATCCATTTAACAACGTATGTGTACACATATATTGTACAACGTGTATGTCAATGTACAATATTTGTGTCTACTCTACTACTACCACGATATATTTCATGAATAACAAAATTTTTTACTCTCAACCTTTACTCCTTTTTTTTGTCTGTATTTTTCGTTTTTCTATTTATTCAACTTTAGTTCAAATCGAATTTAAAGTCACCTGAACACTTTATGTTCTCGAAAGCAACTATGAATTACCAATTTGCAACTTTTAACCAAAGCAGCTTGTTCCTTTGTTATTCACTTAGTAATTCATAATTTTTTAATGTTACAATTGAATACATGCATATGTTGTTGCTCTAATTAAAGTGTATTTTGTACTTCTCCCATTGAGTCTAATATAAATGCATATGCAAAGCCAGTAATGAAAACGCAATGCATATTTTATTCTGCTTATACAGTTTGTATAACTTTATTACTTTGCATAATATTTTGTTATTAACTTTCAATATTACTTCATGAGTCATCAAAAATTTGAAATTGTTTGTATAATTGAATTGATCCAATTCAATTCAGTAAGTACTGAACTCGAGGAGATTCCTTTAAAAACGGCAACATTGTTTTTAGTGGCAATAAATTATTATGTTGTTTTCTGGAATATTTTTTGGTTGCCTATGAATTATTAAAGACTATAACAATAGCTATAATTTAACAATAAACCTTCATAAAAATGTTTTATTCTATAAACAAGTTTAGAGATCAGAATGTTTTTAACAACAATAAAATATTGCGATTAACGTTCTTTTTTATTTTCATTCAAGCAAACAAAAAGGTTTATAAACGGACTATATTGTTTTATCAATTGATGATGATTTTTTTTAATATTGTACAATACTATAGTTTATTGTCCACTGGCTATCGACATTTTTCAAATTAGTTTGCATTGATAGATAAACACCACCAACAACAGTAGCAGCAGCAGCAGCAGCAGCAGCAGCAACAACAACAACAACAACTAGTACGTATAATTCTCTTTTGAATAAAATTTGGAATTTTAAAACAAAGTTAATTAGAGATGATGGTTGTTTAAATGTGAGGGGTTGTGGGTTAAAAAGCATTTTGTTTTTATAGAAAATAGAATGTATTTGTAAAGCAAAGTGAATGAATATTCAAGGAGTATGCGGATAGTTTATACAAGTTAACAATAAAACCTGTGTGAGAATCTTTGAAAAGAAACAAGCACTTAAAGAAGGACAATTTTCTTTTGAAAATGAGAAAATTTGTTGGAAAGTCTCTGGTACAAAATATCATAACAATAACGATAGTTGGAAATGCAACGCGTGAAAATCCTGTAAGAATCTCATCTATGGGAAAGAGATCCGCATTCCCACTGCACCAGTTGGCGGTTAAAGAAAAGCAAATTTTTCCTGCGCTGCTAGAATATAAATTTACAATTATTTATAAAATATGTGATGGTAAATCTGAATTTTTGCATTTGCCTAAAATTGCCGATGTATTTTTATATGCGTGGTTTTCATAACGTGATCGGTTTCTTTACGTTACATTTCCGTTCATTTTCATGATTCCACATGTCTCCCTGATTTCATACACTGCTCCCTTATTTTTTTCCATCCAAATCCTTTATCCTTTATAGAAGATTCTCATTCTCGTCCTTCGACTCTTATCGATAAAATATCTTTGCTTGGAAATATTCACCGTACTCTGTTCGTTCAACAACGATCAACGAGGATGCGCTTTTCTATCAACAAACTTAATTCCAAAGAGATAATTTTATTTCTCTTTAAACAAACATCTACTTAATAGCAATACATTGCTCTAGAGAGGACTCGTGCAAGTGGAACCAGGAAGCGTCTAAATATTAATCTGCACACGCATTAACTATTCATAAGCATTCACAACATCACGCACAATTACTTCTGCTTATGTTATATATATCCTATAGTAAATTTGATGTATGCTACTTAACTTTACTTCCATATGCAAAACCGAAACGGATAATACGAAAGGGCAACGACGCAACAAACAGCAAGGAGCGAACGAACGAACGAACGAACGAACGAACGAAACGAAAAGATATCTCTTCCTATATGTTATTTCGTATAAACAAACGTACATACAGATACATCGTATAATACTTTTTGTTAAGTAGTTCACTTTGTTTGGAGTGTAGAGTTCATAACCGTGACATGTACGCATATACAATTCGATTGTGATGCATCATACAAATGCTATATTTGTCTCATGATGTGTATACAGAAGAGGTAAATGTCTCTTTGAAGACTACATAGATCGAGAATACGAAAATCGTGCCGGCAATGTATAATCAGCTACCACAAACTTGACACCTGCGACAGGATCAATTCGAACGCTTAGGACTTCAAAACCAACTCAAATATAACACCAGTTTTTCATCTGATACATGTGCTGCATTGCTAACACAACAATTTTGAATCTATTTCCAATAAAAATCACATTAGATCATTTCAATTTTCGAAAAAGAATATTTCATGAAAATAATTATTTCCACTTGAAAGATGCAAGCGAAAGATAAACGTCATCTTTTATGCAGGAAATTTAACATTCTTCGGAAAACCTAACGGCTAACAAATAAAACTCTATTTGTTGTATATGTTTGTGTGTGTTTGGGTGTGCGTGGGTGTATGAATTGATGGTTCCTTTTTTTTATTTATTATTATATTGACGTCTTTATATATACATACATATATATATTTATTGTACATATAAAGATGCATTTTATAGAACAAGAGTTTTACTTACTGGAAAAACAACTTTTTGATTTAAAAGAAAATAGTTAAAAATCGTTAAAAGTTTTACGTTCAATTGACGAAACTTTTACCATTAACGTATGGGTGGTTTTATTTAAACTAAGCAAATACAAAACTAATATTAAGTAATCGAAGCATTTAAATAATTACTAACTGTTTTAAAGCAATTTAAAAAGAAATGAGTAGAATGCGTATAAATTAAATGTGAAATATGAATAAATTTCACTCCTTACTCTTCGCCATTTGAAAAGCAACAACAAAAAATATTGTAACATTAATTAAACATGCAAGAATTTAGAGTATTTTACTTTCAAATTAGTGCCATTAAAAAATTAACACCTTAATCGTTTTTTAATTATATCAAAGAAAAAATTATAATAAATAATTGGCTTATTTCATAATATTTATGAAATGTAAACAATGTTTTTAAGCGGCAACGCTTTTAAAAAGTTAAATAAAAGCTGTTGGTATTATATTATATTATATACCATACATACGAGTATAATAAAATAATATATTTTATTTTGTGAGAAAAATCCTAATCTCTCTA
Source organism: Adinopsis sp. GC000173 (assembly GCA_030264715.1). Lineage (NCBI taxonomy): Eukaryota > Metazoa > Arthropoda > Insecta > Coleoptera > Staphylinidae > Adinopsis > Adinopsis sp. GC000173. Next base: position 225,143 of record JARJDW010011248.1, read on the forward strand.
ATTATTATAGAATAAAATGAAAAATATTATGATTCACGATTATTTTAGTTTGAAAAGGTTTGTGTGTAGATAGCAAAGGGTTAATTTTAGTATCACTGTGTTAAAAGCAAACAAGGCAAGATTACTGCTTGTAAAATAATGAACCCTTACGAATAATAATCTCTACATTAATTATATTGAAACTGTTGACCAAAGATATTATAGCAGAAAATAAATGGATAATATAATAATATGTTTATTTAATATTGGGTAAGTCAGAGTTGAAATCTGCACCCTATTAGTTTATCAACCGATTGTCAAACAGCAACTCCATAACCATCTATCTCTTGTGCGGATTTAAATACTAAAGCAAAAGAGATGAAAAACCAAGTGGAGAATGCACAAATGGGAAATTGTTTTTCTTCCGGTAGTCAAGCATTTGGGGCAAATACCTCGGGCTAGAAATTCCTTACTTCCGACTAAATCATTTTTATAACCCAACTCACACCGTAATTAACATTTCATACATATTATGAGTATGATTATTTAAAAATGACACAAAATTATATCTATTATATCTGCCTATCGTTAAGTAGTATTAATTCGCTATCGAATAGAATACTATTACACTTGGAATATTTAAATCATTCACTTGTTGTGTTGTGTTTTATAAATAATGAATTCTTTATTCATAGAACAATAAATATTTAAATTGGATAAACTTAACAGTGTCAGTTATGAATTTGAAATTTACACGGTTATATGGATACTGCAAATGATTGTCATAATTGCTTGCTGTTATTGTTGGCGTTGGAAAGGACAAATCTCTATCATATAAATTAGTAATCTAAAGCATAGGTCATACATGGATAAATTAAAATGAATTAACTTAAATGTATTATATTTAGAAACACTTTTTAATTAAGTATTCCCAAAGTTTCAATTACATTTAACGATTATTCTCACAATAACATTAAACGCATTAAAAAAACTTTCGGCATTTATTAGCTTATTCAAAGTTATGTGTGGTCGAATTTTTAATACACTTCACGCCCCCAACTCTCCCCCTCGTATTATTTGCACAATAGTATTATTTAATGCATTTAGCTTTCGTAAATTTTGGACGTATTTAATTTATTAACTAAAAGATACAAAGCATGGCCTTTAGTTTATAGTTGATATAAAATGAATGTTATATTCGTGCCATTTTACTGACAAGCCGCACAAATGTTGAGCTATAGATCCCATTGCTTACTGATCGATAACATTCGTGCTGAAACAATAAAATCTAACCCCGAGTCATCATTTATATATATGATATTACAATATCAATTTTGACATTAAATACGACTATATTTAACAATTTTCATTTGTTTGTTTGCTCTTTTAATAACGCAAAATTTAATAATAAAAATAAAATATAATAACAGTTTGTATGCAAGCTTCATTTCATAACATTTTTTTTAAATTACCGCTGGTTGGTAGACAGGGCTAATTCTAAAACACATCCTTGATTTATATTGTACTATATAATAATGTAAATTATAAATTCTCATTAAATATATATTATAAAATAGAAAATTTTATCTACAATATTCTATTCCATTTTCTATTCTATTCCATTCTATGTTCGGTGTTAAGTTGTAGTAGTAGTAGTAGTAGTAGTGGTAGTGGTAGCGAGATAGAGTCCCGCAATCACGTTCCACTAATATTTTTAACTAAATCTCTAGCTGAAACTAAAAACACCACAAACATGATACGTATTCACTCTACGGCTCTACACTCTCATGCAGTTCCTTTATCGAGGTATTGCATAAAAAAAGCTTAAAACCCAATTAATCCCAAACAAATATTATGGTATGAGTATGGCATACTCAAAAGCATTGCATGTATTCACCAAATATGTGTAATTAAATTTCTCGTACGTGGTCTGTATATTGAATATCATCATTAACATGCAATAAGTTGTAGCTTTTGTTATTCATATTTAAAAAAATAGATATGAATATAGATATAGATATGTACAGAATAGAGTAATGTTTTTATCAATCAAATATTTCCGAACTGATATCCGCATAATTTCATTCCCTAGTTGCTTTGTTGTTTTTGCTAATTATTATGCACGTGAAATGTATATAAAATAATTATTACCAGTAATGTGAATTGCAAATTTGTTTACAGTAAAATATTAATTGGTTTACAACAGATCTAAGCTAAATAAAAGCATTTCACGTCCTGCAGGAGTACTGTAAAAGGAGTCCTTCTCCTTACCCTCTATATATGCATGGAAATTAGTTGTTTAGATACGTTGTTTGCAACCAACTCGCTTTTGTAATAGCCAACCATCCTTAGTCTAAATATTCATGAAGAATATATACAGTAGTAACATCAGTGAGATCCTATAGGATTCAGAAGACCTTCCTTATTGGCATGTGTGCACATTAACACTATGAATAAAACATTATTGTCGTCCATCTATTAAGTGTAGTCTGTGTTCTAAACAAACAAACAGTAAATTGAATATTTTTGCACCTATTTTTAATCCAAACAGAAACTATTTTATTTAAAACTGACGAGCATGAGGTAAAACTGGAACTCGAAACGTTGCTATTCCCACCTGAATCGTAACTCTTTTTTATACATGTAATAAAAATTACAATCTAAACCAATATTTATCCTTCTAAATTGAATATTCTTTCTCTAATACGTCTACTCTTTTTATAACTTTCATCTATCCTACAATCTAGTATACAATATATCATCATTATTATTAATTTCTGATAGTGTTAATCTGTTAACAAGCATTTGTTGATTAACAATAATTCTATACCATTGTTATTAACGCAATAGTCCATGCAATAACAATAATCATTTAATCAATTATTATATATTGTTATATATTGTATAACTATACTATACTATACTATACTATACTATTTACTACTATCATTTTTACTAAATTAATATAAAACTTTTTTCTACCACAATTTTCAACATATTGTTGAATATATACGATATATAAGTTCGTAAATGGAAAATGGAAAGGCGAGCAATGTTTCGCTTATTGTTTTTTCTAACCAAACATAATTATTATGTAGTTGTAAAGTTTATGAATTATTAAATACTGGGAGAATAGTACGATATATGCGTTATAACAATAGATGATATTTAAGTGAGTTTTATTATAATACCGGCATAACACAAACAATTTTTATTAGTATTGAAGGACTGAAAGTATTATTTTAATACTTAAATTACATTTAACAATTACAAATATTTAATTGATGATTTATAATGTTATATGGTATAGTATAGGTTAATTTTTCATTTATTTGTACAAATTGCCTTTTATTCACTCACAATAAATGTTACTTTGTAATTTGTTTAAATAATATATTTCCTTTCTTGTTGTTTACAAAAATTCAAGTTTTTGCGGTTAAAATTAATTGAATGTTGTTAGTTGTAGTTTGCTCCTTTTATGATGTTGAAATTTCAAAGCTAATAATTTTCTTTGTCTTAAAAGAAATTTCACAAAGTTTAACTTTTCTAAGTTATTTATTAAAATGAAATTTTTAATGCGTTGCTCCAGTTTATATTGTTAGCATTTCAAAATTAGTAATTGTGTGGTAAATATATTGCTTCATACAATATAGAGTCAATGTCAAAATAATTATTTATCCTATGATATATCACACATCATGTGCCTCGTTATAAAATATTTAATAAACCGTATGCAATAAATATCACCTAATATAAATAATTTCAAGAATATGGAAGAATTATTTGCGTTTATGATAAAGTAATTTTTCTTTCTACAATCTTAATATGCTCAATAGAAAGCAAAGTATAATTTATCGTTTCTTTATGGAAAAAACGTGTTTTTTTCTAATATAAAAATGCACTGTAAGATCGTATACGAGTATAAAGATATTTATTCTTAATATATGTTATTTGGGTAGTTTATTAAAAAGTTAATGCATAAAAAAAATCAACTAAAAAATTTGATATTATTTCGGGCGTATGTTTTTTTTGTTTTATTTTTATGTATTGTATAAATGCAGAGTTGCAAAAGGCTGTAATAAAAGTATATAAAATGAAATTACACGTGCGAGTTTCGTTTGTAATTTTCAAGATGTTTTAACTTTGTGCACTTATTACATTTTATACACCATTTTTTCAGATTTTTTTTATATTGAAATTGTAAATACTCCTCGTATGTGCTTAGATACAAGTAGTTGGCTTTTTCAACAAAGAAACACCAGTCACAACATTCACAGGGGTGAAAATTTATGAAGTAATCAAGAATTAGGACAGGTATCGTAATTCGATTTCAACCAATATAAGAACAAGCAAGTTAAATGACATCTGAATGGGACACCTGTTAATATATAGAGAAAATTGTTGAAATGTAGTCTCACTTTTAATTTATGCCGCCCTGTTCAAATTTTGTTTATATACTGGGCCGCATTCTAATGTAGCCTAAAGCACAATTTCCTTAGTGGCCCATATCACACTTACCCTGGCTTATAATAGTCGCAATATATATTATGCCTATAGTAAAATAGCGATTATGTTGTTTCCGTTTAGTTGCCATTATAAAGTTTAAGTCTTTCGTAATTAGTCCAAAAGTAGTAGCATATATAATAAAGAAGTGGTATCCTTTGATTTTACAAAAAGTATTTGGAAGTAGAACAAAGAGCACATACACCACAAATACACAAATATTTTATATCTACATACAAACACGTATGTTGAGTATGTATGTATATATACAGTCAGAGAACATTAAGTTAATAACGGCATTATTAGCGGTTGGAAAAACGAATTCTAAATGCGAGAGAGTTGCGCGTCCGGAAAATTCGCGGTTTGCTCAGAACCGTTACAAACAGGAGCTTGGCTGAAACTGTCTGTGTAAGAGCACGGTAGCAAGCATCGGTTTCAGCAAAAGCTCGTGCGGCGCTTTAGGTTGCGCTTGGCACTTCAGTGAGAAAAGTGCGCGATGTTGACTACCGCCTCCACATGCGGTATAATGCAACATACCTTGCACCATTTATATTTCGCGTCGTATCCTATCGCATTTTTTCTTTCTTTTAAATTTCAACACAGTACACTCGTATTCATAGTATATATGTATGTACGTGTACATTCTATTTCTATCGGTTCTATACATGAATAATGGTTTATTGTTAATGAATATCGGTAAGTTTAATTAACGCAAAATCTATAACCTTAATAGCATAACTAATTGCCCTTTGTTTGCTTGAAGCAAATGTTGCATATGTTTTTAATTTGAAATTTTTCTTTTAATGCAACATTCTGTTGAACGTATAGTTAGCAAAATGTGCGCTGCTCGGCGGTTGTTATTACAATAAGAAACCAACGCATTGATGTTATAAATTGCTTGAAATGAAGTAAATTCTCAACAATGAATGTTCCTTTTAAAGTTGAAGAGACCAGCAATCTGTCAAAGTCGCGTACTATACCCACGACAACATATTGTATATTTGTTAAAAACAAAGTGTAATTTGTTTTAAAGAAAAAACCTGCTCAAAGTTATGATATGTTATGGGAATAAGAATGACAATATGTATAGTCAAGTTGTTGAGTTGATTAAAGACCGAGGCAAGAATTGTGGTTAACATAACGGAAACCAAACACGTGTAGGAAAAGACTTGTGCGGAAGATGACATTTGAGAGTTACCTTCGTTGTATAAGACTAAAGGTCGTGGATTATGTATGCATTCACTGCATAAGACATGCCTTCAGCTCGAGACGGCAATCCACATACAGCACGAAAACTATCAAACATTCATCCAGGTCACAGCGTGCTTAGCTCATCCATCTTACGTTTTGTCGTCGCAGAACTATCATTCCCTTAGCTATTTACTACCTGCATCTATGCTATTCTATATACAGCCAGCCAGCCTCACAGCCAGCCTCACAGCCAGCGCTCACAGTACACACAGCCTTGTCTCTATGTCCGCCGCTGCCGCCGCCGCTGCCGTATACTTGTCCCTCACATACTTCAGCCTAACATTCAACCCTATGTGACCCATTCCATTTTCCTGCACCATAGTCATTTCTCTTACATGCCAACTTCACATGTGTACTCTCTCATTACTCTATTTCTGTGCTGGATGTTGGATATTTACAATTAACTACATCACAACCATTAAATGACAATAATAATACTATAATACATATTACCATTAAAACATATTATTATTATTATTAAAAATATTCAATATATTGTAACAAACACTATACGCATTATAGCAAACACATACACGTGGATATACTATACACATTGTATTTAAATATTTTTCTCGTTTATCTAACGCTGAAATTTAAATCCAAATACCAGTAGATTAACTTAATACATCCAAACTTTTATTTTACGCATTACAAAAAGAAAAAAATGTATGGCTCCCCCCAAAACAAAAACAAAAAACTATGACACATATGTAATGTATTTCATATTACACATCATACTATAATTTAATTGTAAAAATGCTTATAATGTTATTAAAGTCAGTGTGGGTGGTAAATGTATTAAGAAAATTGACTACATTTACTTTTTTCTTTTGTTGTTAAAAATGTTTCCAAGTGTAATAGTAGCAACAAAGGCAGTTGTGTGTGTGTGTATTAAGTTTACTAATATGAGAAAAGTTACTAGTACAGTTAACACAATTCTAATTGCTCTGTACAGGTTCTGGAATAGTAGATACAACAACCAACCAACAAAGTGGAGTAATGCAAGTAACTGGCAGCTGGCGACAGATTATGGCTTCTTAAAAGGATCAAAATGGGTTATTACTAAACCGATAATGCCTTTTTATCAACAACCTTCAATTTTATTTACACGTTATACTTGAAATTGTACGTAAAATTTTATAACACCTACTTTATCGGATTTATGAAGAGTCTGCATCATACTTTACCATATGATAAGTTAAAGGTATGTGAGTCGGTAATAGTATTAATGTAAGTATAAGTTGATATATACAGTTAACAACTCATCTCAAACATAATTCATATAAAAATTTAAACAGACATGCATGTAATCCTCATTTCAAATTCAAACTTATAGATATTAAGTAGGAATGGTTCTAATCCTAGTAGGATTATTAATTGCGTGTCCGCTTAGAGAACGATGAGAGAAAATTCCCACTATATCCATTAGGATAAGTTCGTTATGATAAAGTGACAAATTGGCAATTCAACTTGTTTAATACAACCAAAGATGGATTGTCTAGATTTATATAGCTTACGCACACCTAAACTTTTATTTAGTAAATCTACTCGCTATTTGAGTAAATTGTGTAAAAGTTAAAAGCGGGCCATCTTTAGACTTTAGAGTATACGCAGTAGTATGCGGCATAGGCATATCATCCATATCATAGCATCACTGCCAGATTAACCCTCCTACATTTTACGAACCTTTCTATAAATGGTCAACCATGAAGGTGGAGAACCCTATTAGATGGATAGATAAATAGAAAGGTTTGTTATCTGATATTGCACTAACGTTGTAAGTTGTTGGGTGGTTAGCAAAGGTTAGAATTGGGGTTAAGACGTGCATGGGGTGTACAACATGAATCACGTTAAACAAATATGTTAGATGTGTTGCGAGTTCAGTTAAAATCTTGAACACAGTGTTAATCCATTAAGTAAACGAATGTAAATTATTTTACAAAATCTTTTTAAATATGAATACGTGATGTATAACAATATCAACTGTTTATTGTTTTGATTACATCTTAAAACTATTCAGCCCTCTATTTACTTTTGATTTACTTACTCTACAAAAACAGAACTATACGTTAAAATTAAAATTAATTTTCAAATTATCTATTTAATATTTACAACAATCATCATATATTTACATCAAATATTAATTGAATCACGAAGCAAACGCTCAACATTTTTTGCTTTTCATTATCGAATACATATTTACTTATAACGATACGATGCGAAACAAGCAAATAGCAGCGTTAAATTATAGAAATACAACAACACAATTTTGCCAAAGGATGTCAAAGGCGAGAGCTGTTATACGGTTTAATTGTTGATTATTGTAGACTTAAATGCAGTTTGTTTGACCAAAGAAGTAAAATGTGCTCTTACATTATAAATAGACTAAAGGTTTGCACCTGGGTTCTGTACGTGGATATGAAACAAGTTGTAAAGTATAGAAACGCGTACGTGTGCAATGGTTGGGTTTATTTGACTCCATTTCATAATAAATGAGTAAAGCCATGATACAGACGCGACACGAAATAGAACCAGAGTTAGTATTTTTGAAGAATTACATTTAACTTGCAAAACATAAACGAGTTGGAAAAGTAGATATATATATATATATATATATCTATCTATATATATGTGTGTTTATATAACTATAGGTATATATGTACATAAAGTAATATATATTTACTTGTAATTAATCAAATGAATTTAATTTCATATATTAGATAATACTTTTAAACAATAGCGCGTGTTGGATAACAATATTTATATACAAGTGCAATCCTTTAGTCTAGACACGTCTTTAGGGACCTATAATATTGCAGTTAGACCTATAGGCCACAAAACCGATGTCCTTTGCTTACGCGTTGAGGATACCGAACATTTAACAACTTAAACATCACTAGATCTATCCAAATGGGTAAAATGCGTCATGTCGACATTGTAGTAATTCTACTAATTAAATATTCCAACAAGAGCGCTAATATTTAATACGAAATTTGAAACAAGCGGGACAGTGTTAACATTATCACAAATTTCCTCGCACAATCTCAGTTATATTACACCAAATTCAAATTTTAATTATTTATTTAAAGCAATAAAGGCGTTGCTTGATAAAATCAAACAATTATTAATTCCACTTTTGAAGCGTTAAAAAGTTTTTATTGCATATTTTCAATGCAATAGTTAATAAACGCTCCATTAGCTGACGTTTTATGATTATGATTTAATTAACTAAGTAATAATGACTATTAAGAAAATAGTTTATACAGTATATATAAATATAGTAATGGAATAGTTAGTTAAATTTCTATGTTCAGCTATGTAATGCACAATAGCTAATAATTATTATACAACCTATGGTATAGAGTATATTACAATTTTATGTAAAAATTACAGTAATTTTAAATTTATAGTATAATAATATTATATTATTCAATATGGATTTTTTTTAAATGCAATAGATAATAATTTCGAGTATTTATTAATAGTAGAAAAAAATCAATATGTGGAAATTTAAAAATATTATTAAAATTATTATTATTAAAACAAAATATAAACTCATTATTTGAAGATTTGAGAGGATAAATTGAATGGCACCTGCTGACGCTCTTTAAAATTAAAGGTGATAACAAAGACACGTAACACTAACCATTAACTTTTAACTATTACAGCTGGGATTCATTAGTTATGGTTGAATATAAGGGCAAACATGTAAAGCTGTGCCCCATTAGGCTTCCATTAAATTAACTTTCATTTGTAAATCAGTCATTGTGGATCAAGTGCTGTTCATGTAAAGATATTTAACTACTCCTAGTATACCTACAATTTAATAACCACCACTGTTCAGTTCAAGTGTCAAATAATTGGTTTACTTAAACAAAAACACGTTCATATGCTTTAGGCTGCGGGTAAATGCCCGATAGCATTGAACGGCTCAATTCAATTTCATTCAATAATATACATTTAGAAAACGCCATCCATCCATTTTAATATTTCCAATTATTTTGTTTTAATACTAAACCGTTTTGTTATTCAAAACACAAACAATATATATATATATATATATATTATAATCTATTCAATTAATAACAGAAAACAATTTTTAGTGATCATTGTAATGAGAATGGCTTACTCAATTTGTCACTGTCGTAGGCAATAAGAACTAGTCATCAACGTCATTTACTCAACGACAAAGAAAGAAGTGTACTAGATAAGTTGAGAAAAACGTGCAAAAACTCACCAACTACCTCCTAATCTTTGTTAATAATCAGTTAGGAAAAAATAATTTTTACATTTCTATTCCAAATAGATTCGTTAATAAAATTAAATAAATTACAAATGTGTGAAGCGATCTCATATATTTTAACATACATTGTAATTATATACGTGCCGTTTAGATTATTGCTAGAGTTATATTTATGTATTAATTATTATAAACCTACTAAATATATATCTCGTATATATGTATATATAACAGGCGCACAAATGATCATTTTAAATGATTGCTTTTTCTATGCGCCACAAAAACAGTTACTCATTATTAAACTTTTGATTATTTTAATTTCCAACTATTACTAAATCTAGACAGACCATTATCCAGTAAATAGTTTGTTGTTCATTTAAACAATAAAAAATAAAAGTAGTTCAATGTTCAATTTCATTTTAATTTTACCAACATGCATCACCATTATTTATTATTTACTATTTACTATTTATAATCAATATCATTATTCCTCAAGAATGATGATATTCTTTTTTATTCTTATTTAAATCTTTTGCTTGTTATCTAGAAACAACTTCTTAAGATGAATGATAAAATACGATTACAATAATAAGGGAAAGAAAAAATGCACTATGGCACACTATGGATTACTTGTCTTTTTCTACTGAATAAACCTTATCGACTGCATCATTTTTTTGCCTCACTCTTCGAACATTCACTCATTCAAATCGGTAAGTGCTTTAAAAATGTAGATGACAATAAATAATTGGAAAATCGTTTTTCTTATTGAATTTTTCGATTGTGTATCTGTGCTTTTCATGTGCATGTGGTTTTGTTATATTATAAATCAAATTTTAATTGGATAAAATAAAATTTATTTAGACAAATAATACAATAATAAATCAAATGGAAACTTATTTAAAAAAGAACAACATGCTCAATGTGTAGATATTGATTTTTTACTGACTTTGTCCCTTTTCATATCTTCTACACATCAAATTTGTCACTCTGAAAAAACGTTATTTTTACCCTGATCTCAAGGATAGTAAACGTCAATTTAGTATTTTTTGTAGCGCCTAATACATTGTCATAAATAACTGCCTGATATATGACTTTTTATATATTTTACGACTTTTTATTTCTTATATTTTTAATATTGGAAGCAACAATTAAGAATAACTTTTTTATAATATAATACGCATAGAATAGAAAACAAAACAAATTTCATTGATAAGGGAAAAGCAGAAAGAAAGAGTAGTGGCTATTTGAAATACTTGAAATATAAATAAAGTAGGAATTGAAATGCAAAATCGCAAAAATGCAAAATGAAAGCATATTAATTGATTACATTAAAATTAAATGATTGCAATTTTTAAAGGAAATTGTGCGGACAGATATTAAAGCAAAGGGAGGGATTAATTATAGTGCGTTTGATTATGTTGATATATATTTGCAATAATGTTGCTGGTGACAGTAAAATTGGACTTTGGATTTAAAAAAAGTGTAATGAATAATTAGCTTTTATAATATGATGTCTGGTAAACTGGTAAAACAATCTAAATGTAAAATACCAACATGAATGTAATTCTCTTTGTAATTCGAAAATTGGCTTGTTAATAAACCTATTTATTTAATAATAATTTAATAACATTGATAAATGATAAATTACATTTAGGCGAATGTCATTTTAACCTTCATTTGTTTTTGAATTTTATATTGCAAATTGGCAATTTTATAGATTGATTAGTCAATATAGCATACAATTTTACTTAAAATAATAACATACACAAATATCATTGTAATTGGTTGTTTATTTAAATAATAAATTCAATATGTGTTTATACCCTAGAGGTAAATAGTGTTAACTCAATTTTTGCTAAATGAACTTATTGATTTACATCATAATTAATTAATATAACTGAACGTTGTCAATATTTTTGTCACTTTACATACATACGTATGAAAAATACATGAATGCGTATTATTTGTTATGTAAAATTGTAATTAAATATGCAAAAAGTTTCACGTGAAATAAAATAAAAAGTTTTTTGTTTTTGCATAATAATTTTATCCCTTTTTGAGTTTGTATAAAACACATTTAAATAATTTCATTCATCTAGTTCTTTTCTAATTAAAAAATTAATATAATAAATTATTAAACTCGTAAAAACTGTAACACTAACTGTAAATTTTAAATGAAAATTTTGGACATTGGCCAAAATTGCTCAAATTGAAGTGGCCGCAATTACCGTCTAAATTAGCTCATTTTAATTAACAATATGTTATTTCGTTTCATAACCATTATCCTTGTAAGAAAAATTTGCAAACCGTTAATAGATTAGATTAAAATTCAGAATTTAATTAAACTGAATATACATACGTATACATATAAGAAAAAATGAAGGAATTAAAAACACAGTTTCGTACAAACATACATACATACATATATTCATTTAAATATTTCAGTCTAGAATAATGAATTTAAAGTAATTATAATAAAAATAGAGATATGCGTGAAGCACCGTAAATATGTTAATGTAAAAACATTAAAAGTGGATTATATTTGTTAAATTAATATTACATGTATAAATATATATATATATATGTAGGTAGTTATACACATAAAATAATTCTTTTTTATCTAGTTCTGTTTGTTCTATCTCTTTGTAATGTAATCTTGAATTGCATACAGCAAAAAACAGTTGCTTTTATAAATAATTATTACAAAGTATTACAGCAACTTTGTTGGACAAAACAAAGTGGCTTTTTACTTGAACTTGGTTTTTAAATAACACATCACAAATTTTATCCTCAAATTTAAACAAATGCGGTAGGTACTAACAATGTTGTATGAATATACAAGTGACATTTTTCTTGAAACGCAACCGTGCGGTTAAACAGCATTTTAATAATTCTATAATAACATCGTAGTTAAAAATTTAATACGTATACCTGTAGGTGATACAAATAAGGTGGTACGGCTAATTGTTTATTAACTCCTACGCATAAATACATTTCAATCCACATAAATATTCAATAATAGGCACAAATCTCAAATTATAATTTCAAATTGTGTAATAACTTATTAACTATACTAAGAAATACGATAATCATTATTAAGAAGGAAAAAAAACAAATAACTCTCTTATAAGCCCATGACAAACAATTAATTAATAATAATATATTGTGTGTAATTCATAAATGTTTCAGCTGCTTGAAACATTATTTTGTTATAAAATTAAGCGATATCAAATGAAAAATTTGTCAAGAATAATTTATTATACAATTACTAAAATCCTTTTTTCTCCATTTTTTTGCTCCAAATTATAATAATAGTCCTTCTTCCGCTAGTGAAGTAGGCGTTGGGCAATATATAACAGATAATGACAACGTTATCTGGAAGAAGAAAAATATGTCCAAGATTTTTTAATTAGTATGTTGTTAGAAAGAGTGTGTGAAGCGATAAAATGTTATATATATTGCAGGATACGCAATGTTCTTTGTTTTTATTAAACAATTAGAGAAAAGGTATTTATTCCACAAAGGTGGATACTTGTACAAATAGTAAAAAATCATTTTATTCGTATTAATAAAACTTATTATGTTAAAGTATAAACCTTTTTAATAACAATGTTTTTCATTATTTATTTAATATTATAAGGAAGATAGAATTAAATTATACAGAGTATTTCATAGTAATATTTCATTTAATTAAGTGCCACACAATTTGTAGATATAAATTAAACTATGCTGAGAAAACTGCTTATTAAATTATCCTAGAAGGAAAAGGCTTAACTCTTGTAATTATCTTTTATAAATATAGAAAATTAAAACAATCAAATACTCGTATATATTTGATATAAATTAATTATTTTGATTTTTTTCTCAAACTAATAGCGTTGCTCTTAATTAAATTTTAAACATTTAAAAATAACTGCACAGATCGTTAGTGCGTTCTAAAGAAAAAAAGAAACGGTTTCACCATAAATTTAGTGAAATTTGATTTCAAAATAATGCTAAATAATCCTGCGTTAATATGTTAATCTTTATTTGTTTGTTGAAACTTCCTATATTTATTATTATAAATAAGGCTTAGATTTATTTAATAAACATAACTACTTTAAAAGCGAATTAATTCCATTTCCATATAAAGTTTTTTTTCTCAATGCGATTTGACTAAAGTGATGGATGGATAAACAACAAATATTGTATTAATTAATTAAATGTGTTATGTAAGCGAAGCTATAAATGTAATTCTTGATCTTGATTGCGATTTAAAAAATTGAAAAAGGAAGAAATTATTAACATAAACAAAACAAATCAAGGAAGTTTTTGTGCTATCTCGGAGTTAAAATCAGTTGTGGTCCTTCATAAAAACAAGTAAAGATTATAACCTCGAACGTTTGCATTGTAAACAATAATTGCTTGCAAAAAATTATTGAACGATTGAAAATAATTCGAAATACACAATTTATGATATGAAATCAATTAACCCAATAATGTAAACAACTATTGAAGTGTTCCAGTTGCGAGTATAAATCATGTTCGATATATATTTTTTTTAAATTACCTACGCTTGTTGCATTTCTCTTCGTTTAATAGACATTAAATAAATATTGACTTTACTCTGCATAATTTTATATGAATTTTTGCGTGGCGTAAAATAATCCCACCGATATGTGTATTTTTTAATAAACAACACAAAGCTCAAAAATTATTGATTTAATCTCCAAACATTGCTCCTATCATTCATTATATTGCAATAAATGTTTAATTGTAAAAAATGTCCATGCCTATTCTAAATTGTAATAATAATATTGATTGATGGTAGTCCATGGTTGTTGTTATATAATGAGAACTGTAATGACTACATGCAATACTAATTGCAAATTTCATTAATAGCAACTATAATCTATTTGAGCCTTTCGGATTTATATATTGTAGTACAATTAATTGTAGACGGCGCATGGTCAAAAGTTAAAACATAAAAATGATAAGAATGTGAGCGATATAATTTTTCCCAAGTCTTGTCGCTGTATATAAAATTGATATTTTCTGATAGGAAGTGTGTTGAAAAGCACATCACATGTGAAATTTTCAGCTGCAACAAAAAGAGCACTGCGCCAGAACCGCGATAAAAGTAGCAACATGCATTTGCAATCTGTATTGTTTTCAGGAAAATTATGGTGTATTAGCGTGTTTTAATGATTACAATATTGTTAAACAACAGTAAGCACAATGTGGTACATTACATGTTTACATGAAAGCTTCTACATAATATGTAATACGTAATAAATTAATAATGATTATTCTGATTGACTTATACTCAAACTATATAAATCAATTTACGTAATTATTACAATTACGGTTTGAATAAACTAAATAAATGCAAGAGGAAGTCGATTCTATAGCGTATAACTGTTTATTCATAATAAAACTAGTTAAGAAAGATCAATTGCAAAACATTTATCTAGCTTCGACGTTTTGTTAGATTCTAAATATTTTATGGATATACATGAAAGTACATATACATATATACATACGTCTACTTCATATCTCTAGTATCACACCTATCTTTCGTGCATTGCTTCTGGCTGTAACGGTCTACTCTTTTATTTTTATTATAACTAAAATCATTACAACTATTATTGCATTTTATTCGTTATTTAGTAGATTACCTATATTGTGTCTTTATATACCTCACCTCATATCTAGTTTCGCCAGAAGAGCGAAGAATGACAAACAAAAAAATCTCAACTTTGATATTTGAAAGAAACGAATCTTATCTTGAATCTCCATTATGGATATTATTAAAAATATTTTCATTCAATTTGCAAAGAAACAATAAAACGTTAAAGTAGATCATGTCAAATACTGCTAACAAATCAACTTTTTGATGATATTGCTAAAGAATGTTTTCAAATCTTTTATTTATTTTAAAATACAGTATACTCCTTTAGTAGATTTAATTATAAATTTAATCAGAAAAACAAAGTATGTAATTATTACATTAAATATTTTATACAATAAATATATCAAAATATATCAATTTGGTGAAAATCTAAATAAATATTTTTATTAATTGCCTTGTCGGCATTTTAATGACAGCCCATATAAAATTTAATATTTGTTATTTTACGCCTAATAGCTTTACATTAATATTGCATGTTATAAATAAATATTATTGTAAAATAGTGGCGCGAATAAAAATTAAATATTCCAATTGTCGCATTTTTGTAGCAAAATTATTCAAAAGTTTTCTTGTTTGCAACAAAGTTCCTCGTAAAAATCTTTTCAACAATATGTTATAAATAGATTAACGTTCTTCAATTGAGTTATTTAAATATGTTAAAGTTTTAAATTGATTTCGACTTTTACACAATTAAAAAGTTTGTCATATTTATAGCGACATTTTTACGCACTGATACATTATTAATCATGAGGACATGACGTTAGTTTTTGAAAATGAATTAAATCCAATTAGGAATTAATCAAATTATTTAAAATAATTACGTAATTTATTGATATAATAATGCAGCATTGATTTTATTTGTCAGAATACAATTTATTATATATTAAATGTGACACTGATTGAAATCGATTATTTAGATAGACAATAATATAAATAATAATTTTAATAGTTGTGTAAATGTTTCTTTGTCTTGTTTGTTTTTTGTTTGTTTTTTGCATGAAAATAATTCATTTGGAATGATTAAAAATAGATATTTTTATTATTTTATTATTCAAATTTCGATCTAACATAATTAATGCATTATGTAGGATGTTAAGTGCTTCATTTTTAGTATGCGACGACGACCTATTTTCACGTAATATATCTGATACACACAGCAACACACAGCAACACACAGATACAGAGAGATGCTGTAGATAAAATTTAAAAAATTTGTTAATGTTTTTTATATACAATTTAAAAGCGTCCTCATTTAATATTAAAGCGAATTTGGTAGATATGTGTGCGTTAACAACTCTGTATGCGTCTAAACACGCTCTTCTTAATTGATTTGGTAAACTCATTTAAGTGGCAAAGATTGCTAGAGGGTTTAATTACTGATAAATGAATAAATGCGTGAACGTCCTAATAACCTCTTTTTGCGTAAAAAATATGTTTGTTACAAATGCAGTTATACATATGCATATATGTATATGTATATGTATATGTATACACGTACATACGTGTATGTAGATATGGGAAGAAGGAGTTAGTGTACTAGGCTGTGAGGCTGTGGAGGCAGGAACGATAAACCGACCGAGCATTTGCTATACATACAAACGTTAATGATAATGCTAATGTTAATAGTAATGGTAATGGTAATAGTGTGATGGTGAAGGGAAATCCATGTAAAAATCTATCATAGGTAGGTGAATAAGACACCTCTAACTACTATATAGACGATACCGAGCTATATAAAGGCTTGGCGTCTTTAAGAAGGCATTTGCTTGTAGTAGTGGCATGACTCTTGCTTCATTCACGGTATGATTTATTTACATATTTTGTGCACTTCCCATTTTTATACTCGGAACTTGTTGAAAAGTTTCATTGTGTTTTGAAACAGTTTTAAACTTGTATATAGTGATGTGATATAATTGCCTCAACTTTTGTGTCGCAGTGTTAAATAATCAGTTTATCAAAACAATAACATTTTCTAGTCATTGTTTATCAAACTAATATAACTAATACATTCATAATTCATTCATTCATTCATTCATCCAATACATACATCATTGATCGTCTCCTTAAATATGCGCGTTGCTATTTTTATTATATTATTATGATTCAATCATTATTATTTAATAATTATAATATTTAAAGTAGAAAAGTCCTCGTCGATTTTTTATTCTTGTTAAATTTAAATTCGTTTCCATTTATCTTAACAAAAAAAAAGTTTTAAAGTGCGAATTATAACCGACTTGCCACACACAGCATATTAAATATATTTAAATTTGGTCGATAATTTAGAACTGAATAAAGGAAGCAAAAAGATTACCTTGTGTTTTAAAACCTCAAGATTCGTCACGATTTATTTTGCATAGCTGTTTTTATTTTACCTTGGAAAGAAACCAAATATTACAAAACAACAACCCATTTACTATAATATCAACAACAATAAACATTGTCATATTTTTTATGTTGCTGTCGTTATAAATAATGTTTTGTTTTATTGTAGGCATCATGCACAGACTACTGGTCTTATCATCTTTGTTTTTTTGTGTCACAAATGCAGGCTTAGTTAGACTGCCAAAAATTTACAATGCTTTGATAACATCCGATGAAAATTTATCACCTAGTCAAGCCTATCCAATTTTGGAACCAGTTTTACGTACTACAGCGCTGGGTGTTGCATTTCCTCCAATTGTAGTTCATCCACAAATTCGCAATCACGAACAACAACCGCCAAATTCGCACAAAATCGAAGATGCCGACTTTATCAATAATAAAAAGGTAAATAATTTTATTCACTTTACTTTATTCCATTATATCAATTCAAATAAAATCAATGAATTAATTAATTAATTAATTAAAGAAATAAATTAATAAAAAAAATGTCCTTTAGTCCAGTTTTTTATACTATTTCAAGTATAATTAACAGTACTTTTACTTCTTGTTCTGCTCTTGTATATACATAAATGTATATTATTATATTAATTGTGTAGGAAGAAACAACAACACAAAGCATAGAATTATCAGAGGAGTTAGAAAATACAAATAAAGAAAAAACGAAGCCACAGCCCAAACCGCAATTAGCATACCACGGTTCACTTTACCCTTTAGCCTATGACCCTTACGTTCCTTACGGGTACCATCACGACTTTCTTTATCCCGCTTTGCCTTTTTATCAACAACCTGTTTTTGTTGATTTAGGACATTACGAAAATAATAGAAAAACAGAAAAGGAAGAACCACTACTCAAACCAGCTATTCATATTAAAAAGAATCCAGACATTCCTGATGTACTTCCACCATTGCCCATTAGAAATGAAAGAAAGCGGAAATCCTGATTATCTACATTTATCATTACATTATATAAAAATAATCTAATACATCACGTATTTATTTCTAGATTCTAGGAATTAGTTGTAATTTTTTTTCATGTTTTATAGAAAGAAATAGGAAAATATTTTTATAGAATAGATTTTTATACTGCATTGATTTTGGATTATAATACGTTGTTGTGACCAAAATCATATTTATTAAAGCGGATTATACGTTTATAAATGTACTTTTTTAATAATCAACTTATTATTACATTATCAAATAGACAAACACAAACATACTAACATATTAACTACTTTTTGTATACTATTTATTGTAATTTCATATTTATCAAGTTATTTTTATAAATTCTCAACATTCTGAAACTAATAAATGTAGTTATGTCTGTTTATTTCTCTTCGTATATGTGTATCCAAAGATTTGTATGAAAAAATGAAAACCTTTTCCATATTCAGTCGTTACTCCAATATTAACGTAATTGTAGCCTACGCCACCCCCTAAAAAATATGGATAAGCGCCACTTGATGGTAATTGATCTAACACATTAACGCATGTTATATTAACAGGAGCATCCACATTTATCTAAAATGAAATAATTGTTTAACAGCGTTTACATTTAGATATATAATAAATTAATTTAGACAACCTTTATATCAGCAGATACATGACTTTTTCCATCATTATTTAATATGATATTTTCTCTATGCAATTCTCTGTGCTCTTTCAAACATCGACCAATATACAAATTATGTTGTCTTTTAATTACATGCACATCAACTGAAATCATCATCTATTAGGAAAGTATATAAATCAATATGTTTTTATTACATACTGTAAGCGCCTTTATGGTATGTATTTTTATCGTATTCCCCAGTGATATTTTTAGTTGTCACAACTGTGTGAAAAACTGGTTCGTTTTTTGTATCAATTATTGAACCAGATATTAAATTATTGCAGCACAATAACGCAACGCAAAAAATTTTAAACGAATTCATATCTTTAGATTCAGTTTGTTTGGAAATACTGAATGGAACTGGCGCTTAAACTCTTCATACTACATTACGATAAAACAATCTGGATGACATTTAACCCAATAAATAACTTATAGTTTTACTACAATGTGAATAATTCATAATATTCAAATAAATCTTATCAATTCAAGTTTTATTTATTTATACTTGAAAATCAACAAATTTAAATGCACTTCCTAAAATAATGATTATATGTTATAATTTATTCCAATATTATTTATTTTTCATTATAATTACCTATCTGTTAATAATTGCCGAGTGGACAGGATCGATTGCAATATGTTTGAGAAAACAAACATTTTAAATTTAAATTTTATGAAATCTAACAACAAGCAATTTCAGCTTTTGTAATCTTGTAATGCATTTTATCCTATTTTAAAATATTCATATTTTAACTAAGAGATTGTATCAGTTATGTGTCTGTTTTCGAAAAGACAAAAGGAATTAACTTAACTATAGTTATTGTTGGAGATATTAGTTTTGATATTACGAAATATATGATAATGCACAAATCCTTTTTCTAAAATCTAAATTAGATTTTATACATTTCTATTAGATATACTGTTTTGCTACCTTTTATTTTCACATGCCATATCATGTTTTCCCATAATATTTTATTCACATGCATAAAAACTTTTTTGAGATGATGATTTTGCGTATTATAATTAAAAAATATATAAATTTAATTAAATATTACATACATTCTATTCATCTACTATGCTCTATTCGCTGAATGCTGTTGATTAAAAGTTACAATATTCATTTTTTTATCAACTGTTAATACATCAAAAATTATATGCTCTTATTTTCCTGGTATTTTGTACAAGTTAAAATATTAAATAATCGATAGTTTGCTACATGAGTGCAATACTAATTACACTCCAACTAACCGATTGTACTTTTCAAAAATATTTATTGTATTCCGGTTGCATATATTCAGCTTTTGCCCAATCCATTTGATAGGAAAATATTGATATTTCCGACACTAATTGTTTTTGTTTTATTATGAAATTTTGAAATTCGTTTTTTATATGATTGATAAATATATCTATAGAGTAACTTGCCCAGTGAACGAACACTATCGATATAAATTTAAATATAAAGAATAATCGAGAATCTTATATTACTTATATTACTACAAGTGGTTTACTTTTAACTACTGTCGTAGGATTCAATCATTATTTTTCTTTCCAAATCAATTTCCATCAAGAAATTTTATTATCAAATGGAAAAAATTGTTATTGTGTAATAAGTTGTAGCATTATAAATATTCTTTTAGTTTAATATGTTCAAATTTAATTTATACCATGTAGGCTTATATTTTGGAAACGTTTATTTTCTAAAATCGATTGTTGGTTCGGATATCTTGACTCTTCATTCACAAAGTATTTGTCTCCTTTAAGATTAAATACTTTTAAAAGCATTAGTTATTATTTAAAGTATCATATTTTGTAACAAAATATCCGATGATTGGACAAATTTTTAACTTAATATTTCATATATAGCTCAAAAATACAATTATATATACGAAAATTCCAAAGTCCAACTGCAACGTATTTATTTACTGGGTAGTTTAAAACATACATGTAGGATAAAGAATGCTATAATGTTGTAAAGGATAAATAGATAAAAATAGACAATTCTTCAATTATGCCGCTTTGTCTATAATTAAGAGTGTTACAAAATATTAGGAATGTTTAAAGTACAGGTACACATTTAAGCTGATTCAATAGCAACGGAATCTTCGTTTGATGAAGTACTTTCAGTACCTGGTTTCTCCTCAGCTTTCGCTGGTTCCTCAACTGGATTCACAAAAGTAGCGCCAAAGACTGGATTGGCGGCAATGTATTGTGGTTGAAGATATGCTGGTGATGAGACAAAGGTTGGTGTATAGTAGCTGGCTGGGACAACGTATTGAGCGCCATAGTAGTAAGGATAAGCGTAAGCGGCATAACCATGTCCTTCTACAGTACTGTAGGAAAAGCTTCCTCCAACTCGGTCAGACTTAACAATTGCACTATCAAAAGCTGGTGATCTTACAAAAGTGGTTGATGGCACAACGATACCACCATTTACAAAAGCAACAGCCAAGAAAAAGCAAAGTACTGTGACCTAAAACAGACACTGTTATAATACACGTATCAGCACTAAGTAAACTTGACTACCTTCATTGTGTAGCTTCTAAATTGAGTATTTTACTGATAATGCTTCTTCATGTTCGGATATTTGCTTTTATAGCAAGATTAATATCCCTACTTAAAATCCACACCTAAAATACGCGATTTATATGCGAGCCAAATTGTATCATTTCCTTATTATTGCAAACCGATCGTCACAAGCCATTTTAATTGTAAATTATAATTTTACAATAGATAAAAACAAACTTTAATTAATGCTAATAATAGGCGATCTCGAATATAAATTCACATTCAACACCTAAACATGTCATTATTAATTTGGCACAGCAATGAAAAAATTCAATGCTATTTCAGAGAATTTTTCAATTATTTCATGCTAATATATTAAAAGCATTCAATAGGGTTTACATTAAGACCATTAGAATCAATTTTTATATTGAAAACGTGGCTGCATTGATACACCAGAGATAAAACTTTTTTAATATAAAATTAAACCGAAAACAACATTAAAAATAGGAACTTGTTTATTAGTTTTTTTTTTCACGCAAAAGCTTAATATTTTGAAAGTTTTAATAAATGGAATAATTAAGTGTCTGGCTATAATGTATGCATACATTTATAAGAATAAAGTTTAATCTTCTGCATTATCAAATTATTTCTTGTGAATAAATAATATCAAGTCTACCGGAAAATTATGTCCGTTTGAGAAATAAAACAATGGTAATAAATCAGTTAATACCAATTTTTCAAACAAAACTATCTAATGCATTCTTACTCTATCATTTCGCACCAATTTTGTTTAATTGAAAACTTTAATTTTAACAATGTAGGTTTTTTTTGATAAATTGTACATTTAAACCAATACACAATATTACATAATCAATAAAAATTTATTTAAAAATTAGCATTGTCAAATAGTGAGCTCTTAAAGTACAGAGTTGACGCAATGTGAAACATGTAAATTAGGCTACAAAAGTAAAAAAAATAAAATTTGTATTTAAAAATTGGAATTATTCTTGCAAAACGTCTTAAATGCGGATAAACACTATAGTGTAAAATAAATATACGTAAAGATAAGAGAAAAAAAATATTTTTGTTGCATACTATAAACGGACAGAGCGTTCCGGTAGACCTGATATTTGAGAGTTGAAATTAAAAATAAATTTAATATCTGTAGAAATATGTTTATAAAATATTGTAAATCGTATAAATATCCGAAAATGCATAGAAAATTAAGTTAAAATATCAATTTGTTATTGAAAATGCGCATAAAAAACACAACAATAAAAATTCAATCCAAATAAATTTAAAAACATGTTGAATATAAAAAGAAAAATGTAGCAATTTGTTATGATATATCTGAAAATAAAACAAGAAGTTTTTAAAGGAGCATGCAAAAGTGGGAATAGAAAATATGTAAATGCATTTTCAGTTTTGTGTCCATAAAAAATAACAGCTGGAAATCTGTAGCCAAAATATAACGTCATTTAAAATAAATATGTTTAATCATTAAAAACGTTGTTGGAAATTTTTCAACGATAAAACAATTCTCGTTTTTTATGTAGACATATATATAACGGAAAACAAAGACAAAGTCACGCAAAATAATTTCAATTCAATCATTCAATCCATGAGTTATTATTTAGCGGATCAATAAATATAAATTAAACGTGTTAAAAATGTTGAAATTCTCAACATAAAATATTAAATAACGATTAAAAATTAATATACAATATTTTTATAGCTGAACTTTTCGCAGCACATTTTTTAGTTGAAAACTTTTTCTATAAATTTCAAAATAACATTTTATTCTAATACATCAAAGTGAAGCATTAACACCACTTTATAACAATTTACATTGCATTTGATAACTAATTAAATAATAGAATATAAAAAAGTTTTTTGCACTAAAACCCTTTACAAAGTAACTTATTAAAGTTGTTATCGCGATTAAGCAATAATGAAAACAAACTTTGTATTCAATTCATTCACATAACAATTTCATCTTCATTTAGGTCAAAATTGAATAATCAATTTGAGCCCCCGAAAAAAAAACGATGCAAATGGATTTATTGAAATGGTCAAGAACGAGCATTGATCTGTCGAACGGCCTTCAATAAAACGTGAAAAATATTTAAATACGGAAGCAAAAAAAATGGTTTGTAAGTATATAAGTAAATACATATAAAGTTCTGCGGATGACAGACACTATATTATAAATATTATAACTTGAAAAAATGAAAACAAAAGAATAATTGATTTGAATTATATTTCAATAAATCTTGAAGACATATATCGCTTATTTTTTTACGCTTACGGTCTCAATAAATTTTCTTTCCTTTATTTAAGTACCAGTACAAGTTATCCTACGTATGCATATGGTCGAATCTTAAAATGGCAAGGTCAGATTGGGTGTGGTTTTAAAAAACAATGAAAATACACATAAATTGGACAATTTCGAAGCAACATATAAATAAATTTCTGTCTGTATTCCATATGTTCTCGTAAATAAAATTCAATGCCACTGTCTCACTCTATAACCACCGCCGAATATCACATCATACATTACTTATATCCCTTACTTATATTAACTCATCCATTACTCTAATATGTGTACAAGCAATGAAATTGGCTTATTAACGCACATTTTATATACTCGTTCGTACGTATGGTACGTACGTATATACGAAATTAGTTGTAAAGTAAAATGAAAATATGATATACCTGCAGCAAAATGCTTCCATGTTACAACACACATAAACATCTACCTACCTTACCTACCTACTTACTAACATAGGAGCAAAAAGCAACAAAAACACATTGTTTACTATGATTTATATGAATATTACCCGTTTCTGCTTAAAATTTAATTAAATAATTACGAATTATATCGGTAGTTATTCATAACATTACATGCATTGTTGATTTTGTGGTTTTAAACATTTCAACAAATTAACAAGCTTAATTGACGCAATAGCATTAAAGGTTTTTTATTGTTAAAGCGCTCGAATCGTAATCGAACATTGCTGCTGCGAATTTATATAAAATGTATGAATGTAATATAGGTAATTAGGTATGGATAAAAAAAAAGGTTGAATCATAAAAGTGAAACTTGTTCGAACTGATAAAATAATTTATAAAAAGACAGAACGTGTGATTCATATTAATATGAAATTAATATGAAATTAAATTAATTAATGCTTTCCATATTGCTGGCAAAATCGTTGCGCTATAAAATATATTTTGTTGCGATTAAAATGATTTATGTAAATTTTTAATGAATTCTGCGACATGCATCAAGTAAGCAGTACGCAGTGCCGAACTTGCAGTGAGCAACTTGTAGAACAACAAATTGTTGCTGTTATTTCAAGACAAATCACAGTCTTAGAAAACTTGCATCTACTAAATCAACTATTCTATTAATAATATAATAACAAAATCTTAAATTCTAATTTTCCCAGCTTGCGCTTGATAAATTACACATTAATATTAAATAACCTTTAAATAATTAGATAATAAATCTATCAGACTACACCGTTAAAATGGGCATAAATGTGAAATATAAAAAAAGTTTTCCGAAAAAATAAAAGTTTTCAACTTCTCATCAATAAAAACTTACGAAATATAAATTTCGAAAAAAGAAGTTAGTATATAAAATTAATAGCATTTAATTGGAAACGGTTGCCGTTTAGTTATTAATCAAAATCAAAAATGCCAGTCTTAATCATCGTTTTACGCTCTAAATGACATTGCAGCATTAATTAAGTGGTTAATTACATAATAAACATATCTTTCAGCTTACAGGTGAATCATTGTGCGCTTTCATGAAAATGTTACTACAAAATTTACCACCGAGATTGATAACATTGTTTTAAAGACACGACAATTTGTAGGTTAATGCAAGACAAATGTGAGAACAAAAATTGCAATTTTAAAACGAAATTTAATAAATTAGTTAACTCATTGTGTTGTTTGTTACACAGTTGGATGAAACAGATTTACTTAAGATTTTAACGTTGAATTCATATACAAATTACAATTAAGCATTTGTACGTTAATGTAAGTGAAATGTTAACAAAAATGTACAATTTTAAAATCTTATGCAATTAACTGTTTAAAAGACGCTACAATTTGTAATAAATTGTCTTGATGCACCTAAATTAACACGAGTTATTTAACGTCAAATCTAGTGTATGTATAATTAAACAGATTTACTCAAGTTTTTAACGTCGAATTCATATTGGATTTGTATTAAAGCATGATAAAAAATGAATGATTCGAAATAGGCGACAAGTGAAATGTTAACAAAAATTTTCAATTTTAAAACGAAATTTATAATCTTATGCACTTAACTATTTGAAAAACGCTATAATTTGTAATAAATTCTCTTATTGCACCTAAACTACGTCTAGTTTTTTAATGTCAAATATAGTGTATGTATAATTAAACAGATTTACTCAAGTTTTTAACGTCGAATTTATACAAGATTCGCATTTAAGCATGATAAAAAATTAATGATTCCAAATAGGCGACAATCTGTACGTTAATGCAAGTGAAGCGTTAACAAAAATTTCTAATTTTAAAACGAAATTCAATCAATTATTTATGGTTTTATACAAACAAAACAATAGTCAATTTTTTTAAAGTATTATATTTATATACAATTAATGATGTAAAAAGCATTTACAATTTGTAACTAATTGCGTTGTTGCACATTTAAATAAATTGTTATAATTAACTCGTGATTTTTAACGTTAATTATAGTGTGTATATAATTCGTATATTAATAAAAATTTTGCACAATTAAATTAAATACCAAAATTAACTGTGTTAATCATGTTAAAAAATCATACGTAACTAATAATTTAAACGAAGCGACAATTTGTATTTAAGTTAATCTAAGAGAAATGTGAATAACAATTGCAATTTTCAAACAAAATTAAATAAATTTGTTACTTAATTGCATTGTTGCGTAATTAGATTAAACAGATTTGCTCAAGTTTTTAACGATTCGTATTTAAACGTAGTATGCAAATTTATATGCAATTGATGACTAGAAAGAAACAACAATTTATTTATCAATCTAAGATAAATGTGAACAAAAATTGCACACTTAAAACGAAATTTTAATAAATAAATTGTGTTTATATTTACAAAAATTTACTTAGCTCTTTTGTATGTACGATATTCGTATGCCATCAACGATTCTGAAAACACTACAGTTTGTGCTAGGTAAATATAAACAAAAATTAAATAAATTAAAAAATTATATAATAATTTTCATTCTTCGCCTTTTATTTATATTTTCACCTAGCTCCTATATTAATCAAATGAATTATATCCAACTCTTTTATCTTAGTTCCGGAAACTCATTAATTTGTTTATATAATTTGATGCTCCAGTTTTTATAAAAAAAAAGTTTTTCTATTCCAGGTATGCCTAACAAGTACTTGGAATCCTACATCTAAGGACGTTATATTGTCTTGTTATTCAATTTTTATATGAACAAAGAATTCCTCGAGTTTTTTAATGTACACTCATATGCAATTAACAATTCGATATGCACTACAATTTGAACGTTCATATAAAATATAATAAATAAAATAATTTATTGAATTGAGACAAGTTTTTTAACGTACTTTACAATTCGCATTAAAGCATGGTAAAAAATTCATATGCAATTAACGATTCGATCAAATTAAAAATAATCAT
The DNA here is from genome assembly GCA_030264715.1 of Adinopsis sp. GC000173. Lineage (NCBI taxonomy): Eukaryota > Metazoa > Arthropoda > Insecta > Coleoptera > Staphylinidae > Adinopsis > Adinopsis sp. GC000173. The sequence goes on from JARJDW010011248.1 coordinate 252,989, forward strand.
CATTACATTTGTAGAAAAAAAGCAAAAGGTTATTTGTTTTTATATGCATACATGTGCGACGAATTAAAATTCGCAAAAATATTCATATTTGTACCTAATTGAACGACTCTACCTCGCACTGTAACGACATTACTATTGCAATCTCGTAATCCAGCGATATTCAAGTGAAATTCTTATTATATGAGTTCATTGTGCTTTAATAAATAAAAAAAAATGTGTATTGTTTAATTTAATTGCTATATAAAAATTAATTGAATTTTATTCTATTTGCATTTATTTTTATTACATTATTACTATTTGTGTAAACTATCGTTATTAATTAATGGTAAACGATGTTATCAATATTAAAACAATCGTTATTAAAAACACATCACGTCATTATTGTAATGAAACGATTTGTTTGGTTAAATTATGTACAATTTTTTATCAGTAAGCACATGTTTTTTTGGAAAATAAATGAACAAATTCAAGATGAATTTAAAGCCAGATGCGTTCAAGTGGAATTGATGGCGTTCAATCAACAAATAATAAATAAGTTGTTGTATTGTCGTATCAGTTTAATTAAAATTCTATGCTTTTTGCTTGCGGAAGATTCCAGTGCATGCGTAATTAGAATATAATATGAATTTGAACAAAAAGGACAAGACAGCAGGTGGTGGTGCATCCCAATATTGTAAAGCACTTTGCATTCATCAGAAAGGGTTAATTCCAAGTAGTGTCAGACCTAATTGGGTAACCATAAACAAGATGCAGTTTACAATTTGATTATATTTAAATAACAATTGAATTATACACAATATATAAGATTTTTAAAAGAAATGTTAGATGTTACGTTGCATCAAGCGCACTTTCTTTTTAGTTTACTATACAATCTGTAACGTTTATTCTTATTCGGAAACTAACAAGAATAAACATATTACAGAGGCAAACTGAATTTGCAAGCGCTCTTATTTTTAACATTTTCATGTCATTTTCTTTTCATGCATTTAGATTAATATTTGATACGAAATGCTGCCTCCTTTTTTAATAAATTCTACCTACCTACTACTACGTAATAAATGTAATAAAACTTATAACTTGCACCAATATCGATTTTCTACATAGTACTCTAATAATTAATTAAGTTGCTTTATCTGTAAAGAAGAGAAAATCAAAATAAACCGAAGCAAAAACTACTTAATTATGAAACTGTGAAGCTGTTTAAAATAATAATGTGCTACTAACATTATGTTTGATATTCAAAAGCTTATAAAAATTGCATGCCGTAATCTATGAAATATAAAATGTTTGACATATTATGACTGAAATATAAACTAAATTTCTGAATAAACGATTCAAAACTTATAATAGAATGTCACAGAATTTGATCATCTACAACCGTATCACGCTAGTGTATACGTATACACGTATTTTACGTATAATACAAAAACGAGATTTCTAATTAACCTGACGTTAAACTTCTATTTTAATTATATATGCGTAAAGAAACTAATAATAATTATATACATATATATATAGGGGAGAAATCCGCACTCCTAACAATAATTGATTACTGTTCTTAAATAATAAATAACGAATAAATTGCATCTAATGTTACATCATCAAAGAGGAATGAATATAAAATACTTCCGAGTTCATGTAATTCGCTATTAGAAAATTGAAAACGGCGCCAAAATCATGAAAGGGTAATTGCGAAACTGGTAGGTTAATTCCGCTCTAGCAAACAAAAATAGGTAAAAAGCTACATATTGTAAACTCGTCGTTAAATATACAAAATCGAATTTGTAATTAACAGAGATGTTCTGTAAACGGCATTCCGTATGGACCATACCAAACATAATTCACATCTAAACCATCATTTGTTGCCTTTTTCAAACTCATATTAAATTAATTTAGGAAAGTGATTACCCCATTGGGCAAATTTTATTTCAAGAAGATGTGAAGAGCAATCTAGTGCAAATTATATCTTAAAATATTCAGCAATGCACAGCAGAATGTTTCTTTGTATATAGTATCAGATCCAGAAAGAATTATTATATATAAAAATAATTTTGCTTACATAATGTTTGCAAGGCACTGATACGTTTTTCTGATCTCTACACTTAAATATTTTTTAAGATAGACCTACTTCTAAAAATTTGAAGAAATTAATAAAATAAAGAAACATATTGCATTAATAATATGTTATGTACATGTACAACTAACTATATAAGAAAAGATTTAGAATATTTTATCATAAATATCACTTAAAATATTCTTTTGAGCAAACTTTTTGTATTACAAGTTTAAATGATATTCTTTTAAGCATATGTAATGCTAGCTACAAGGAAGTGTAGCTTAAGATCATGTTTTCTACTTTAAATATAATTCCACAAGCAAGAAAAAAGCGCAGCTTATGCATTTATGTAAAAGTTGCAAACGATAACAAGTACATAATGTAAGAAGATAATTTGTCACATCGTTAAAGTTAAAGTTAAATGTGAAAGGTGCATTTTATTGTGAGTTCCAATGCAAATATGCGCTACGCTTTTTAATTTATGCAATGATTCTAGATAATCATTCAGGATTAAAAGATTAATAATTGAAATTGCTATAAATGCAAATTCTTAAAAGATATAACACAAATTGCATTTTTCCAATTTAACAAATTGAATTTCATTCGGAATTATTGTATTATGAAGTTAAAAAGTAAATAAATTATATTGCAATCTTTTTCATTCAATCAATAACACAAACAAAAGATTAATTAATGCTGCAAATATTTATTTATCTAATATAGTCTAATAACTTATTTACTTCAATAAATCCACTATTGATTATTTGCAATGGTATTAACGTGAAATTTATACAAAATAAATACTATTTATTAGGCTATGATTTTTCGCTCGTTTTTGTAAAATGTTTATTAACGATAAATCCGGCTAATATTAAACAAAAATGCACCATTTTTAAAAAGCGACAGGATTATTAATTAAGAAGTATATTCGATAAAGAATAACGAAGAAGAGTAATTAAAATTTATGTACCAATTATGCATTCCTATTTATTTTGTGTAGAGCGTTTTTTTTTTGAAGATGAGGAAAAAATTGATTCATTCAATAATTAGAGATTTGTGTGTAACATTTATTTAATATACCATAGTTTAATAATACGTATGGTACAGATCATGTATGTATTTAAAAACTAATTCATTAGTGTCAAATTTTGCAATCTGGAAAATGTGTAAAGGTGTTTTAAAAATGAATTAAATTTTATTGATTATCGGCTGCAATTTAAAGATTAAATTACAATGAAATTATTTTCGAATCAAGGAAAATACAACAAAAAGGAATGAATGTAATTAATACGATGCTTTAATGGGGAGTATTATTGAAATGCGTAGGTGGGGAGGAAATAACAATAAAAATAGAAAATGAGGAAAATATAAAATAAAGTTTATGTTATGTTGATAATCTTCTTTAAATCTAATTAATGTTTCATAGAATCTAATTAATTGTATGTTGCTTGTTAATTTGGTGTTAGTGATACTTGTTATTTTAATCCTTTTTAAATCTCTTATGGAAAGCTAAATCGCCTCTATAATTCTTTTAGAATGAAAATCCCAAAAGGCTTATAGAAATCGATAGAATTTTCCCTATTACAATTTGTTATACTAAAAGAATTTCATTTATAAAACAAACCGATTCTAATTTTTCTTATAGATTATTGCAAAATTAAAGTTAAGTGCAACTTGTTGCTTATTGCTTAATCTCAATTCGCTTTTATGTTAATGCTAAACAGAATTTAGTACTATGTTAAAGTTAATAGTTTGAAATAAGTTTTCTATCAGATGCAGTAATTCTAAACTTAAACTTATAACTAATGCGCACAATTATGTTTTATAAATTTAATTAACTATATATATATACATATATAGTAAGGAGTATAACTATATGCATATAGTATATAACTATATATAGATATATTAGTTGCAATTGTTTCATGTGCGCTATATCAGATAACGCTCGTAAATTTACCATTCAGCGGCTGTTGGAAAAATTAGCAAATACGGCGCAATTAAAACTTAAAATTTGACGTTTAAGTTTATGCTTTAATTAACAAATCTCTTATCTTGATTATTTTAACAGGTGGTTTTGTCATTGAAAATGAAAGCCCGCTTTAAGCATCAAACGACCGCTTAACATTTTGATTTAAAAATATGCAAATTTTTACAACTATGTTTTAGCTTTTTTATGCCATTCGTACAGCATCAAAGATAATGGGTATGTAAATTGCACTTCTTTCTCTGCTAAAAATATATTATACAGATTTAGTATTTTTTTAGCAAAAAAAATTAAATGGAAATTTAATTATAATAATAATAAGTTAAAAAGCGCACTTTTTATACGGTTGTGTTAGTTATTTAACTTCCTGTTATAATTGTGATTAAAAAAGTTTCGTTGTTCAAGTTAATTACAAAGATTTTAAACAAATGTTTTACAATTAAACATTTATTAAATGAATATTTTTTATTCTCACACTTATATCAACATTTATCAGTTAATATTTGCGAATTTATTTCAATTCTGCAAATAAAACAAGACGAAATACTAAATAATACTCATACAACTTCTAAGCCCTTGTATAATATAGAATCCCAGAAATGACAAATAAGTCAATATACGTATATTTGGAATTCTCGTTAAAAGACAACTGGTAAACATGCTAGAATTTTCGCAAAGTATAACTGCTTTTATTCGGAGGCAAGCATGTCATTCGATAAAACCGTATAAAGTCGTAGGTAGATTAAAGCCTATAAAAAAATTGCGCACTTTTAATATCTGCACTGGTAAACAGATCAAAGGACGATGAAAATTAAATAATGTGCACAATTTCTAAGAGCTCTTTTTACGCGATAGACAGTATATGTACAATATGTTTCCACGAATGGCAAGTCAATACTCATCGAGAAAGACAACTGACAAACATGCTAAAGTGTAAACAAGCAATTACTGCTTTTATTCGTAGGCAATCATGACGTTCTTATTTATTATATTTCATTACCTTTCTTCAAGTCTTCTAAATTGAATTAGAACAAAAATTGCACACACTTTAACGTAAACTAAATGTGGGATGTCTACCTTCACTGTTAAGAAGATCAAAGGACGATAAAAATTAAATAATGTGTATAATTTCTAAGGCATCTACGATATTTTTGCAATATACTTATAATATATTTCCACAAATAGCAATTAAGCCAATACGCATCTAGACTTCTCGTCAAAGGATAATTGAAAAATATCCTAAAGTGCATACAAAGAACAACAGTTCTAGAAATAATCTTTCATAAAGTATCTTAATGTAGGTATTCTTAATTTAATTAGACCTGTAAAGATAAATGAAGTAATAGATTAAAGCTTGTGTATAAATTGCAATAAAGTGACCACAAAGTTCAAGTAAATGTTACCCACGCAAAACAATTATACTTGTTTTTAAATGACATGAACAATATATAGCATTTTTAAGCCTACTTCACACAAATTGAACATCGCCACTGACACGTGAATTGTGAACGGTTGTTGCGACTATTTGGCAAAATTTCTCTACAATTGTCAATGGACACGTTCCGAAACTTTATCGTTTAAATTTGTATTACATCAAACCTCGTAAGGTGAATTTGATCCTTTCAAAGTATGTATAGTATCTTACTGCCAAGTCTTCATCTTGCAAATTATGTTTACGCTAAAGTACCAATATAAACTAAACTGTTCTGTTTCCACTATATTACTAGTATATTTTAATTTATTTCTTATAAAAAATGTAATAATGGAAGTAATTCCATAGTTAAATAATTATTAAATTTTATTTTTAAAAAACATGTAACGTGATAATTATTTCAGTTTTGTATTGCACTAGCGTTTTTAGAAAATGTGAGATAACGTTGCTCACACACATATTCACTACATTAATTACATTAATATGATAAACGATGAGTAGTAAGCATGTGCGGCCCAAAAGAAGTCACGTGATATTCGACTAATAATAAAAAATAATGTAAGAAAGTATCAAAAAAGTGCAACTTACAAGACATTACTCGCTTAACGAGTTGAAATAAGTGTTTAGTGAGTTGAGAGTTAAGAGTCTTTTTAAGTAATCAAATGTCTGATTGCATTGCTGAAGTGTAGATATTTATTTTAAAACAATTATAAATTGTTATATGTTTTTTCTAGAAGTCTACATCACTCTTCGTTGATTCGGTTTGCGCTGATTTTATAGAAACCACTAACCTACCGTGTAAATCGAATTATATGTATATTCTGGTATTTTATCAATAATTAAATGAAATTTAATTTAACTACAATAATATGTATTCATTTGTATATGCTGCCGATTAAAAATGAAGTACGATAAATGTGTAGATGGGTGAAAAACATCAATCCGCAATAACAAAATCACTAGTTAATTTTTGTATACATATATTCAATAAATCCCTTTACACTAACTTTACGTTATGTGATATTCGACTAATAATAAAAATTCACCTTCCAAGACATTCATCGCCTAATCTATTGCACTAAGTGTTAAGTGAGTTAAGAGTTAAGAGTCCTTTTAACTAATCAAATGTCTGATTAGATTGCTGAAGTGTGCATGTTGCATTTAAAAACAATCATTAATTAATTATTTAATAAAAATTAAAGCTTGCGTTGATAAAAATGAATATTATTAAAACAAAAATTGCTACCTAGAATAATTTCTATTTAAATATTCATGTAGCTAAATGGGCAATATAATATTTTACAAGAATCGTGTTTAATAATAATTAAATGTGACAAAATTTTAAATTAAAGCAATATTTTATTTGAAATTTAATAATGCAGAGTATTAAGTTTCAGTCATAACTTACATTCTTTTAGTTTTAATTATAGATTATGGGTTAAACTTTTACATCCAATAAATAAATAAAGTTGCTTGTCATTTTTTTAATGATCTTGCAAAGCGCTATTAATATTTACACAAAAGATTGAAGCGAATCAATAAAATAATTTTAGACCTAATAATATTTAATGGATCATTAAGATTAGAATTTCAACTGCAATTTAATTGGAACAAATAAGTCTCGAGCAGATTTATAATTACCGCTTTTTGGCTTCCTACACCGGAACCAAATATGTTAAATAAATGCATTGTGACATTTACAAGATTACTTAATACTACATACAATATTACCTACTACATTCATTACAATCTATAACAAATAATCTACTTTCAGTTTGTCTTCTTTTTCATTTAAAGACGATAAATTATTAATTCAACTTTAATCAAATCAAATATCAATTTGTATAGTTAATAAAATGGACTGCTGTAAAGTCAGCTCATTTAATATGTAAGAGAGTTAGTAATTAACAAATAATAACAAATTCATTAATTAAAAACATTCTTTGTTTTTTTGCGCAGTTAATATGAAGAACGTATTTTAATTATAAGCAAAATTCTTATAAATTAATTATTATTAAAGAGGCTTTGTGTCCTTGGTGCAAAGCAAAGACTAACTAACTAACAAATTATGTTTCATAAATACGGCGAACGTTAAATTTTATGTGATATAAAAAAGCTGGTTTATCATAATATGTATTGCGAAAGGTTTTCTTGTTTTGCGAATCGATAATGATAATAAATATGTTAATAAAAAATTAATTACTATGCTCGATACAAATATAAATAAATACGGGAAACAAATAAAACAAACGCATATGTACATATTTTGTTTTTAGTATCAGCGTCAACAAATTTAAAACAATACATTTTTTTGTGATTAGACAATGAATCTAATATAAAATCAAACGACGTTCGTTGCTATAGATTGTTAAAAAATACGCATAAAAAATCACAGCAGGCGCTTGTCGTTTTTAATAAAAGTCAAATTTGATAATTAATTACCATGCTCGATACAACTTTAAATCTGAAAATAAATACGCCACGCGAATAAAAGCTCGATATTTTGGTTTGGTATTAATAAAATATGAAAAAAAAATAACAAGCAACCAATATTCAAAATAATTAAATCTACATCAATTGTGTGTTCCAAGTCTAAATAATGATTAAATTGTATGATGTTGATGAAAAAACTAAGACCGCTTCGGCTTAGATTGTTAAAAAATATGCATAAAAACCCATAGCAGCCTCTTGTTGTTTTTAATAAACGTCAAAGTTGATAATTAATTTGATATAATTACTATGCTCGATACAACTTTAACTCAGCAAATAAATGCGCGACGTGAATAAAACACGCGCACCGTAATTTACTACTAATAAATGAATATCAATAAAAATATATTAAAAAATACACTCAATTTACACAATTCTTAAGAAGTTTTTATATACAAATTTGCTTTTGCATGGTAAATGTAAGTACTTAGTTATATATTTTTTGTAACATCCGTAAATTAGTTTACTTGATCTTTAAATGTTAATTAAATAAATTGAAAAGTTAAATAGCAAAGTTAATAAATCAATTTCTCATTATTTAATGAAACTTTAGCATAAAATTTATGTACATGGTTGTAAAAAAATTATCTTTAATTTTTCCATAACTCTACATCACTCTTCATTGATTCGATTTGCGCTGATTTAATAGAATATATGTATATTTTGATATTTTACCAATAATTAAATGAAATTTGATTAAACTACAATAATATGTATTCATTTGTATATACATAAGCTGCCGATTAATAATTAAGTACAATAAATGTGTAGATGGATGAAAAACATCAACCCGCGATAAAAAAAAACTCTTGTATATTTTTCTATACAGTCAATAAATCCCTTTACACTATTTTTATGGCAATTATGTAATTTTGTAATAATTCTATAATTCCATTTACGGGCTATTGATTTACACAAAAACTGTAAAAAATAAATCTGCCATGTAAATTGAGCGACCAAGTGGAGTGGGGTAAGTTCATAAACGGGGTAAATTTGTTTTCGCCCAAAATTTATTTAATATAAATAAAATTGTACAAAATAAGAAGTAGGAACATAAATTGGATCATTATGGATTGTTTAATATACGTATGATACGATTTATAAGTTATTCGGTAGTTTTTTAAGCTTTATAAAGTACTCACGACTGATAGAATTGATTAGGTTAGCTGTACTCACGATAATAGATTAATAATTAGAAAAATTAAAACATCTGATTAGTTCACAAAAAGAAATAGCTAAAACATAGTCGTTAGTAGTTTATATATTTCTTCCTCACTAGTTTGTAGTTCTGAAGATGACGTTACTGTCGAAATATATTCCCTACTAACTACTATTGTACTTATTAATTATTTCTTCTTGTAATCTAATCAAGCGCTTTATTTTTTTCTAATTATTACTGACTACATACTGTTTAAAAATAGCGTACAAATGATTTCCAATGTTACCCCATAGTATATGAAAATAGGTTACAATAATTTTTTTCTATAGTTTTGGTAAAAATAAATTATACTGCTAAAAAATTATGTTCAATAAATAAATAAATGTAAATCTGCAACGTAAATAAATGGTTCGACTAAAAAAATTGGGTGGCTTTGGTTTGGATTGTTAATAATGTACATAAAAATCATAGTTGGCTCTTGTTGTTTTTAATAAACGTCAAATTTCATAATTAATTTGATATAATTACTATGTTCGAACCAACTTTATGTCAGCAAATTAATACAAACGCGACGTGAATAAACAAGAACACCGCAATTTGATTTAGTATTAATAAACAACATAACATAATAAAAAATATTCTAATACACTGATATTTCGATTTGCGCAGTATGCATAATACTTGGATTTTACGGGTTCGCTTTTAGGCGGTTTTTAATGAGTTCTTACGTACAGATTTACTTTTACACAGTTTTAATAATTCTTTAAATGTTAAAATATATATATATACAAAAACAAGTTAGAAACAATTTCAGAAAAACATAAAAGTACTTTACATCATAAATTTTTCCATTGTTATTCTTGTTAAATTAATTTTTAGTTTCGATTTAGACTAATTTGCAGACAACAACCAAGTGGGCTTAGACTTGAATTGTTGAGAAATATGGATGAAAATCATAGTCGGCCGTTGTTGTTGTTTTTAATAAACGTCAAATGTGATATTCAATATTCAAAATCAATGGTATTTCATTTTAGACATTGTATACGAGCATCGTTAGCACTACGTAATGTTTGCCAAACAAATAGAATTTCATTAATTAATCGTAAGTGGAATTTAAAAACTATTTTAGTGTGCCTGTTCCTGTGTTTGTACGGATTTCGCTACATGTTTCGGAAAATAATATTAGATGAGCAAACAAAGAAAATGTTGATGCAACAATATGGAAATGATTATTTTACGAGCAATCAAACTGAATTGTTATACGGCCAAATACTGTTTGGTATTGTGGTCGGAATGATTGAACACATATTTATTAACGATATACTTAATGACATGGAGGAAGATTGAGTGAAATAATCTGCTAGCGTAGGCAACCAAACGCACACGAAATAAATTCCAACACCAAGATGTTTTCGTAGCCACTTTAATGATTTGAAATGATGTTAAATATATTAACCAGATATATATTAATTAGATGAATGAAGTGAATATAGATGGTTGTTGATTGTTGTGGCTTGTTGCTTATATATGCTGTATATATATTATTGTTTTTGTAAAATCATTGCATTATTTTATATTCGCTTGAATAATAAAGGAGGGAAAGTTAGTCGTCCTTCACAAATTAATATTATAACCAGTTTTGTATGTTTAAGTGTGGAAACAAGCCGCATTTATGTCTATTTTTGGATTTTAAAAACACACCAGATCAAAACAAATGTGTTTGAATACAAAGTAAGTTAAAAATATTATCTCGCATTTACTTTTTATCCGAGTTTATTCCAAAAATACTATCTATAAAGTGCAGACTTGCAAATATTCATTCATTCATTATTTACTCAATTATTTGCAGCTAGACAATTTAACGAACGGAGCCAATGCAAATATGAGTCTTTTGGGTGCATTGTTCGAACATTTACAAAATATTAAAGTAATTGAGGGTACAAAGCCAGCTGAGTTAAACGCGTCAGCACGCAGTTCCAATGAAAAAGAAAGTGAGAACTACTTTTGGATTATGTAAGTAAAGTTTTTTTGTTGTTGAATTAAAATAAATGGTAACAACACTCACAAAACATCATTTTTCGTTAAGCATTTGCAACTATTAGTCTATAGCTGCAAAATGATATTTAAATGACGATAATTAAAGTGCATCGATTTATCAATGTGCCAAATTAATTATAATGGTTTGTATCCGAATACCTTTAATGATGAGTTAACTTTTTCGGACGCATCTTTGTTCGGTTATTAGTGTTTGGTAATTGTGTTTTCGTTAATCTCTATACGGATATAATGGATAATATGGTTTAGTTTTAGCATTATTTATTGGAATACAAATTAAACAAGTGCAATTTTAATAAGTGAGAATTATTTTCATTGTTTTGTTTTGTTTCGTTTTGTTTTATAATACTAAGGACAAGTGTAATATTTCATCCAAACATTAATATCATTGTCTCATTGTATGATGATATTAATCGATTAGATAAATTCAATATCTTGTTGCTAAATGATTTTAGTCAATATTTAAACACATTGTTGTTAATCTATTTATCAAACTGCTACATACTTGTACTTGTACTTGTACTTGTATTTGTATTTGTACCGTACATGTACACAAAGGATATTTTTGTTTTGATCAATTTTAATGTAAAGCAATGTAATGTAATGTCGCGAGTCTAGACGCTGTTCAATGCTGTTGCCTAATTGAACAGAACAAAAAAAAGAAACACATTAGTTTGTAATAATATTTCTAATTATTAATTGCAATATCTAAAAGTTATTTTATTGTGAAATACTCATGCCGATATTAATGAGTAAATTATGCTAGAATAACATTCAAATACATAAAATAATTTCAATTAATTATAATGATATGTTGTTTTTCCATTACAATTTATTATTTTCATTGTGCAAGTTTTATTATTTGTGATAACAATTTAATTGTAATTGTGATACAAAGTTTTCAACTTTGACTTTAAACAAACAAAAGATTGGTTTTTAAATTAAAGGAACCGGAATGATAAGGAATTTATAAATTATAAAATCTTTATCTTAAATGCTACTGGCTGGCGAGCAAATGAAAATTTTATTTACAATATGCATAAAAGTGCTAAGTATTATTATGTGATTATTATTAAATATATTAGAACGTTAATTATGAGCTATTTAATAGTATGTTTAATGTTTATGCTGTTCATAAACGTTATCCGCATCATATTTGTTTATAAATTGTGCGATATTTTCAAGCAGAACTACTGGCCATTATGCAATATTTTTTTATGTGCTTTGATTCATTAATTCATAAAATCATTATAGCAACAATGACTTTGTTATAATTGTTTATTTTTTTGTTCGTAACGTGTGACCTTCTTTTCAACTAAGTGGCTCTAGAACACAATTCAATAAATAAATCAATTTACGCGTTTGGTATAAATTTATGTGCATTTATTAAACTTTGGAATGTTGTTTATTTAATTAAATATGTATTAAAAAACCAAGTTTTCGCATTTTAAAATGTGTGTTTTGTCGATGTTTTATTTTACATCACTTAAGCAAGATTTCAATTGCGCAAATTGAAATAAGTTGAGAACTTTTAAACTTTCAATTAATCAAATATGTAAATATTGATGCAATAGTTAAAAGAAGGTTAAAAGAATAGAATGTCTGTATAAACACACTTTTACTCGGTGCCCTATTCTAATATTTACTATATTAAAACGAATTAAACAACACAAATTGTACAATACGTATGTAGAAAAATATTATGTAGGTATTCTCGTATAGAAAAATTCACTTTCACTGAATTATATTCTTTATAACTCATATGTATAAGTTTTCAACATCAAACCGCCAAAAATGAATATTCATTATTACATAAGAATTAAATAATGACCTTTATTTATTCAGTTTATAGTTTTTACCAGTTTTTACGTTTTATCACAAACATCACTGACTGACTTTTTCGTCTATAACAAGGATATTTTTCTAATAATATAGGTCAAGTGGTGAGGTACAATGCAAAAACTACTTCAGATCAAGAATGGACATACATAATTATAATGCACTTAAAAGTTATTCCTATTATTTACTCTAATTCAATGCATATAAACTCATAAATATCTTTCTCATTTTTTACGAGCAAATTTATTGGAGCATGTAATATTATTATGTTCTAATAAATAAAAAATCACATCAGTAATTTATTGAAATAATAATTATCTTGCGCGACGTATTACTCCTTTTAAATATTGTATATAGATATAAATTTCTCGAATGATTTTCTGTTCAAGTATTATAGCTGTGCTTGTGTTTTTCTTCGTAAAATAAATGCATATTGTTATATTACAAAAGCACCCTCTAGCTAGAATATTCCTACATATAATTAATAATTAGCGTACGGACTTCTTTTCAATCATTCAATTAGTCTATTATAAATAATTATAATTTACTACTAGGAATTATATTTTTTAGCTTTTTAATGTACGAAAATATAATGCACATAAAAAGCTATTTATTATAAAAGTTATATGCTTAAAAAACTTTAATCTGCTGCAAATCAAATATTTTGCATTAAGCAAAGTGTTTATAGTTAACTAAATAAGTAAATAAATATATATTATTACTTACGTTTCAATAGAATTTATTACCAAATTATTTATTGCTAGCATTGAATAATTTAATAGTTAAAAATCAATATTAATAGTAAAATGCATAAATCTTATATTAAGTAAAATCACGCAAATAAATAAATGTATTATAATAATAATCATAACTAAAAATACACAAAATAAAGTTAATTTTCAAAAACGACAAGAGTACTTTACAGTCTTAAAACATTGCTAAATAATGTGTAGAGCAAGGTTAAACCCAAAATGGTGTTTGTAATGATGAAAATGTAATAAAAAACGCTTTATACTTGGGAGAAGAAGAACCAACTGAATTTGGACAAAACATAAACTGAGTTTGTTTATCTTCTCCCAAATACATATAAGGCGTTTCTTATTATAATTCATCACTGCTAAATAATATTCCAAATTTTGTGAATTTTGTATTAAAACTGTTTTTTGTTGCAGGTGGAGATGGTAAATTATGGAAAAAGTAACGTATAATGAGACGTATACATCAATGTGGATTTTAATCTTCTATGCTGCGATTCTTCTACTATGCAGTCCTATATTTTTTATAGTAATTATTTCGTTTCCATACTTGCCATTAATGTTAATACGAAGAATATGTTATATTCCATTTGAATCTGTCTGAATGTGATTTTTATAACTAATTATTAAGTTACCTTAGTTTAGAATGTTACCAAATTAATTTTAATCACATTAGAAACATGAATCACATTTTTTCACTGTGATTAATAATTTCTAAGTAATCAGGACCATTTAATAAATGTGAAAACCTAGTCAATGCAAGAAACCTTCTGATTCTGATTGTATGATAAATAAACATCATTTTCAATGAGTAATTTTTATGATAGAAACCATATTGCCTCTGTGTTTTTTATTTCTCATTTCATTATTATAGTTGTTTCCAATTTCATAAAGTCTAACCATAAAAAAGTAATATAATAAAAGCTAAAACATATTTTGAATTTGAAAACATATCTGAGTAAAAAAGAGTTCACAGGGTTCATAATTATATTAAACAAAAAAATAAAAATTCTCAATGCAATAAAAAGTTTTAAAAACGAGGTATAAAAGTGCAGGTTATACCTCTATAAATTTTTCAATATTATTTGCATCATAAGAAGCGTCATATTTGATTTTTTAACATTCACAGATGTAATATTCAATTGAAATATTAGGTATTCAAGAAAATATGTCCGTCTTTTCCAATATTGGTACATATATAATTAAAAGCATTATTATTTTAAAGATTGGCACATTTCAGTAAGAGTAGCTTATTATTATTCCGTTAGTGTTTGTTTATATAAAATGCATAGAAGTATGGTGATAAGAATTACTTTGTAAAAAACAAATCGACTTAGGAAAGTACAGAAAAACTTAATAAGAATTAATGAACTTTAAAATATTTGTTACTACCTCTTGGCGAACTTTTTTTATAATATTGAAGAATAACAATGAATCAATGAAATCAAAATACTTGGTTTTGATTCACTATATTTTATTTAAGCAGTCTATGTGCATTTCGGTTATACAGCCATCATCACAGGCTAATAACATAAATAGCCTGTTTCTTGTTGTTTATAGATTACTCCTGCTAATGGCTATATAGCCGAAATGCGCATGGACTTTACTTAAATAAAATCTATAGTGAACCCAGTGTTTTTAATTAATTATTATTATTCCTCAATATTTTAATAACAATTATTGTGAATTTGCATCTTAAATTAAATTAAAGTATTAATAACAGCCAAATGAAATCAGTTTTGATGATAATGATGGTGTAAAAACCAAAATGGGCATCAATTCATTAAAATTAATTGTAAACCTACCGAAATGTATAATAAATATGCTATAAATGTTTTCTAATTCAATAAATATATATGGTTAGCAATCAGTTTAAAACAACAACATTTCTTTAACTTATAAAAGACTAAAATATTATGTACATTGAAGTAAAAACATTTTCTAAGTTACCTAATATATCAATATTTTATTACACCAAATATATAGTAATTGATATATGGTATTTTCACTGGTTTGTATGAAATCATTATAAAAGTAACATTGCAACAATTGATCTATCTGTTTTGGATGAAAGATTCCAAACAATACTTTTAAACAAATATATGTATTTATTTTTATATACAATTTACTAAATCAAATTGATATCAACTTAATTTAATTGTCTTTTTCGCGCACTTTTTAATGATTGATTCTGTTGTAGTTGTTTCTAAAGTGTCACTTTTTAATTTATTGCATTATACATAATACATCAACAAATTGAGTCGTTCCATTACACGCACAATTTAAAAAAAATAAATAATCATTATAGAAGCGAGCGCGCATTACTCTAAATTATTTGTTTCAACACAATTGATAAATAAGTAACAACGAATTTTCCGTTCACAAATTCCACGTCGAAATAAAGATGAATATAATATAACCAAACTGAAGTGAATAAATACCTAGAAACCATATTTCGCTTGTGTTTGTTGTCGCGTAAAGCGATTAGCCGCCCATTGATTTTGCAAATCCTGCTCGTTGGCTTTTGCTTGCTGTGCGAGATAGGTAATATGATGCTTGCGTCTAGCAACATCGTTAACAGGATCCTCAACCACGTATTTCGGTTTACATTCTGGATCGGTGATTGCTTTAGTCATCCAAACATCTTCATCAGGAAGTACCTCCTCCTCGTTGATATCAATGAGTTTGATATTTTCACGACGCACTTTTGATTTGCCAACCAGCGCTTGGAACTAAAAACACGCAGATTAACTTTGGCATTGATTTCTAGTTTATTACTTACAGCTTCATTATCCAGGCCGGAATAAGGTTCTGAGGTGGACGGAGCTATATCTACATTACTACTGCATTCTGGCTCTTCCATTTCTCCTGTTTCTTCTTCTGTCATATTAACAACTTTTGGTTTTGGTGATGGTTTCTTTTTGCGCCCAAACATTTGATTCCATACGTTATCGTCAACCATATCAATCTGTATGTCGTCGTCGTCATCTTCATCATCAGATGTTAATAAGTTTAGACGTCTAGTACTAACTACTTCATTGAGGGATTTTTGTGGCTTGACTGGTTGAGCTAGTGGTTTAGGAGCAGCAGCAGCAGTTTTCCTCTTCAATACGTGAGGTACAAATGATTTTGTACTAATCGGACTCGTTTTAGGCGGTGGAAGTACTTCGAACAAACCAGATTTCTAAAATATAATAATATTAATTATAGTGTATTTATTTAATATGCAACAAACCGAAACTGATGGTGTCTTCTTTGCAATTTTACGAGCAGGTTCGTCGCCATCATCTTCATCGTTAAAATCGTTCAATGATGGGATGCCGATTTTAACAGCTTGTTTAGGAGGTTTCGGTTTCTCCACTGGAGTTTCCTTCTTTCTCAAAAACTCATCGTCTTCCTCTTCCACAGCTCCTGTTGTATTTTTGGGTTGTGGTAATTGTGAGAACATATGATTTCCATTTTCATTTGCTGGAGCAGGAGTGCTAGTGGCTTGCTTCGGAATTAAGACCACGGTGCCTGTTTCCACCTCATCTTCTTTTTCCGAGTCGCTATCACTACCATATGCAACTAAAGACATTTTAGATTGTTATTAGTTTTAATGGAGCTTTAGCCACAAATCGTGCTAAACAACAACACGTTTTAGGTTATGCGTATGTTTGGCCAGCAGTAGCGGCATCTATGATTAGTATTTGCTACTTGCAGGCGATGTTTCTTAATAATTCTGCATAGATGGCCCGGTTTACGATAAAGTTAATTAAATTTAAAATTGTATAATCATAATTATTAAAATTATTACGTAAATGAAAAAATGTAATATGTAATGTAATCAAATTCCAAATAAATTTAAATGTAAATTTAATAATTTATTTAAACGCATAAAAAGTTAAAAATTAATAATTGATTTTCTAACTAAAAAATAATATTTTGCAATTATTAGTTTAAAATATTTGTGTTGCACTATCATATATACATGATTGAAAATATATTTTTGTTAATATTACCTTAAACAAAAACAAATAGCCAAAAATATATTTTAAACAAAATATGTACGAATTTATATAAAAAATATTTTAATAAATATATTTAAATTAAAAAGTAATAATTTGTTGTAACAGTTATTTTAAAGTTAATAATGCATATTGAAATTTGCTATGAAAGTGTTTTATATGAATAATTTTTAGCCATGACCGTTGAATGAAAAAGAATTAATATTTGTTAGTGTTGGATGATTTTTAATACAATGAACGACGAGAAAGAGGGAAAACAAAAGAAGAAAGATAACGAACAAAATGGAGTTAGATTAATTAATCCCACCAGGATTAGTGTAAGCACCGCCCGTTTGAAGGCAAAAAGGGGCCCCAATGAATTGAAAGGGGCAGGTCAAAAATTTCTGCTGGAGACTGCGTATCCATAACTCTTGCAGGAACATACCACAAACTGATTTTCGATGTTATCCCCTTCAGATAAACCGATTTGTTAAGTCAACTACAAAGCTTTGCCGACAATACGTTACCACCCGGATTAAACATTTCTTGTTATTATCCTACGAATAACGCAAGCGTTCATGACAGAAATTATGTAATGTTCTAAGTGATTATTTGAGTGTTTAATTTTTTTGGATAATGTCTTCCAGATGGAAAGAGTTCATAAAGTGAAAACGCTGAAAAGCACAATCAGGTAATGTTTATTTTCAAGTTTTTTTGCATTTTGTTGGTTTTTGTTTTTTTTTAATTTTCATAATTGGCTAACTAAAGTATTGCTAGGAGCTAAAAGTAAACGCACTTTTTGAATGTCTTGGAGCGCTCTGTCTGGATATTGATAATGATTGAAGGGCCAGAAAGAAGCGCTAAAACTTGTTCTCATTCTTATGCCTGTTCTCTCTTGAAATTGAAAATTGCTTATAATTAATGCAGCTTTTATGATTAATTTTGATGGAAAAAGCAAAGCATTTAAATGTTTTTCATCTACGATGTATGTATGTATGTATTATATTTGTATATATATATAGATATATATGTATTCATATATAATACATATACGTATATATATATGTATGTGGATATAACATGCATTCTACATTGTAACAATGTGAGAATGAATGCATAGTAATTACTAAAGATACACGTTTTTAAAGAGTAAGACTAAACAGTAGAAGATACATAAGGACCTAATTAACGATCAAAGTATCCATGATAAATGATTGTAGTACGTCCCTCTATTTTACCGCTATTAATAAGGCAAGTCAGCTGTATAATCGAATTTTGAGGCCTGTTCTGTGTTCTTAGTTGATAGAGTAATTTCAAGTTTGCAATTTATATTTTGATAGCGCGCAGTGCGCTTTGAACGCGCGCTAAATGTTTTAATCGCACTCACGCGATTTCAAGTGACATCCTATCGTTCTGTCTACAATGTCTAATGTCTAACATCTAACGTCTATCTCTGACTGCAGTAACCGAGTCTTCATTAAATTCTCACTTAACTTATATGTATATGTATGTACATACAACCAATCTATCTATTTTCTTTTCTCTTTATTATTATTTTTTTTTTTTGTTGAATTGTTTGAGAATATTTAGTCACGAATGCAAATATATGTGATTGCAGATATGCCGCGGCCGTCGCGAGAGACGTACGGAGACCAGAAGCCGCCATACTCGTACATCTCCTTGACGGCCATGGCCATTTGGAGCTCCCCGGAGAAGATGTTGCCACTATCAGAAATCTATCGTTTTATCACTGATCGTTTCCCCTATTATCGACGTAATACGCAAAGATGGCAAAACTCCCTTAGACATAATCTATCATTCAATGATTGTTTCATTAAGATACCGAGAAGACCGGATCGGCCGGGAAAGGGCGCATTCTGGGCGCTACATCCTTCCGCATTAGATATGTTTGAGAATGGTAGCTTCTTGCGAAGACGAAAACGATTCAAATTACCAAAACATGTACACGAAGAATTGGATAGTTTAAGTAAGCTTCAAAATAGTTCCTTTACGACACCGATAACTGGACCGAGTTCATCGAGCTGTATTCCAAGAGTTCCTCCAACCGCTTGTCCTATGAACGTTGGGATGAGCTTGCCAATTACTCCAATAACACAATCAACAACAGCAGCTCCAATCAAATCATTCAGCATCGATTCAATCATTCAATCAGATAATAAGCCACCAACAAGTCCGGTACATCCTTCACCCATACTTGCAACACCCGGATGCAATATGCAACTTCCTAGACTTCCCTGGTCGAATGTGTTACCACCGACAACGGCCGGTTCTAGATTAGAGGAGATAAATCGCGATGAATTTTTAGCAGCGCAACAAGCCGCCCTATTTGAGTATGCGGCCGCATTGATGTCAATGAATAGTGCTAGTGCATCAACATTGAGTCCTGGAGTTGGGGTTGGAGTGATTAAACCTCACCCAATTGTGCCTAGTGTTCTATTCCCTGGATCGTACCATCCTGTGCCAATACCCGTGCAATATACCCTGCCAATGTCCAGCCCTGTACATTCTGGCGGGAATCTAGACTTTGAGACTGATCGTGAGTGTGATAGACAGGACATAAAGCGAAGTTTACCTCCTATTAGTGTTATATCTCAAAGAACTCGAGAGGACACATTAGACACATCATCATGTTCTTCAGGAGATGCTCACAATGTATGAATGTTTAGTAAGTTCACATGATATTGCATATATTGTAAATGTATTATATACCTGTGTTAATGTACTTTAAGTACCTAATTATAGAAAATAAAGATTGTTTAAAACTCAACGCAGCATCTTTTACTAATTCACTAAACCGATTCGACACACCCAACTATTTAACAAGCATCCTTGCAATTAACTACATTCGTTGATTAAAATGCATTATATGTATATAATAACTATTATGGTTATGGCTAGAAATGATAAAATGTTTGCACATTGCACTCCTACTGAATATGAATTAACAAATCGCAACATGTTCGAACCATGAACATGCTGTGAACCAAATGAATCGAGTCGGCATATCTTGGAAAAAGATTTAACAACTTGTATCATACTATATACTATATATACATACATATATATATATAAGTATTAGTATAAACTATACACATCTATATACATATGTACATACATACATCTATACAAAAGATGTTTTAAACACATCTTTTTAAAACACTCATCACTAAATCGTTTCAGTAGAAATTAATCGTGAACTTTGTATTTGAGATTTAAATGACAACTTCTTAGAAAATAGAGAAGATTTATTACATGTTTAATGATCTTTTTACACATTCTATTCCAGACAAACCGATAATCCATTTGCGGTTTCGGCGTTAAATACAAAACATTTTTAATTTACTTTCTTATACTCTTCTAGTTTATTTCGACATTAGCTTGACCACAATAAAATATTATGATAAACTTGCCAACTTATTTTACATTTATGTCTTTAAAAGCTTAAAACTTGGTCGTTTTTATCGTTCATACATTACAAAATCAATATTTATTATATTGTACTTGAACACTATTATGTTAACATACTAAATTAACACATTTAGTGCATTTTTTTTATTTTTAATTTAGAAATTTCATTCATTTATTTATACTGTACATACGAGTACGTTGTATATTATAATCTAATTGGAATTTTAACCAAAAAATTATTCTATACACATACATCATATCATATTTTAAACTCACACGCAATATAAGATGATTTCATTAAAAAAAACACACACTCACAACTTGTACACTCAAATAAAATTCCTTTAAAATTTAAACGGTTCTCTAAGAAAAAATCGAAAAATACTTTATTTGGTCAGAGATTGCATGACAAATTTGTTGGTGTTTATCTAAAAGCCGAGTAAAAAATAATGTAATTGATCGTTAGGTTTTTTTTTGTAAAATAAAAAGGGAATTGAAAAGAAGTTGCGCGGTTAAATTAATCAGCAAAAAAGTCTACAATTCGAATTTATATGGGAGTGTGTATACTACATATATATATTATATGTGTGTGTGCAGCTATAATACACGCATTTTTCTGAAAAAAAAGCTATTTAAAATTTTGTATAGCAATCATGTAGGCATTCAAAGTATAAAATGTGTATTTTCACACATTTTAAAATACAATAGATCGACCACCGCCGATGGAAAAATTAAATAAATTCTACTATGTTGTATATAATTGCTGTTTAGGTTTACCCTCTAGGTTCAAAGAAATAAAGCGTTTGTTCTACCAGATCTGAAAACTAATTCAATCTTAATACATATGTGCAAAAAGTGTATTAAATTATTAACTTATTAAAATTAGCATTTGTTCTAAAAATGAATATGGGTCGCCACGTTTACCTGAGTTTAGATATCATAAACAATGCAAACTATTGGCAACTTATTGTCAAAATTTGCGTAGATTCATTTCCAGTTTTATGGCATTCACTCTAAGATGAATTCGATTGTACCAGAGTTGGAAACTATTTAAATCGTTATACTTATGCAAAAAGTCTATTAAATTATTGACGTTCGTTATTTATGATAAACTGCTGATCTAATTTAAATTAAAATTAGTGTTTGTTCTAAAATTGAATATGGGTCGCCACGTTTACCTTAGTTCGGATAATCGAGACAATGCAAACTTATTGGCAATTTATTGTCAAAATTTGCGTAAACTAATTTGCATTTTTATAGCATTCACTCTAAGATTAATTCGACTGTACTTACCTGGTAACTATTTCAATCTTAATACTTATATGCAAAAAGTCTATTAAATTATTGACGTTCCCTATTTATGATAAACCGTTGATTAAAATTAGCGTTTGTTCTACACTCGGGTTCATCTAAAAATGAATATGGGTCGCCACATTTATCTAAATTCGGAAATTCTAAACAATGCAAAGTTATTGGCAACATATTGTCAAAATTGGCCTAAACTAATTTGCATTTTTATGGCAATCACTCTAATATGAGCTCAAAAACTATTTAATTCTTAATACCTATATTCAAAAAGTGTAATAAATTATTGACGTTCCCTATTTATGATAAACCGTTGATTAAATTTAAATTAAAATTAGCGTTTATCTGAGTTCGGATATTCTAAACAATGCAAATTTATTGGCAACATATTGTCAAAATTTTACGTAAATGAATTTGCACTTTTTATGACAATCATACTCTAATATGAACTAAAAAACTATTTAAATCTTATTACTTATATGCAAAGAGTTTATTAAATTATTGATGTTCCCTATTTATGATAAACTGTTGATTAAATTTAAATTAAAATTTATACTCATCACTTAGCAATTATAATAATTATTTACTTAATTATATGTGCATTAAATAGGGTGGAAGTTGCGCGAATATATTATGTTATGTTTAAACATGAAATAAATGAATGATAAAAAAAAGAACAAAATGTTTACAATGTTATAACGATTTTTATACCAAATATGTTTAAGATTATAAATTATGACACCTACGTGCGTATTTATATGAAGTACTTAACGGTATGCCCTTCTTTGCTGAAAAATATCCGCATTTACATATTACTATTCAGCGATATTACAATCAATAGCAATTTCGACATTTTTACCGCCTGCGTTAGTAATTTAATCAAAAATAGAGAGAATAAATTTCTATGAATAGCGATAACAGCATTTTTGCATTTTAAGATAAATTCAAAGCAAACAAGTTTACTAAATATAGGTAGATAATTTATTTTATCATCTAAATAGTTTTGTTTGTATATTAGGATGAAATAATATTTATTTATTGATTATCGGGTATGCTACTATGCATTACCGTGTAATTGTTTACTGCACTTTCGAAGGATAATCATTTTCAAAGAATTTATACGAAACTGTCGCAAACACTCAATCATGCCGGCTAATGATACATCGGAATGTGACGAAAATGATGACTTCTTTAGTTTGCTTCTAGTTAATTTCACCACACTAATTGAATTGAACATATATTGCAAGTCATTAAAATATCATAAAATATTCAATAGTTTTTACCAATAAATTAAGAAATAAAAATACGTACGCTAATTTTTCTTTAAGCAAGAAAGAAAGAAAAAAGTAAAAAAAGCGGCGAGTTTCTTGCGTAATAAATATAATTAAATGTAAACGAAACAAAATTAAATGTTACGATTTTATTGAAAATTAATTTTATGTTATAGTGTCAGAATTTGAAAGAAAAGATATCAATTTATATATAATTAAATTGATTTGCGGTAATCAAATAGAAGGAAGCTATAATTATAAGAATAGTGAAATTTTGCAACTAGTTGCAAGCACACTAATAATTAGAAATATGCAAATGCAACTCCACAACTATTATTTTGAAATAGACAAAATTGTGGAAAAGTTTTTTACCTAATTAAATTATCATCATGTGAATACCTCATCACACAGCCGTAATTTTCATTCAATAACTTCAAAACGTAAGTATTTATAATAAATTTAATTCTACTTTAATGAAATATCGCAGATCTTTTATATAAATGCTACGAAATTATGCAAAGATAAAGAGATTTTGCAATTTATTTAATTATATGAAGATTTTTGCAAAATTGCAAATATTCAATTAAACGTAGATGATGTGTAAAATAACCTAAATACATACTAACAATTTCTAATATTAATTAAATGTAAATAAATAATTGAATAAACTTTGTTTGCATTAATTATACCACTAACAAATTGCTAATATTTTAGATAAAAAAATCATGTAATATACACAATGTAAATTACAATTACATTTTATAATTCTATTTATTTAATTTGCTTTAAACTTATGTATTTTTTAATTGAAACACAATGCTAAATGTAAATAAATAATTGCATAAATTTTGGTTCTATTACTTAAACAACTAACAAATTGCGAATATTTAGTAAATGTAGATAGAAATCCATATTAATCCATAGCAATATACTTAACCAAATTATTTCAAAATAAAAATAAGATTCATTTAAAATGAATTTTCATTATGCAACAATTATATTATACAATTTTATTTATTTAATTTTCATTAAACTTATTTATTTTTTTTAATTGAAACACAATGCTTAAGTCAAAAACCATTAGGTTACTAAATGTAAATAAATAATTGAATAAATTTTGTTTGCTTTATTTAAACAACCAATAAATTGCTAATATTTAGCAAATTTTAGATAAAAATCGATAATATATAGGTAATATACCTAAACAAATTATTTCAATATAAAAATAACATTAATTCAAAATGAATTTTCATTATGCAACAATTACATTTTACAATTTTATTTAATTAGCATTAAACTGAGTTGTTTTTTAATTAAACCACAATGCTTAAGCCAAAAACTATCAAATAACAATTAATATTTAGGTTCTTAAATATAAATAAATTCCTAAATAAAACTATTTAATAAATTATATTTTAGAATACACAAAATAATTCAATCAATATGATGCAACAATTACATCCAACAATTTAATTTATTTAATTAACATTAAACTTCTTATTTGCTTTATAATTAAACCACAATGCTTAAGCGAAAAAACTATCAATTAACATTTAATATTTAGGTTGTTATGCAAATTAATTTAATTAATGACATTGCCAAAAAATTATCTGATCAATCAACATTCTAATCTAATACTATTAATAACATAGAAGTCAATTTTTGTATATAATAACGGCAATCAATATACTTAATTAAATTCGTTAAAAAGCGCGTATTATTATTTATTGCCGTTTTATAAATGGAGCAATTACAGATTAATAGTTTTTAATTTATTTCATAAACAATTAATAAATAAACACGCGACAAGATAAATAATCAGCGAGCGTAATTAATGATTGAATATTGTTGTACATATTTATGTAAAATATTGTTATAAACAATCGGCGCGCGCGCTTTTATTCATTCCTACAATGGAGATTACGGCGTAAAATTTATAATATATTATATTATAATTCATTAGATATTATATTAATTTGTTGAAACACCACTGATTTAAAGCAATAAATTTTAAAATCATACGCTAACTAAACTAAAAACTTGAAAGCAAGAAGAATTATTCTAATATATAGAGTAAATATTAGTTTTGGTCTGATAATTACTGGTATGTGTTAGTCTGGTGTTGTGTTGTGTTGTGTTGTGTTGTGTTTTTCGAAATAATTATATAAAATAAAAGAGCGCAATTAAAATGATAATTAGATCAAATAAACAAAAATTTAATAATAATGTTAAAGTAAATATAAATGTGGAGTAGAATGAACGTGCAATTGATTTGTTTTAAAATTTTCGTGCTAGCAGCGAATTCATAATCTAAATACGAGTAGACATGCAAACTTTTGTTCAATTTCTTCAACTATAGAACGGATGTATTTTGCATTTGAATAGATATTTAACACTTTCAAATAATAAGAAAATATTCGACATATAGAGAGTAAAAATGATGCGCGCGCTTATATAATAAATTATCTATAAATATTATATAAGTGATAAATTAATGTGAAATAAAAGAACGTAATCAGAATTATATGTACTCATCATTATAAGTCATGTTGTGTTGTGTTATTTTTTTTTCTTCATTCGTTCGTTTTTTTTTCTTTTTGAAAAGTTTAATCTTCTCTCTAGTTTATATGAAATAGTAATTTATGAGCAATGGGTATGCATTGTTTCAAATTTAATCTTGTGTTGAGACCGGCCCTGTAATTGGGGTTGATGAGACCGAGAGAGGTGTGAGATGAACCGCTAACACCTGTACGAAGCCTGAGGCATTCAATGCGTGTTGGCATGTATAAACTAACCCAAACCCATTCACATCTTATATTCTACCTAAATACATGGTTTTATCCCACTGTACAACTGGAAAATTTCAATTGGAACACTATCAACCATCTGAACCATTTCAACGCACTAACACATCAAGACAAAGGCAACGCAAACGAAACTTAAAATTGCGGTTTCTGCAATTTCAAGTCACTAATTTATAAAGCCGTATTTTGAATCATTTCTATATAACCAAAGCGCAATTAACAGCTAAAATTAAGTATTATTTGTTTTTGTGGTAAAAGTTTTTTAGTTTCGCCTTCTTCCTTGTGATTACAAAATAGTTAATAAACTGTTTTCAGATAGAGAAGATTATTACTACTAAGACAATTATTGGTTTCTATACGTATTATACATTGCCTTTTTAAAATTAATAGTTGAATATTCAAAATCTAATTATTTTCTGTCATTCGCCCGTAAAAAAAACTAATAAACAATGATGATACAAATTACTTATGATTGATATCATTAGCCCACTAATTATTAACAATTTCACGAAAAATTATAAAATTGTTTACTATTTCATTTCTAATTACCTATTACTTTTTACGTATCATTACGTGTATAATACATGTACAATACATACATGATTTAATTCAATATTTCTTTTACATCTTTATCTCTCTCTAATTTATGTCTAATTAAAATCACAAACATTTTCATCACATAATGTTAATTTTTGCTTAGCAAACGATCATATTATAGTAAATCATTCGCTAATGTTTATGAATAAAATTTGACCTTTTGATATCAACACATTAGTTTTCCATCAAATTATAAAATAATAAATCTTTAATTTCTAAAATTTTAGAAAAAAAAACAACAACTTTCATATTTCTTAAAATTATGATTGTAATTAAAATGATATTACTTGAATGAAAGCATTTGAAGTTTACCTAATTTTAAAAAGTTGGAAACACGCAAAAATTGAGCGCTTTAATTTTTTTTTCTGTTCGAATCTATAATTAATGCGGTGTATGCAAATGATTTGACATTTTCTATTTGTTTAACAAATCAAATAACAATAATTACCTATTGAAAGCGTAATTATTACATATTTCATTTAACTAATCATTCGTTTGATGCGATAACAGGTAGATTTTTATATAATTAGTTTACAAGTGTGTGTATACTGTATAGAATACAAGAAACGAAAATTTGCAGGTAAAATATACCATCCATAAATCACTGAAAATAAAAAAGCACTCTTTAATAATGACTATAATTTGGTTATTTATATATTTGTACATACAGTGTATTCTGTGTGTATATACACAATATTTTGGAATATGAAAAATGGTTTCAAGTTAAATTTCCGGTGATTAACATTTTCCTTAAAAATAGAACAATAGATTAATTTGGTATGTATGTAAATTTGGGAATTATTAACGAGTGCATACATAGATGAAATGTATGTACGAACGCCGTACATAGAATTTTTTTTTTCATTCTGATTTGCTAATTGAAAATGTGTTTTTAAGAATGGGCGTTACAAATAATGGACGTGAAAAAAGATAATTCTTTTTTATATGGGTTGTTATTTTAATGGGTTATTAGATGGTTAGGATAAAGGGCAGACGCTATGTCTGGTGAGTGTTGTTGGTCGAGTTTGGTATTCTTGTATACCTATCTTCTTTCGTTCTAGATATTAACTTCCTTCTACAATGGGTATACAGCCAGACGGCCAGTCGCCACCAAACTCGATTTATATCCGATAAAATATGATTTGAGTTGTGTTGCTTGCTCTGAGGATGGTAGTTCGGATTTAATGTTTCCAAAGTGAGTAGTCATAAATTGTTGCAATAATGAATGCTTGCAAATTTGGTAGATACATAGTTAGCAGAACGCAATTGTTAAAAATTAAGTTGACGTTAAATCGATGATTTGCAACAAACTTTTTAACAATGTGTAACAAACGGTTTGAATAGTCAAGTTCGCAATAAAATCGACTTGTAAAAAAGGATAAATAGCAATAATTTTTATTGCTCGGTCTGTCTGCTATAAAGCACTTATTGTATTCCAAAATTCTTTTGGTTATTTAAAAATAATATTTTATCATAAAATTTATGAATGGCTCATATGGATTTTTAAATAACCTTTCAAAGCAAAAGACCTTCTTTTAAAATGAAATAAAACGAAAATATCTTAACCTTAATAAATGCGGTATTTATTATTCTATCGTATTAGTATATGTAGGTAGATATCTAGTTCTAATTCTTAAATAATTAAGATATTTAATTTATAAATCGCTTCTTATTTTGCCTAAAGATATAATTAGTTTTCAAGTCATATTTTTATATATGAAGGGTGAATTAATGGCTTACTAGAGATGCCCCTAAAAGCATATGCGACTTATTAATGGTCAAAGTGAGAACTACTAATAGATATTCTATATATATTAATAAATAATGTCTTATTAATAAAATATTGGTAAATTTTTTAAATAAAAATATATCTGTTTATGTGTACATTCATACAGTAGGTATACATATATGTAGGTATTATGTAGAAGCGAAAAATTATTAAAAATATTTCAAAGGTAAAAAAGCAATGCTATTCATTTATATTTTTACGAGTGTCTGTCTGTCAGCAAAAGAAAATATGTGTTTTAGAATACATATTGTATTCCCAAAAATTTATTCAAGTGTGGTGTACATATGTAGTATATGTATTGGTATGTATATAAGAAAAGATTTGAAGAAAACAAAAGGCACTTTTTTGCTACAGACCGAAAGGTTTATAAAGCTTATTTCACCTGTAATAGTCATAAAAATAATTCAACGTTAACAATACCCGAGGTCAATTTGCATTTTTACAACTCATCGACGGAAGAAAAGCGATGAGATGGAAGAGTGTAAAGTTAAAGGTAAAATGAAATATATAATATACTAAGCATTAGCTTTTATAAGTTAAACAGATGAGTGTGGTAGATAAAGGAGGTTGAAAATACATGTACACAGACTGCTTGGCGGCGGGCGGCAGCACAAAAACAAAGCTGTTCAACGAGTCGACTTTTTTTAGGTAATCAAAAACATTCCACTGCCATGTTCTACCTT
The DNA here is from genome assembly GCA_030264715.1 of Adinopsis sp. GC000173. NCBI lineage: Eukaryota > Metazoa > Arthropoda > Insecta > Coleoptera > Staphylinidae > Adinopsis > Adinopsis sp. GC000173. The sequence continues at coordinate 282,626 of JARJDW010011248.1, forward strand.
CCACATCACACACACACACACAGCATCACACATACATATATATATATACACCAACACTCATTTCAAATCACACACACACTCTCCTCCTCACCAACACACCAGGTAAAACCAGGTGTCAAGAATTTAAATTTTACTATTTCTACCGATCCTACTAGTTTCTTCTTCTTATACGACTTTAATGATTTACTAAACATTATTTACTTTTATAACCCAACATTCTTTTATTAACTGCTTTATTTCCTAATTGCTCACATTTCAAATACACCTCGTTCCAGCCCATATCCATCTTTGCTCTTAGACCGACTGATGGATTTCATTAAGAATTCTTCGAACTGTTTTTAGATAAAGGTGTCAATTATGTTAGATACCTCATTCATCTTACAAAAGCTACTTAATTACTTTTACACCAATGGAATGGCTACAAAAGCATTTTTTAATCTTGAGATAAAATCGCTAAAATTTCCGATTTCATTTATTGTGTTGAATCTGCAATGCTAATAAAATTAAACTTGCATGGCTGTCATGTCGTACGAGTCATATTTTATTTTAATAAATTGTTGTGGCACGATGGCGTGCCGTGCAATGCTATTCAAACCGACAAAGCAATTCGTTTTTCTTGCATAATTTGTTTGTGAATTTCCCATTATCTTATAATCACACTCATTTATTGTTTGTTTAGAAATTTATATTTATTATTATTGTCATTATTACTAATATTTATGCACTCTTTACTATATATACTATTGCTATTTGTTTTAACAACAACAGAACTTGCACTTTATTCAACACACATATTACAATATAAATATTCTTCTTCTTCTTCTTCATCTTCATCTTCTTTTTCTTTTTCTCTATGTTCAATCTTTTAAACCGGTTTCATTTTTATTATATGATACTTATAAATTATATTAACTTTCAAACGTTGTTTTAATTTTTTTTCATTAAAAAACAAAAAACAAAAAACAAAAAGCAAAAAACAGAAACAAAATCTATGAAAATCTACTTATTTAGTACGTGTACGTTTTCTAATCTAGCTATATGATTGTTGATAAGTGATAAAAGATCCAATAAAATTATACTATAATAATTATAATAATTTACTTTTAAATTGCTTCATAAAAATCTTATGACATTTTAAGGTTATTTAATAATTAATGATATTATAAGTAATATATTATTTTCATAATATTTTATTAATGTTGCACTGTTGTAAAGGTAAACGTTGCTTAATTTAGTGTAAAGTAAATACATCATTTGCAAAATTCAAATGAATTCATTAAACAATACTACATTCAAAAATGTTTCCAGTTGCAAATGTGATTAGTAACCATGTATAATATAATATAATATAATATAATATAATATAAGTGTAATAAAAATGAGAGCAATGTTTAGCGGTTTTGAATAATGATAAATACTAGGAATAATTATATAAGAAAAAAAGAAAATGTATAAAAGTAGGTATTAATAATATGATATTTAAATGTAATTTAAAATATGATTTTAGTTTATGGTATACATATATGATGAATTGGTTTAGTGAATCTCACATCAGTTTGTTTATAATAATCGTATGTAAGTACATACGTATGTGTGTGTGTATGTGTATATGTATGTATGTATGCGCGTATTAAAATAGCATTTAATACTATAGTATAACATAATCTGACTTATTTCTTCTTTTGTGAGCGTTGATAGTAAAATAATTAGTGTGTTGTGTATATTACTTTCGGTTAAGTTGGCAGGAAAAGGCAATCTTATTACCTTTAAAGTGGCCGACTCTCGCACCTTATCCAACTAGTTTATGAAAGTGGCCAAAGGCTTATTGCCTCTTCTTCAATTAATAATATTAAATTAAAAACATAATAATAATGGAATATAACGAGAATACCTGATATTCTTGTTTATCCACCTACGTTTGTGCGCGGCATCAATCCATCTCTATAGATTATACACCATCATCGAAGATTTTAAGATTACGATGATAACACATATAGATGAGGTTGGTTGAGGTAGAGGTTGAGGTGGTTTCTTTCGAAGGCGCAAAAAAACGAACGAACGCGAAACGCGCAACGCGCAACGCGCAAATATTTTCGTTTTTATTAATGCTGCTGCAAGCGTACACAAAACAATATTTCCTCAATATATTTATTATAAATCATTAATAATTAGAATTGTTATTGATGAATAGCCATTATCAACAACAATAGCGTTACAAGTATAAATCATACGTTGTTATTGTAATTACAATTGGCCACAGTCAAAGTTAAAGATCTACTTTAAGAATGTTATAACTGTATAATAAACTTGCACCTCGTATTTTTTATGTTTGTAATTTTAATTATTCTTAAAAGATGCAGGTGATGGTTTTTTGAAAAGCAAAAAAAATATAAACTGCGTTGATGAAATTGGAAGCGTTAATGCAATGCATTGTTGAGGTAATGCTACATTGTTATGGAGAAATGTAGGAATGCGGGAAATTTGATCGGATCGAAGAAGCGGTCAGCGGCGACCAAAAAGAGATTTAGTTTAGCGGCAGGAACGCCTACATCACACCTGGGTCGCGACTCATCTTGCGAGGAGATGCTGAAGGATATTTTCAATCCATTCTCTCTCTACTAAACACTTTACGTTTTGGTAATAGTTATGGTTATAAAACAAAACTGTTCTTTCATAACCATAGGCATCGTTAACTACAAATATAATTTCCAAATTATTTTTACTTTTTACTTTTATCTTTTTTCTTTTCCTTTATTTCTTTCCTTTCCGATAATATTTTTCTTTTATTTTCATTATTATTAAATTATATAACTAATATAGCAAAAATATGCTCATATGTACAATAAGTACATTTCTACTCGTACGTCGTACGTCGTACTATCATATATTTATTTCTATTTCATCATCTCGGCATCATCATCATCATTCAACAAGCACACACTCTCTCTCGCATACGATCACATCGCATTTCCGATCGTTATTAATTTCAAACTAAATGAATCTTAACAATCAAGAGCGTTCCACACTCAACTTAATAGCGAAATCATGATTTTTGTAAATTTATAATCGCACAATAGAAACGTATAGTATACCTACCTTTCAATACAGATTTTGATTAATATTAGAAATGAAATTTCTATATGGATAAACAAAAGCGCGCTACAATATGCCTTTGTAATCTACACACTACGCGTAAGTACAAATATCGTATAATGTTAATTTTATATGTATGTATGTATGTGTGTGTGTGTGTGTGTGTGTGTGTGTGTATAGTCGCATTTTTATTTTTCTAAAATAAAACATACAACATATTGTATCTGTTTTGTTTGTTACTTACTTCGAAACCGCATTTATTGCTTATATAAAAATTTTACTACCAATAAATTATTATTAGATAATAGAATAATAATTAAATTCAATATTTTTACAGTGAAAAAATTATCTAGATATTATAATGCATCATAAAAATGGCTTTTTGGATTGAAAGCCGCACATGAAAAATGTAATAATAAATACAATATATTTAAATACCAGACAATCCTACACACAATAATTTCTATAAAAAAATGCATAAATAATCAACTAACAATAATTATCTAATTGAAATTTCGTATTTATGATTCCTATGCCTCCAGCAAATAGAGGCAGTATTGAAAAGAAATGTGTATAGGTAGGTAACGTTTGTAGTTTGTACGTTTCGAAGAGAAAAAAATCATAAATTGATTAGTGAGAAAGTTAATTTAAAAATCGTAAGTTAGAATATTTTGTATATTTAGTGTACAGTATATATATGTATATGTATATGTGTATATATATATATTGTAATACGGTAAATTATAATAACGTATGGCATGGCGTGGCATCAACCATTTTAATTGCTAAACTAATTTATAAAAGCAATGCAAATTCTCATAAATCTTGGAACATGTATTCGGGTAAAATTATTGCTATCTCATTTCATGCATATTCCGTTTATTAGCAAATGCAAATGGCGTATTTATTATTAGCAATATAAGTGTTTGTAATTAGCCAATGCCATATGAAATCAGATCGGAAAACATAACTTCTCCTCTGTGGTGTATAAAGCACCATATTTAGCAAGTAAAATATGTCCCATTATTCAACCAATTAATAATTGAAAGTAGCAGCAAGATAATATGAGCGCGTATTTTGTATAAAATATGGTGAAATTGATTATGAACATGTTTCATAATGAGAGTCACTTTTTGTGAGGACATATATCATATTTTTTATTCCATCCAGCTAAAATCATTATCTAAATTATGATAATCAAGAGGATAAATAAGGCAAGAAATAATTGTAACAAACTGGTGGCGAGCATCCACAATTACATTAAACATTTACGATAATTGGACGGTTTAAAACAGGTGAAACATTTTTTAAACTGTTTACTCTTTTGATCCAAATTGCATCTAAACATGAAAATTGCTTTCTTGTACATATACATACATATAGAATATAGATGTGCCATCCCATTAATTACTATCTTACTATATCACATATTTATAATACATTACGCTACCTATTATCTTATAATAAATAAAGCTTGCGCGTTCGCGTTGTTATATTTCGAATGCGTGCAACAACAACTTTTTTTATTCCATAACAGATTGAAGAACGATAAATTTGCTTTGAATTTTTGAACATTCACCGCCATTTGGTAAGCAAGCGCTCATTTTTATTCTTCTTTTCTTTCATGTTTTCTTTTCTTTTCTATACCTAAAATATCTATACTATACACAACACTTTAATTAATCCCTAACCCTATGGTGTAACAGTGTAACATTGTAACCGTTAAAACTAAACTTAAATATTTAATTAAAAAATAAAATTGAGTAATTATCTCTAAAAAAAAAACATTCTTGTTTACTGATTATTTTAAGTATAACTTAAACTTATTTTGATGAGAGATTAATTTTTTTAATTACTAATAAAGGTTAAAACAAAAGGTTACGTGTATGTAGTCATTAGCAACATTTAAATGTTAAATAAGCTTTTTAAATTGTATACCTTGTCAAGTGTATGTGTGTATGTGTGTGTGTTTGTGTATAATTCAACCCTTTGTGGTATATGCTAATCTATGTAATTATTAATTAATATTTGAAGATATATAATCACCGTCATGAAAAATTATTTCTACTACTACCGCTACTAAAAATAGTATAGAATTTGAATACACTAATTTCAGGCAAAAAAATCTTCATGTAAAGTATAGTACATACTATTTAGCGCATAAATAAATAGCCGAAAGGGATATTTAAAACAAAATTGTTTAACAACTTGCAAGTAGAGACGCATACACATACACATAGGTAAAGTATAAACAAATAATGTAAAGTGAAAAAGCGTGCGTTTTAATGATTTTTGTTTATTGTTAATTTAAGAATTTAAGTAATGAGTGTGAATTAAAAATAATGACGCCATTCGAGTGGTGGTGGTGGTGGAAGAGAACGATGTAAGTTAAAAAAAGTTGACAATAATAATAATAAATATTTTTGTTTTCGGCTCAAGAAGAAATAAAATAAAATGTATATAGTTAAAAAATAACATATGTGCATGTGAGTGTGTATTTAACACATATTCTATAAGTTAAATACAATAAAGAATTTTAAAATAAATAAACTAACTATAATTATGTTCAAATTATCTCTGGTTTTTTGTTGGGAAAATGATAAAAGCCTTCTTAGTTTACATTCCGGTCGATCGTTCTTTCCGAAGAGAAAAAAGATAATTTATCGTTTTAGGCGGACAACGTTTTGATGCTTTAACGTGTAATTTATAAATGATTTTGTTTTATAATGCCTTTGTGTATCTTAAAGTCATCACAACGCAACGGCGAGTCGGTCGCTGGACAGAGGAGTAGGCAGGCAATTTACCATATGATATGTTTGCTTAGGGGCAAGGCCTTTGAAGTGTTAGCCGCAACAAGTACCGAAGAATACAGACCGGTCCCGATTTCAATGATGAGTTAAGCAAGAAGAGTAGATGATGATCACGAGTAAGTCGTAGCTTTAGCAGCGGCTTTACCGGCCTAACACTAAAACATGTTGGCCCTATAATTAAGGAAAACTCATTTGTGTTGGCCTGACACCTTAAAGATAGGCATTTAGTCAGCCGTCAGCGGCGTCTTTGTAGCAGGTTGCCTCGAATAGCCCCCCAACGGCCGAGCTTTCATCCCGCATCCCGCGCGACTCGTTTCTTATCCACAATATCCACAATCCACAACCCGCGACCCGCGAAACTCTCGCCTACCTGCTTTAAAACAATTCAGCGGTTAACAAACTGCTTTGAAATAAAACTGAAGGCGGAGCACTTCTTTGCAGAGGCGATATCGAACACATATCGCTCCGCCCTTGTAACGCAAGGGTTGATTCGGCGTTCGACGCCCGGCGTCCTTTCTACCCCTATATTACACTGTCTATTCAAACACCCCTAACATAAACCAAACCAAACGATATACACTGTAAACATCCTTCCTATTACACAATCCTTCCTATCAATAATCTGCTTCTTTTTTTCTTTTCTACTTATTCATACATATACTAATATTATTTATTATTAGACATATGTACATACATATATCTACGTATATATATGTACATACTATCACAATAATAAATGATCAATTACGAAACGGAAGTTGTTTAGATTACAAACTTTTGATCTAAGGCTCTTATTATATGCCCAATGCCCACTTCATTATTTTCATCATCACCACTATATGATCATCTAGATTCCAACTAGAGAGAATAATTAAAAAGCGACCGATCGAAATTAATTGTTTTCCGAAAATTATCATTTCTACATTATTAAACTTGTCTCATCTCTATACATACATATAGCTATAATGATAAGTAAGTAAGTAAGTAAGTACATACATACATATATACGAAACAAGTTTTTTGTAATATAATAAACTACTTTGTTATGTAAAATATGACTTTTATTTAATTAAATAGATGCTTAATTCGGTTAAAATGAGCATGAATCTGCTTTAAATGAACATACAACGAATGCACGTGCAAAAACAGGATTTTCTTCGCGTTGTTAATTTACAATTATTTTATTATTTTACAACCTCATTTACTTACTTGTTGCCACACAATTTTTATTAGAATTGCAATTGAAAAGTTAATAATCCATTATATTATAGCGTAAATAAAATTTACCCACTCGCAAATCATTTTTGTTTTTCAATCAATCAAAATCGTTAATGACAATGCAAAAACAAAAAATTTATGATGCAGATTGTGGATATGTATGTATGTATGTATGTACCTACATACAAACATATGAGTGATTATTTTTTTCTCGGTTTTTTTTTGTTGCAAGCAAGCAAGACTGCGCGGCGATTTGAACACGATGCAAGTCACCCGAAGGAACTAAGGAGGACAACAATGCGCGCCGCAGTTTTTAGAAGCGCACAATTTCGTACCTTGTAGCTTGCAGTTCTTTGCATGTTGTTTGTATTTCATTTTAAAATAGCCAATTGAATTACAATTACCCTTATTTAAATCGACATTTAAATAATCACGTGTACATTTGATGGAAATGTGATGGAACTTGATTGATTTGGGAAAATACATTTAGATTATTTTATTTGCCTCTCTAATGGTCGACGGTTTAAAACGCAATTTAAAAAATATTGCAGGCGATTAAATGAAATTTGTAGATGTAATGTTCATTTTATTGAGCAGTAGCTGAAACCATTGCTGCGGGCATAAACAAATAATTGTTTAACTTAACATTTGAATATTTCCGTTATTATCGCCAGATAAAATTTTAAATTGCGACTTAATGAGCTAGATTTATTAATATCAATTGGTAGGAGATTTTCGTTAAGGTAGTAATTTATTGCGGTAGATAAATAATGTAATAATTGTAAATTATTTAAAATAGCACGCTCTACTAATAATATAGCCAAATAATAATTTGTTAAAAAAAATGAAGCTTAATTTATTATTTTATTAACTGACAGAAGTAAGAAAGTGTTAACACTTGTGTGGAGAAAGCTCCAGCAAGCTGTAATAATTGATAATATTTAGTCATTTTAAGACAAAAACGAAGCGTTATGACTAAAATCCATCGTGTATTACTAGGATTCAATTATCCTAGTTGTTTGTTGTCAAACGAACAAGAAAAGAAGATTTATTTTAATACCATAAACGTATATCCACCAAATAAATGAAAAATATACTTAATTTTTCATAAGCTTTTAACTGTATTTTCAAATTATCAATCAAGTTTTTTCGAAAACCGGCGATGTTATGAAATAAACGATTTTTGTTAAGTTTGCGACGGATTGGAACGCGTGCACGCGCTCGATACTCGAAAAAACTGAATTTGTAATAAATACGATTATAGCAGCAAGACAAAAAAATTAATTCACTTTAAAGGTATATAATTTGTGTTTGGTTTTTCAAGTTAATCTAAAATTGAAAAAAAAAATCATTTATGATTGTGACCACAAATTTTAATATACAACCATACAACCAACACACACAAGTTTATTTTAGATTTAATACGTTAATCTTAGAAATAAGGTTAAAATAACTTTAATAATATGGTGGCATAATTATAACAATTGTATAATAAACAGTAAGTTTTCCAAAACAGTTAAAGCATATCATTTGAATATTTTAAGCGTTTTGAATAGAAATGTAAGCTTAAATTACTATTATAATATGATATGCAAATCTGGCAATAATATTAACTAAAAGCAAATATAAATATTGTTATAAATTATACTATATAATGTAGAAATAATTTGAATTTGAAATTATTATTAGCGAAATAACATTTATTTATTGATCAAAAAATTCTATTTCTATGACATTACATCTGGTTGGTTTATAATATATGATTTCTTGAAAAACTTGTAAAATGCTCATAAACTGAATATGTATTAAATAAATTAAATGCAAAAAATGTGTGTGTGTGTGTTTGTAATCTAAAGGACGTGAGAAGTAATTACATTACACAAATAAATAATTAAACGTTGATGTTGAAATTACAATATATATTCGCTATGTATATTATTGTAATGGAAACAAACGTGTATGTCACCTAAAATATTTAGCAGTTATGTAAAAACGATTGCCTTACAAGTATGTAATGTAATGTAATGTAATATGATTTCCATTTTAAAATCAAACGTAATTGTGGTTTGCTAATATAAAAATTGCACATTTGCCACAAAGCGCTTAATAAAAATTCCAATCATTATTAAATTCGGAATCAATTTATGCAAATTATTGAGAGAATTTGAACATTCATTATTTGAAATGAATTTCTCTTATTCGCTGCGCTTTGAAGTATGCGCGATCGCAAGTTTAATCTAACCATTTTCGTCTTCAATTTTTTTAAACAAATTTTTAATCATCCGAGTTAATTAACATTAATAAACTATTCAAATGCGTTAAATAAATTATTAATCAACCTAATAGAGATTGTTAATGCTCCATTTTTATATAAATGAGCCGATATTTATTCATCATCATCAAAATAACCTTTAATAATATTTTAAAATCAATGTATTGATAGATACATTAACTAATTAATTATGTATTGTGTTTAAAACGGTGAAATAATTGAGTTTTAGTTAATTATATCTTAGCATACTTACATTTAATAAATCAATGTGCTTTAGTTATACATAAATTAATGATAAATTAAACATTGTCAGTAATTTTACACGATGGAAAAGCAAAACGGCATATTTTTATCAAAACAAAACATATTGTACATTACATTGTATGTAAGTATGTATGTATGTACTTGAAATACGTATACGTGTTTGTATGCGCTATGTATATCTATTAATTTCAGATAGATCGTGCGAATTGTAAATAATTAATTATGTATAATGCGGAATATATTTAACTATTTATTAATAAATCTATTTCTATCTAAAGTTGCCGCATCTGAATAATTGAAGTGAAAAGGACTTTTATTATAATAATAAATAAAAAAATTACATTTTTATGGGTTGAAATTAGCATAGAAATTATAAATGCGAATTGTGAATAAGTATTTAATTGAAATAATTACTGTGAAATATTGATGTGATCAAAACAATAATAAATTGAGTAAAATTGTAAAAACAAATGCATTATTATTGTAGGAATGGATAGTATAATATAATAGAAAAATAATATTTAATTGGCATTATAAATTTTAATGAATTGAGGTAAAAATATCAACAATTTGTCACTGCTATTCAAATCAAAAAAGAGATGATATAGTTATTAATAAATACGATACATATGAATATAATCTGCATATTGTAATTAATTAATTGGCATAATAAGTGGAAAATATTAATGAAAAATAGTTAAGTAGTATAATGTGCAAATGTGTAATTAATTGATATTATATAGTTGAGTGTGAAATATATTGATGTGATGAAAATTTAAATGAATTGAGGTAAAAATATAAAATTAAGAAAAGCATAGTTATTTTCAATTTGAATGTGAATGAGTCATAAAAAGCGTAAAATTAAACTAATCATGTAATTTGTATAAAGAAACTGCGGGAAAGGTTTGTAAGCAAAGTGTAACTACAGCAGAAGAGAACAAGTAGAGAAGTAGAAGCAGGCAGATAAAGAAGTACCAACATAAAACAATGAAATGATTGTCATTGCTTTTAAATTACATTTTAAAGTAAAATGATTCGCGACTTGTAATATCCTATAAGAAGAGGAGTGTTTTGTAATGTAACAATGCCGACAGAACCGACAGAAGAAACACGTAGGTAGAAGAAGAGATACTCACGTCCAACTCGAAGGATTCATTTTCAATGGTGTGGCTATAGTATAGTTAGTTATACGATCGCCGATTTGAGATTTTCAAAATCGATAACGTGATTAAATATAGATACTGATTCAAAAAAAAATATTGGTTTGATTCTCTCCTCACTCTCTTATTTCATTTTATGTTCGCCATAATATCATTCGAACACATAACAACAAATTTATTGATTTTTCTTTCAAATTTACTTGGTAATTTATAGCGAATCGGCTCGCCGCTAATATAAGCACATAATAATTATATGCATGATTTGGTAATTGTTTATTCGTAATTACTAATAGAAACCCGCATAAACGCATAAATTAATAAAGTCGTACCGCTCAAAACAGAGCACACCAAAGTAATATATCATAATTTGCAATAAGGCTATGAAAGTAAATTTGAAATTATATTGATTATTAGTTGCGACGTGTAATTTTAAATGATCCATGTCAATATTGTGACATGAATTATGTGCCATTGTGAATGCGAAATGAAACTTTAATCGATTTCTAATTAAATAATAAATTCTACTTAAAATTATCGCACCATATGTATTCATTATTAATTGATTTTATTGCATTTTTATTCATTTTATTATACTCTATACTACATATATGTACAATACATATAAGAAGTAAGAAGTATGTATGCACATATGTACACATACAATTATTATTGCCACACTTCCGCGCCAATATACTAATATTTATTAATAATCGTATTATTTATTATTACACACTATCTACATACTCTTATTTATGCTCTATTTTGACTCTCTATTTAATATTATATTAATAATGTCACTTAATTTCTATCTATTTGTGTGTTCAAGTTTTCTCTTTTACCCAATAATATCATTTTACTAAATTATTATAATATTTATATATTTTTTTGCGTTCCAATCTTAAACTAATTCCATTATGGCTGCAAACTAATTATATACCTACTTACTATAAGATTAAAATTTACTTTTTCATTAACGCGTATTCCGACATTCCACAAAATTTAATAATTATTTCTATAACCAGTAAATATCGCTATAGTTAGCTGTAGATTGCATTAATCGGTTAAACATTAATGCAATACTTTTTGTATATGTGTGTTTTTTATTATGTTTTATAAATGCAGATAGTGTTGAACAAACCACAACACACGTATGTACAAAAAATAATAATAATAAATAATAAAAAGTAACAATTATTTGAATATTATAAAAACATTAAAAAAGTTTCGTTCCTTTTAATAAGCACACCACTTAACTCATATTTATTTTGGATAATTATTTGTAATAATAGGGCGCTTTTAAGTGGATTTCTTTACATTTTACACATCATCAGTGCAAATCTTTCACTTTACGAAACAAAAACAAAAAACGATCGCAATAACGCACGCATCTCTAAAAAAAATTCAGAATAATGTAAATTTGCTTACATAATTGACTTGTTAAAATAAAAATACATTTATAATAATTATGAAACGAGTGAAACGTTTAAATTTTAATTAATGAAAACAAATTTGTTAATTTGTTATGGAAAATCTATTGAATTGTACGTACGATAGTGTGTAGAATTGTGTCTAAAAGTCACAAAAATTTTATTAGCAATAATTTGCCGACTGTCATTAATATACTAATTTATACGATAATAAAAGTTTCTCAGCTTGAGTTATTATAAATTTCAAAATACTAAAATGTACCTATGTACAGTTATTTATTAAAAACAATTGAATGTAAGCTGTAATTTTGATACATTAAACAATAATCGATTATTGGTTACTTGTAGCTTAGAGAGAAACTTAACGAAATGTTAATGAATTAAAGCTAAAGATGCGGGTTTATTAATGCATATATCACAAACAATTCGATGCGAAATTAGTGTATTCTTCTTGTAATTTGTCGAGTAATAATTATTCTAAACAAAAATAAAAATACATAAAAATCACAAAAGTAGATATGAAAAACAACTGTCAAATTAGCCCCCCAAGATGACTAAACTAAAATTGGCGTCAGTTTTTGACTTTCATGAAACTACGGTATTAAATTGTATTATTTTTTACAATATTGTGTGTATTACAGATCATTTATTTCGTGTTATTTTTGCAATATTAATTTCGCAAGCCAACTTGACACCGATTTTTCAATTTTCAAGCTTCTAACTTTTCTTAACGATTATTAATTATAGTTGGTTTGTTTTAAGAAAAATATTATAATTGTGTGCGTGGCTAAGGGGTCTGTTTTAGAATGTGACCACGCCCATTATATAAGTTTGAATATTTTACTTAAAAATCTCTCAAATGATACGTTTAAATATCGATACAAAACGGAAAATCAACAAAATATAGAAATATAAAACAAGCACTATTTATTAGTGTGCAAATTATCGAAAATCGTTTGAAACATTAGCACAATTCAATAAAATAAAAAGTCGGGAGCTAATTTGCTATAAATTAAAGAACACAGAAAAGTGTTTGCATTAATGTAATGCGATGCAGAAAAAAAACAATTCATTGTCATAATATAATTTTTAGAAGGTTAATATAAGGAGCAGGACTATGTTAACTAACGCAGCCCGACGAAGTAGAGATACATATACACATAATAATAGCGCGATCAAAAACTTTTTGTCGGGGGTTAAAATTGATTACATGAGATTATTTTTAAATACATATAACAGTAGTTTATTAAACAAAATCGCGCAATAATAAAAATGGAATTGGCAGCGACGATGAAAGTCAGGAAGTTATTGTGCACATTAAGATTGAAAACAAAATTGCAAACAATGCAAAGGTTGATTTTGAGATTAGAAATCAATAATTTGAACAGAGAGAATTTGTATACGGCAATGTAATTATAAATTAGTTATGTAAATGTTATAAATATAAAGCGTAATTATATCGAGATAATTATAATTATTTTAGCTAGCAAAAAAATTGGAATCATGAGAACGGAACATGGAACATAAAGTGTACTACTCAAAAAAATGAATTTCATCATTTAAATAACATAACATCTATATTAAAATAATAATGAAGCAGCTGGAAGATTCTATTGTATATTTCAAATGATATTGTTATTGTATCTTTTCTAATTACATTTGTTTCTGTATAACATTACTTATAATGCATTACCCTTTCAGCGATAATATTTATACAATTAAATAATTCAAAGATACAATTACCTGGTTAAATTATCATCCAACACATACGCTCAACAAAAAAATATATATATTATATATGTTATTGTATGTTAGGTTATGTTATGTTATGTTATATTCGAATAATTTCAAATACAGGTGAAGTAAACTTTAATCTAATAATCAACAATTTTTTCAACAAAAAATTATCAACGCTCTATTCATGAACGGGTATTAAAATAATGTAACGCGTCGAACGAATTTACATTTTTTGATTAAACTCTTTTTTATCTTGTTAAAAAAATATAATAATGCCAATGCCGCTAATCTGTTGAGCGCTTTTAGCGAACCAATTATACGGTAGAAATTAAGAATTGCATGAGTTTTGACGCCGAAAACCGAGAATTTATCAAATAATTTTGTTGTAAATGCGGTGTGTAAATTTGTAACATTGTTGCAAAAAGTTAATTAGAGGGTTGTGGTCTACATCTTACTCGAGGCAAGATTTAGGAATGTTTTAAGAAAACAAGATGCTTCTTAATATTTTTACGCAGAGCATATGTGGCTGAGTGGCTAGTTGGTTGGTCGGTTTGTTGGTTGGTTTGCTGGTTCCTTGATTGGTGATCATTTAATTTAACAACAACAAAAAATGTTAAAATTAAATTATTATCCAATGCTAATTATATTGATTTATTTTATGAAATTTCGATTTAATGAAATTATAATAATTCTTTAATGGCTTGATGGCGTTGAGGAATTATAACAAACAGATTTGTTTGTCTTAAAGCGTTTCGCTTATACCAACGAAACGAAAACAAAAAATGTAAATGCTGAATAAATAAAAAATTTTATCATTAAAATAATTATACGTATTTGCGGTTAAAGTAAACTAATTTTTTTGTTTGTTGTAATTGCGCATTTTATCTTGTTAATTCTTTTTTCAATTTCAGTTATTTTCAAGATATTTACGGGCGGTGTTTTCATCTCGAGGCGAAAATATTTAAAGACTGAGATATGTTGTCGTAAATTAGTAAAGCAGCTAAAAAATAATGTATTTACCTAATAATTTTTAAGATTAATTATAAATTAAATTCAGCGGGCATCGGTTTACAGTTGTAAAATGATATTTTCAATTAAAATAACTTTTTAATTATTAATTTCGGCATTTATAGAACTATAAATAAAAGTTTATTATGGAAATGTTGTTAAACATTGTTTATTTTATACTTTTTAAGCAAATTATAAAACAATATAGTCCATTAAATATTTATAAATGACAATTTTTATGTGTTTGCCTGCTACCGTGTATCGTTAAAACAACAACTAAACTTAAAGTTATACATAAATGGACTAGGTATAGTGTATGTATAATATTTTTTTCTATGATATTAAAACGCCATAAATGCATTATTTGTTTATTACTTTTGTTCCCTTCATGTAAGTATATAATAAAAAAAAAAGGTTTTGATTTGAATTTTAAATCAAAAGAACGAATCTAATTTGTATTTAATGTATTAGAAATAAATAAAAGCGGGCATAGGAATGAACCGACAGTAAATTATAACACAATAAAAAAATCTTTTCATATTCCTAGCTAATTAAGAATCGCCTAGTAATTAAAGCTGTTGCACTGTTTCCGTTAAAATATGTTTATTTCTAAATTAACAAACTGTTTGTTGTTGTTATTTATTGCAATTAGAAATACAAAATCTTTATCGACCGTAATTGGTGTTTGTCAAATGTAAAATATCACTTTATTTTATACTTAACATACCTTAATATACACCACTTTCGTATAAATATATACAATATTATTGTATTGTATAAAAATATATTATTATGGAAAAATCAATGAATTGTACATTAGTGGATTTGTTATATTAAATTATTACTTTTCAATATTCATGACAAATTTAAAGCTTGAAATGGATTTATTTAGAAATATATATTGTACACTATATACATACTATTATATAGTATATATACGGATTTTACCTTTAATTAGACGTGGTATAATTTATAGTAATAATAAATAAGTAAAGTAGAAATAATGTTAATTTTGCAATAGACGGAACGTCATTTAAATCGTAGTATAGAGTAGTGGTTATGAATAAATAAATGGTTTTTGAAAGATCGTGATTTGGTTGAAAATCATGTGTAATATAATAGGCTATAAAATATTGTTTGAAAGTCGAATTGACCGATTCCGAGCGAGGTGTAACGTTAAGATATAATTAGATGTTCCAGCTATGTTTGATATATATCCCGGGGCTTTAAATTGGTAGCTAGGGCCAGCAAGTTTGTCGGCTTAGTAAATAATCACAGAACTGCCTATGCGGCTAAAGCTGATCTCAACAGATCAAACGCGCGAATAGACTCAGTAAACAGCAATTAAGCGGCAACTTAAACCACCGTAATCATGGGCCTTAACTTGCTACTTTGCCTTCATAATGGTAGGTCATATGTGTTTGTACTGCCCGTCGCACAACCACAAAAACCATGCTCTTTATTTTACCACTTCACCATTCACACCTTTTGTTTACTTTTAAAGCAAATCTACACCCAGCGCACAAAAAAATCATACTTTCACCAAAACTATCATAATAAATTAAAATGATTGAATGCTCTTTACATATTTCATTTACCCGCTTTAATGAATTTTATTTCAACTTGTACTTAACTAATAATTACCAATACAACACGATTTGGTTTTCATATAAACAAAAACAAAATGTTTTACTACTTTTTTTAAACTATAAATATTGTGTGATAGGATGGAATAAGATAGATAGAAAATTCAACTATAACAAATTCTCACATAGAAAATTAGAAATGAAGATAATAATAGCTGGTAGTTGCCATCTACAGGTGTCGGCAACTCGATATTATGACGGAATGATTACAAGTTGAACAGACAAATTACACTATCTATGAGGCTATCAGACCGCTGAGACAGACTTAACTCCCTTGTGTTCTGCTTACCTGTCTGATATAATCGGATAAACCCTTTTAATTGTTTGTAACACTCATCATATATCACTATCTTATCAATTCTGTTTTATATATAAATGCATGTTGTGCTAAAATTAAAACTCACAATTTATTAATGGATTTTATCAACATCTAACACATGTCATTTTAACTTATTAATAATTTATACACCTTGCATTAAGATTTATTAGCAAATTAAATGAAATTACGATTTTTCGATATGCAATTATTTTTATATCATCATCATCACTTAATTGTTAAATCTTAAAAACCGCACTCACTTTTATGTTTCATTCTACAATACAATAGATTCTAATATTCAATATTTTCTCTATAAAATCAAATTGGTTAATAATTTTGTTATTATTTTTATTGAATTTCTATAATTATTCTTACTTATATTACTTATTAGGTATAATAATACGCATAAAAATATACTGTTAATAATTTTCTCATTTTCTAAATTTTACAATTAACATTTGAACAAGATTTAATGCCTCCGTAGTCGAACATACTCCGTAAACGTTATTTCATGCACAAATAAATTTCAAATCGCTAATGATTTTAATCATATTTAGATAATCAGTTTTAATTAAAATTTTAAATAATGTTATTGTTCAATAAATTAACGAGTAATCAATCAATCAACCAATCATAAATTGATATATGTATTCAAAAAAAAGATTGTGCGTGTGTACCGATAATTTGTGTTAAATTGTTGTTAAACCGCTAACTAGTGAATAAAATATCAACTTGTATTGTTTTTAATTTGTTTAAATTAAAATTTCCTTTTATTTCTTCTTCTTATTCAACGAAATGAAATGAAATGAAATGAAATGAAATGAATAAAGGATTAATAAAGCATGAAATTGAATCAACACAAACATCTCCAACAAGTAGAAAACTTTTCTATAAACATCGAAATTAATAACTTATAAGATTGTCATAAAATTAAATGCAACCTTGGCTATATATAATATTTTATTTACATAGATTTGTATCGATAAATAATGTAATTAATATGCATATTACTTACCCACCGTATGTGTAATTATTGTAAACAACTTTCAAATACATTTATTTTAATATTTATTATTATTACACTTTATGATCTAATATTGATTATTCGCCGTTTTTACCATGCCATACAAGCGATAATCAATAAATATAATCATTGTTGTTTGGTATAGAAAAAAGATAGAATAAAGGGAAAGAGGCAGAAAAAAACCTCGCATTGGAGCAACTATCGGTTGATAGTTGAATGCAATTGACCTATGGCGCTAAACATACCTTTTAATTAAAACAGTTAGGTGTTCGGCGTAGAATTCATTTATTATTATAATTAAAATTTTAGCGTAAAGATCGGCAAGTATAAATGGTTGATTATAGCGCATTCTATTTCGCAATATTACTCAATATTTATACAATTCATATTAAAATTTTTGTTAAATGGGTTCTACATAATGGGAATTAAAGTAAAGTTTATTAGAAGTATTGTATGGAATGAATAAAAAGCGCATTTATAAAAGTCTTTGAATTGAAAATTGTGAGTTGTGTTTTATCACAATGGCGAATATTGTATTAGCATTTATAAAATAAATTGCGAGCTTTTAGAAGCACAATTAAAATTGCGAATACATAAAAATTTGAATTTAAAACTGTTTTGCACGCAGACTGTGATTCTATTTTTCGTTTATAAAATGGAAACAATTCACATTCTTGTTGGTGAGCTTTAGATTGCTAGCCGCGTCACTGTTTCTATTAGAGAAACATAAAGAATGCATTAGCTGCTATGTGTACCTACGGTTACGGTAAGTTAGCTTTGCCCTACGTTTGATAGCCCATTATACTTTATATTGCCCCCTTCTTTTCCACCTTTATTCCAGTCAGGAAAAGATAAATTTGACAATTGATTCGAAAACAACAAATCATTATTCAATAATCGTACAACGTACATACACAATTCATTTCAAATCACCAACCTATACTACCTACGAAAAGATACGTAAAATCAATTAACCATCAATTATTGATAATCCATATCCTTTATATTTGTTCCGCATTTCTTCTTGTTCTTGTTATTACTGATGACGACGACACATTTTCCGTGTCAAATTTATTCTATTCAAAAAATCTTCTCACATTTACAAAAATGATACTACTATATTAAACAAATTTCATTCATCCACAGCCGTAATTAAAATGCGAATACGAGATATTTGCTACTTAACACCTCATCGTTAGGATATTCTTCAGCACTGCGAAAATACAATACAATATACGTTAATTAAACAAAGATAATATCAGTTTTCGCATCACAATTTCGCTTTCAATACATACAAATATGTTTTTAAATTCCAACTCAAATTGTGAACATCATATTGTTTTAGTTTTTATTTGATTATAATAAATTAAAATAAAATGTTATCCAAAACGGTAATTAAAAAACGAGTATTTCGTTACTTAACGCAACGCGTCGTTAACAAAAATGCAATAGATTAATTAATGATGGTATCAGTTTTCCGATTATTCCACTTTCAATCTTTTCCAGATAGGATAGAGATATGTTTTTATATATCGACGGGAAATTCCCAATACTTGGTTGGCAAATCCAACTTGATAGTGCATCCAACCCGCGGCCCGCTCTACATCTGATGCGATGTCGATAAATTTTGTATAATTTTAATAGTTATAATTTCTTTAAATAACAATAATCGCATAAGTATATTATTTTTTGCTCTGACAGGATAAGCATGATTACATTTTTTCAGTGGATTGTTAAATATGAACAAATATAGTAATTTGCCAAAAAGTACGGATTCGCTGTAGTAGTAGATTTTTATAACTTTCATGTAAATTTGTGATTTGATTTAAATACTTATTTAAAGATTGATTCATTCGAAAAAATCCACATTATTCGAAAAATTGATCTCGCATAGTTTAAGTTACATTTTTTTATATAAGAAAGCTTAAGTTTAGCACTTGTTTACATCAAATTATTGGTTTTTGTATATATTGTATGTATACCCCGCTTAATGTGGATTTGAACTGTGCAGTATTTTGATTAAATCAATTAATCGTAGTGTATGGTGTGATCCTGTACATGAATATTAATTCCACTAATATGCCATACTACTCGAATTTGAATCTGCTCGAATGCGAACCGCTAAACAATAAAGTATATATAAGTATTTATTAATCACATTAAATTAGTTAGTAATAATATGTGGTAATAATAATATTTTACCATTTTAATATTATTATTATTATAGAGTTTTGTGCAAATGTAATGAGTATATTTGTGATATAGAAATAAAAGAAAGACATATGTGTATATGGGTTGAAGGGGGTGAGAGTTGTAAAGCCAATATATGTTTGATTTCAGGGTGAGCATGAAGCAATTCATTCCATATCAACATAACGCCCTGCACAATAGCGAAATGCCGAACGGTAGCGAATTGCGTCAACAAATGACCCAACGCGGCAAACAGTCATGTTGATCGGTAGAGCATGACGGGCTTTCTTTAAAATATAATAGTTTCCATCCCCCTAGCCCCTTAATATATAGCCCACAGCCCCAAACCGCACGTATTATTCACTTTGCGCCCATATCAGCCCATATTGCACTTCATCTTGCATGGACCGTTGCGCAAATAGAGCACTCACAATTTATAGGTTACGCGAAGTCATAAATATACTCTCTTAGGGCACTTGCCTTCTACCATTAAACTAATATTTGTGGGTGACACTTGATTTCAATTTAATTAAATTCCATCGGTTGCCTTTGCCTTTGCCTTTACCTCGCTTTTATTGCAACTATAAATGTATAAATTTACATTCATAATCCTCTCCTCATTTCTTATCCAAAAAACTATCTATCCTACGATACATTATACAAGACATAGATGTACGTTTCTTCGATTACTAATATCGCATGATTATTCATTTTTCGTTTAACTACCGTAATTATTACGTTTCTAAATCATTCACGCAGAATTTCAAACGAAAACACATTACAATCGCGTTATTTGTTTTATCAATATTGTACTATCAAGTTAGGGTTTATTTGTTGAATTTTTCACCTTTACGAATCCATAATCCCGCGTTCAATACGTATATATACCTATCCTATGTGTAGTATAATGAAGCCCATACACATAGTACATTGTACATAGTTGTGAATCAGAAGAAGTTTATTAGCAATTCAACCTATTTATTTTAAATAGCTTCATGTTTATAACCCGTAAATAATATTAATAATGCATCGGATTGAATTAGTAGCTTATTGCTTGCTATCCTACAGTACGCAATTCGCTATACGCAAAAACAATGTAGGTAATTGATTTTATTCAATTTTTATATACTCACCTTAATATGGTTCACCACAACTATGCAACACACTCGTCGGCACTTCCTAAAACAACATAGAAACACAATTATTATATTGTATATTAGCATAACAAATTATTCTATTTAATCCATCCATATATTGTTTATCATGACGCATAAATGTTTGGTGGTATAAACCGCACATAACGTAAATCTCTAATTTGAATAGATTTCATACCTTACCATAATTAATGCCTCTATCATTGCTATCACACCATCGACGACTAGAAAAATCTGCCAATGACATTAAATTTTATACACTATGGCTTGTAGATGTTGTATCAATCCAATCAATTTATTGCTACACTCTACAAAATCAATACTAATCATCACTATCAAAATATTTAACAATAATTACCTGAATCACCAAATCATTGTAAGGTTCCATTAATTATGAAGGTAAATGATTTTAATCAAAGGGGTGAATCCATTAGTTTCCATTAAACTCACTTGCTTCCCAAATATACAAACATTTCGACTATGCATTTTTGTTTGTTACTTCTTATTATAACGCTGCATCTCATAGAAGCGCTAATCTATAAATTGCACATAGTAAAGTTAGATCATTTATTAAATGTATTTTTTCTTATCACAGAAATGTAATGGATTTCATTATTAAAACCACTGACTATATCAACAAACAATTGTCAATCGCATTTCTTTTGTAAGATTCGTAAGATTATACTATTTGAGGTTATGTTCAGCTAAGCGCGCTCTCTGTGTAAACAAATAACTGCTAATGTAACGTTTTCTTTTTGTTTCGAGCAGCGCTTGCACAAAAATCGCAACGTCTTCGCTGGATTTAAATAATTGAAATATATGGAACCGGTGAATTATAAAGTGATGCCTTTATTATAAAACACAGGTAACGTACTATAATTATTCTATTAAAATATAATATTAATATAATCTGTGCTATATGTAGATGCAATTCGTTATTATCAAATCCTTTATTCAATTCTTTATTAAGCACATGAAGTCTGCTGTAAAATTCTATACTTTTATATCATAGTACGCAACAACAAAATGTTATTTCACTTATTTAAGATCTCTTCCAAGCACAATTGCAATTTTAAATATCGCTTTTATAAATTTTTGTTCTTTGTAGGTTAATTTACATACCACAACTCCACACTCCACTCCACTTCACAAAAATTATAAACAAAACGCCAATTTTTGTAAGGAAACACTAGCGGGAAGAAAAGCCGCAATAATTATGCACCAATCCAATAATTTTTAAATCAAGGTAATGACAAATTTTTATTTAAAAAATTATATTAACTGATTTATTATTGGGGTTTTATTTCTCAAACAGACAGGACATTCCAGTAGACTTAATATACTTTCTGCGGAACCAACTAATCTCTAATAATTTAACAAACATATTATTTGTTTATAGTTCTCCGTGTGCAAAGAAGTGTCAACATCTTCCCCAGATTGTGTTAATTACAATATTTGGGATTATGGTTCGCCGGTGAATTGTAAAGTAGTGTAACTTATACAGATCCCATCATAAGGTAACATGCTGTACTTACTTTACTAATATACATTTTAATTTACTAACCAAAATTTTCAAATTAAAAATTCATTATATGTATAAGACAGTTAATTTTAATTTAATAAGTAGTTTTTCTATTCAATGTTCGTACATTTAATCTCAGCAAGTTCGTTAACATTAATGTTAATTTAACTAATATTTTGTATGTATGAAAATTTACCGAGATGCCAAGCGAGTGATAAGTTTTATAACCTGTGTATTGCCGTTCATTATTATATACAAAAATTCGTCATGAATCACTACGGCGACTTCAAATGTAATATATTTTATATTTCGGCATTCATTTTCACTAATCGTTGTGTTTGATCTTATGCATATTATCCTTAATTACCATTTTCACATTGTCTCATATTGTAGCTTCGTAAAATATTTAAACCGGGTTGTATGCAGTGTGTTTCATTACTTTTCAGCAGAGTTTTTTCTTCTAATTTATTCTAGATTGTAATAAATGGTTTTTAGGGTAAGCTTGTGTATTTTTAAAACATTAACTGTACTTTAGTATAAAAATACTTAAAAATACACTTGCTAGTTTGAACAATTAGGTTTTTATCACGCAATTTAAGACATAAAATTAAGAGGGTACGCGTTTCGACTAAAACGATGACTTTTTGCAAGCGCACATTTTTATAAATTTTACTTGATTATATACCCGACATGACCAAACTGCGGCGCTTTAGCAAATTAATCAACACTATGAATTTGGGCACAATTATAAAACAACACCTCTTTTTTTGTCCGACGTCATGCATACCGACATCGAGCGAAGAATTTGAATTTGTATTTTCACCTATTTATATTAAATTAAAAAATTAAATTAAACTTTTAACCAAGTCACCTGTATATTCCGATTTAAAAAATGTATTTAGTGGCGAAAAGTTTGCATAACGAGAGATCAAACCAGTGATGACTCGCTTACTAAGTTACAACAATTGAATAAGCTCACATATAGGATATACCAGTAGCGTAACGATAAAAATCAAATGTTTAACAGTTTTAAAGGTTGGCTAAGAACAATCTACAAAATGTTTATTGGATGGTATGAAATAAATAGATGATGAAAATGATCACTAATAAAATAGTACAGGGTTTTTTGTAGGAGTTTCCTTGCCAAATGTTGTAAAGGTTATTTTTTGTCTATGATGTCAGTAAAGTTCAGAAGGACCAAACTAATATACAGCGTAATCATGCGCTCCTAGACTTACCATAACATAATGAGACCTCACAAGTCAGGTATAACTATATTTGTGTTTGTGAATGTTACTTGTTGTGTCGAATTATGTATCTATTACTTAAAGTCTTCCTATAAATAGATTTTATAGTTGATAAGATAATACCTATCAATTAACAAATCTATTTTATTGCTCTGAATAAACATTATGTAGATACAGTATTTTCTGTGTGTTTAAAGCGCATAGAACGAATTATTGGCTTATCATGGAATTTTGTAGGGAAAGTTTTTCGCAGAACGAGATAATACAATTATGGTTGTTATAGAGTTCTACCGTATCGCAATACAAAACATTGCGATGAATCATAACGTGTGTTTTAGATTTATTTGGTATAAAATATGTTTATTGAGAAAATATTAATAATAATTACATGTGAAATTCGATTGTATAACTATTGATGGTTATTCTTGGTCTTAACTACGCTTTACTAACTTGTGTGATAAGAACAGTATTCATAACATATGTGGTTCTGCTTTTGAAATACTTTATAGGGAATATCGACAATGTAAAGTTGTTATATAATATTTTT
The DNA here is from genome assembly GCA_030264715.1 of Adinopsis sp. GC000173. Lineage (NCBI taxonomy): Eukaryota > Metazoa > Arthropoda > Insecta > Coleoptera > Staphylinidae > Adinopsis > Adinopsis sp. GC000173. The sequence continues at coordinate 307,264 of JARJDW010011248.1, forward strand.
GTGTCAAATGCTACTTTAGTAGTAATTACTGATCAGTGTTGTTATCGTGATACTTAGCATGTTACACTTTTAATAAATAATTTACTCTATCATTAGTATATTTGGGGAATAACAAAAGCCGTCTATTCTTTCTTGTGCAAGTGTTAATTATTGTTTAAATTACTGAAAGACGTAGCAGCGGATTCTATGCTGAAAGTTCTCATCGTAAATAAAACACGCCTGCATTATTCCGATTTTAACAGAAATGTATTTGGATTTTATTTCGACGGTACCGTTGCAAAAAATGATTGTGTTGCACTACATTAAATTTAATGTTGGAACTTTAGTAAAAGCTAATAAAAGTATTGACATTCATAAAAAAATCCACTTAAAATTGCATTCGTTTGTGCAAATTTTGACATTAAAGTATTATATTTTAGCGCTTTAACATATTGTTTAATTAACTTGTGGTTGAAAATGATAAACATTTGTTACGCAAATGAAAATTGTATAGCCGCATAGATGGTATAAAAAGGATAAGATGAAGAAGAAGCAAAAGAAAAAAAAACAAATAGGTTAATTTAGGTGTAATATATTTGTAGATATAAATGTTATAGTAATAAGGCCAATTAATAATTTAGTAATAACAAAAGTTGAGGAAAGTAATAAGTAGATGATGTTAGGAGGCATTCAAGATTTGACAAGATGTAAAATGGGTTATAATCCATTGCTGTAACCGCTGTATAATTCAAACTAATGCGAGAAATGAACAGTAGAAAGAGTTGCCGCCTATTTCATCAATCTTATATATTTTGAATGATCCTAAGACAAGATGTAATTGTGCGGTAATTAAAAGAACTCTTTAAGTGTTAGTGCAAGACTTGTGTGTATGTGTAAAGAAAAAGACGGAGAGGATGAAGGAGACGGAGAAGAAGAAGAAATCGGCATGTTGGTTTCTTTTTCCTCTCTCAAAGTTTAAAAGTGTGTTGCGTTATTTAACCGCAATTGAAATCCATAATTATAAATAAATAATATTCAAGCAATTCGCATTTTACGCTAGTCGTAAAGTATAATTGTTTTGGATTTAAGCACGCACCTCTCTTTCCAATTTAAAGAGGCAAAACTGCTCATTGTTTATGAACTAAACTGTAACGACAAGTTAATGAATACTACTGTCAATTATTTCATTACAATGGGCGTTCTGTAATTCTTGTTCGTTATTGCTTTTATGTGCATAACAGAACCTGTAAGGTCCATGCATGTTCGTAACTGCATCATAATAATATCATGTTATTAGGAAGCTAGGATAAATTTAAATCATCTTATTATTACATCAAATTATCCACTAACCTTTTCTTTTATATTTTTATTCAGATTTACTAAATCAATAAATCAATCAATCTTCTTCTTCTTCTTCTAGCGTTCTTCTATCATCTACAATATAATACATATACTAGCAGCAATTTCATATTATTTATATTTATTGTATATGCGGATAGAATAAAAATACATGGTAAATTAATTAAATTGGCTTCGATTCAATAATAAATAAATAATAAGCAAATTAAACTGCCGATTCCGACTCCGACTCCAACTCCAACACCGATTCCAACACCGATCGTTATTCAATATAAAATACTTTTGTATTAGTTCTAGATTGTATGAATCTAATGATAAAATTGTGTCACTTTTTTAACAATTCGATATGCTTTCGATTTGAATTGAATATTTTTTACGATGAATGGAATGAATAAAAGCCAAATCAAAATGCGTCTGTCATAATAGAAATGACAAGTGTTTAAAGTTAATGTCTAAAGACAATATTACGTTAATTTCACCCCAGGGAAAATGACAAAAGCTACCCTCCATATGGGAAGCAAAAGTTGGGATCGAAATGATGTCTATTTATAAATGTATTACATAACTATTAGTTACGGTTTCAAACAAACATATTTAATGTTAGAAATAAATTTGTAGACATTTTATGCCTCATCTCTACAAATCGCTTTACAATACCATTTACGTTAAAAATTTTACTCTACGAGAATTTTTAAATAGCGTGTAATTATCTGCTCATTAATGAATACGAACACTAAAATTGTAAAATTTAATAACATGTACTTTACTATTCAATATAAGAGAGAAATGATCAATTTCTAATTAGAAATAAAACAAAAGCAACAATTCCAAGATATAATTTAATAAAACAATAAAACTCGAATCTAACGGTAATTTTTAAATTTCAACCTACTCACTCAATTTTGAAAAAAAAATTATTTATTACTACTCATATTTATGTTTGCAACATGACTTTTATTTATATTTTTCATAATAGTAGTAAATTAATATTATGCACATTATCGTGCAACTCGTAGGTAAGACGCACCTGTAATAACAACAAACTCATAGGACAAAACATAATTTTTATTAGTGCGCTTATAACAACAACAGAATATATAAATATTTGCCATAGTTGCGAGTGTAACAAACAAAAATGCAACTGATATTTACAATTACAAGCTCGAAAAAAAATTATAGAACTCTTAAAATTTTCTCCGTAAAAAGTCAACTTGTTAGGTCGGTTTAAGGGGACTAATAATTAAATTGAAAATAAAATCGACATCTACAACAATTGTTTGTCTATGTAGTAATGTAGGAGTCTATAAATAATATTATGGAATTATTGCACTATACTGAAACAAAAGAGTATGTTACGTTTTATTTAGTGAAAATTTTAAAAAATATTCAAGTGTATCTCAAAAACCAAATTGTGAGGGAAATAAAAATATTGGTGTGATACAAGCATTTTACTATTTGAATATATTATGTATAAAAAACAAGAAAAATGAAAATCTTTAACCAGGGATTCTCAATCTTTGAAATATTGGGACAAAAACCAAACATAATTTTAAAAGAGTTAGTGTCTACACTGAATAGTGTTGTTGTAATAAAAGGAGGAAAGAAGCGCGATTAAAACTATGCTTAAAAATATTTAAAGAAAACGTTAAAGTAGAAAAAATAATTCACGTTTTATTAGGCTAGTATACAATATAAACACATGCCAAAATTTAATTGCTCACAAATCACAAGCTTTTCATTAATTCAAATAATTTCAATAATTTGGATCAATTTTATCGGAAGAGTTTATTTACGTCTTAACATCCACTGTATTAATAATAAACTTAATACAAAAGTATATAATTACTCTCCAAATAAAAAAATGCTTAAATTTAAATATATCTAAACATGTTTGTACAATTACAAAAATATAGGAAGTATTGAGTTCTATATGCTGAATTGTACAGTATCAAAATCAAAACAGAACTATATATTTCACTTTGCGGTTTAATATGTTGAAATTAATAAAAAAAATATATTGAGTGCGATACAGTCGTTTAATATATGCATAAAAAACAAAAGATTTGTTGAAGGGAAAAACAAGGGGTTTAAAAAGTTTTTAATCCAGTGATTTTCACCCTATGTGCGCCTCAAAGGGACGTGCTAACAGTAATATTTGCTATAATGTAACATAATAAAAAACTAAAAATGTTTATAATAATGTATTGTATTAACATCATTGTTGGGGCGAGGGTGAAATAAAAATGATTCTTGAAAACGTAAATGTGAACATTCGGTTACATCATATTGTGATATTAGTAAATTAAAAAAATTGAACTGCATTTTTTATGCCGGATTATAAAAATAATATCGCACATAAAGTAGAAATATGTGTTTCATTCACTTTGCGGTTAAAGATGTTGAAATAAATGAAAAGGAGTACATATTAATAATAAAAAAAGATTGGGTGCGGTACAACCGTTTTATCGATTATAGAAAAAATATATAAATTATATTAAAATATATTAAATAGCATTTTTTAATATAATAATAAGTGCTATCAACGAATTAAATCATAAATAGCATAGTAATATTATAATATTAAATGTAAAAAAAGTTTTGATGTCGCTACAACAAGAAAGTTAACAATATTGAAACCTGAATTAGTTAATTAAATTATACGTTTGATTATTATATTTAGATCGTTGATAATGAAAGATTAACATATATTATTTAAATATTTACAATTTGTTTTCGTAGAAATAGAAAAAAAGAATAAATTAAGCGCTAAATCCACTTTACGATGTAGTGGTATAAGAATTTATGACTATGTATTCTTAAATACTAATAGATTAAAATGATGAATAAAAATGTTTTTTTTTTCTTTAATATTATAAAATATATTATAAATAACTGATGTTATTTACAATGTATGTTTAGCATGTATAACATCATGCATTTCCGTCATTTTAATTAAAAATTTTCAAACCGTATGTACATATATTAAGCAGCTTATCTGGTTTTAAGTAAAATTTGTTATATTTTTATTCAAATATCGTGTAATGTTTCCGTTTTAAAGAGTAAATAAAATATCTGCAATGATGTTTATTGCATAATCTTCTAGATAGTCGTGCGCATATGCATATGTTTATTAAAAACTTCCTGAAACAATAACGCATCGCAAAGTTTTCTAGCATAACAATATTTTTAAAAAATATGTATTTTGAAGAGAATAAATGTGATATATAAAACCGGAAGTGTTAGCTACACCGTTTCGTAACAACCCCATTTTGAATCGGATGACAGAAGTTTATTGAAATAACGTTTCGCTGACTTCAGGAAAGTTGGCGACTCCAACAAATGTTTAACAACCCATGCAAGATAAACTGCTCGTATTATTTCAGAGAGTAGCAAATATTTTACATTGCTCTTTTTTAAAAATTGCCATACAACCACAACTAACCAATTTGACTTATATTAATGTTCCTGATTAGTTCTTCCCCTGAAAAATAAATTTATTGCTTTCATGTAAGCAAATAGCTATATAATATATTATGTTTTCTACTCGAATCTCTTCAAAAAGAGCGCTATTATTATTTCGGTTGAATTTAACGCTATAATCCGCTATAATATTATATTATACTATATAGTATATCGTATATAAAAAATCGACTACGAAAGAAACTAATATACTTATTGAATTTAACAATAACCTCCTCTTAAATCAATTTCTTAATACCTTACTTAATAAATTAATACAATATGACATTTACATCTTAAAATATAATAAAGCTTTTATTTAACTTATTATTATTATTCAGAACTTGTTTTCATCATTTACCAGAACTATATAATAATTGTAAATTTAACAAATTATTTTATTTTATTTATTCCTATACGGATAAATGTCATAATAATAAAATTTTATTCTTGTAAATATTTACATTATAAAATATCAATAAATATTTATCGGTTTTCTATTAACATTATAAAGATTAACATTACGCGTTTATTTTTTCTTTTTAAACAAATCCCATTAATTATTATGCTCATTTACAAATGCAAACAGTATTATTAAAAACGCCATTTTTATTTAACCATTTTTTTATTATTTAAAGTTCTTTTCTTCTAAATCGTCGTTTTCCTGTAATCTCTAAAATTAATCTGTTACTTTTACGAGCTTCATATTTAAAAAAAAACAGAATCATAAAAGTTGTTTGTTCCTCCATATAAACAGCAGACTTACTCTGTCTGCTTCTATTGTTTTAATATGAATTTTTAACAAATATATTTTTCGAGCAATAAATTTGCAGGTGGAGGAATAATTTACATGCTTTGTGAAAACAAAAACACAAGATAATACATAAATTAAACAACAACTAATAATATTATTTATACTATGGTTGTTTTCATAAACCGGCAAACACACAAAAAAAACATCAAATTCATTATTGAATTAAGTAATTTTTGGTAGTTAATTAATAATTATATTTATTATTTATAGCTGCGACACGGCACCTTAATTAAAACGTTATTTATTTTATGTAACAAAATGTTGACAATCAAAATGATAGAATACAGTTAGTTAAATTGTCATAGTCGTCGTGCAAATAGTAACTGTACGAGTAGTTATTGTGCCGAAAATGAAATGAAAGACAAACAACAAAAAGCCAAACATGATTTAATAAAAGTTGGTGCTTGTTGTTGTAGAAAAGCAGAGGAGGTTTGCGATAGAAAGTATGCTTGAGAAGGGTATTGTAAATATTTAAAGAAAACATTAAAGTAGAATAGAAAAATTAATTCACGTTATAATATATTTATTATTGGGTTGGCAACTAAGTAATTGCCAATTTGTTCAATGAAATAAGAGAGTTTTTCTTTTTAAGGGAAAAACTTTAATCTATTAAGTATTTTTCACATTTGTCATCTTTCTGATGATAATTTTGATTTCATCCTTATTAAGCTTAACTGATCGTTTTTAACGTTGGTCATCCTTAAGAAAAAAATCTCCAGAGCGGAATTTTCCAAACCACGGACTTCATCACCATACACTGTACTGCATTCTTTCCTTCACCGAAATCATAAAGGAAAATATGGCGAAATTGTTCGTTTTTGCTCTCCATATTAATGCTGAGGTAAAAAAGCACTTTGAAAAAATATCTACACAATGAACTTATAAAGCTATGTTAGGATGACAGCTAACATATATAATATTTGCAAATATTCTATAAATGTGAGTGAAAAGCATTGGTAACTGAAATCGGCAATTACTTACCACTAATCACAAGCTTCTTTTATTTCTAATAATTTTAATTATTTGAATCAATTTTATCTGATTAAAACATTATTTATTGTAACAACAAAATGTTGACAATCAAAATGATAGAATACAGTTAGTTAAATTGTCATAGTCGTCGTGCAAATAGTAACTGTACGAATAGTTATTATTGTGCCGAAAATGAAATGAAAGACAAACATAGTTGAAAATGTTTTATTAAATTTGAATATCTAAATTCTAGACGACACATCATTTAATAGTTTCCTGTTAATAATATTCTTTTATATATTAATTTTCTTATAAATTAAAACTAAACCCTATATTTAAAGCAATAAAGATTACATTTTATAAATTATATTATATAGTATAACATAATTTTAATTAAAAAACTTGATGAAATTGGTACAAGAATATTTAAAATGAGAATGGATAAAATTATTAAGTATTCATATGTATATTATTAACATATGATGAGATTTAAATTTTATTCGCTTATATTTAAAACATTAAAATGTGTTTTTTTATTTAATTTTTTTTTCGGTTATTAATTAATTAAAATGCGCGCTGGTTATTTTATTTTTAATATTTCGATTGTTGAATAAACGGTTTGTTAATAAATTATATTCAATATTAATTTTATAAAAGCTATTGTGCTCTATTTATTGCATATCATTCATTTGATTTTAATTAAATTTTATTTTATCAAATATTTGCTATATAGGCATTATAAATTAATTTAGTTTTGTGATTGAATTAATGATATTTTTTACAATAAGCGATTTTATTATTGAAAAGCACATGAATATAAATCATAAAATCTAGTTAATTTTCAATGCAATTTTATTATTATTTAATGCGTTTATTGTTTTTAATAATTAAAAAATGTGTTTTTATCCAACTATTTTGCAGTTAACTTTAATAACGCTTCAAATGCAATCAAATATTAATCTTGAAACTTTGTATTTTACGTTTGAATGATTTTGTTTCGTCAAGATATTGTGAAGGATAATAAATAATTTTTTCAAAAGAATCTATATAGCAAAAAAAGATTATGAGGCAACTAAACTTTGATCAATCCATTTATCTTCGCGTATATAAACAAGTAAAGGTAACAATAAAAACGTAATAAATCATATATAAAAAAAATTAATTGTTTTATAAAATCAATTAGGGTGAAATCTTTTGTGTTTAGGGTGAAAAGTACGTTCCTACGCTATTATTCTACACTTTTTTTTAACATATTCAATAAATGGATATATATAGCTGCTATATATATATATTAAAAGCTTCACTATAATGACAAGTAGATTCTTTTTAACGGAGATCACAAGACTATTGAAACTTTCTGCTTTTTATTAATGCCCTAGCGTGAGTTCTTTTTTGTGTTAGCAGTCAGTTCTTGTGTGGTCGACACCTTACTTCAATTACACATTTACAACAAATTTTTACAAACACCTGTTATTTTCATCGTTAGGAAATTATAAATACAGTTTTAATATTTTTCACTATATTTTTAAAACAATTACGCACCGAAAATTTAACACACATAAAACGTTTCTTAAATATAATCTTATACATAATATATAATAATATCATCATAAATGTAGATGGTAAGAAAACTCGCCGATTGGCTGGCCGAAAATCATATGTCGATTTATACAAATTTTTATTTTACATTTTGTCCTATAAGCCAGTGTTTCCCAAACTTTCAACAAGTGTGTACCCCGTTGATAAGTTTCACAAAAAGTGAAATAAGAGTATTAGTATTTAACAAAATCTTCTTCAATCAATATTGCGAGAATTTGTTTCGTTAAGATTAGAGTTTTGTATGAATGTATGAAATGGCACGTTTATAATAAAATTACATTTAAACCCTTTGAGTACCCTTAGGAGTACGCGTACCACACTTTGGGAAACACTGCTATAAGCTTTAGTAGAAATGTTAACGTATCCAATATATTTATCATTTTCTTAGAAATTTGTGAGTTACAATATCTTGACAAAAGTAAGATTAATACGATTAAAGTAATAAGAAAAAAGATGAAAACATAAAATAGTGGAATTTTAATTCATGCATGTATATTTATACTTACATTATTTAATCTAGTATGGTGAGAAATATACAACTTGACCATTGTTGCAAAATTCCTTTTCTTTTACCTTCATATTACATGTAACATTTTGTACATTGCATGTATACGCTCAAAATTCAGTGTCTATATCATAAAATTTAAAAAAATTTTAACCCTAATAAATACAATAGTGCCTGTTTTGCGCTGCGATGAAATTATCTATTTATCATGTTTTAACGTGTCACTATTTGAGCAAAATTGTTTGTTGGGGGATGAATATCAAGATAGCGCGTTATCTAGTTAAAAAGACTTCCACACTCGTCATCAAATTTGATCGCCGTAAATCAACCCATCAAAATAATTTTATGAAAAAATACACAATCTGTTTTTGGGTTAGCAAAAAAAAGTTAAATATGTAAAAGTATGAAAAATATATTCCTAAGAGATAAACACAATTCATTGTAACGTTTGATGTTACTATATGATGCCAATTTAATTTTTAGTATTTTATAATTATATTAAATATTAATTTTCAGACGTCAATCCTGTGTTCATTTTCCCGCGGTTTATTTCTTATTCATTCCACGTTTATGCCGCAATCGTACTACACATATTACACATGATTTAATATGTAATCAAGATAAAAGCATTAAATTTATAAATACTATGCATTTTTTTACTAATTTTTAAACAATTTTTACGGGACAAAACAGTCTATGAACACAAAATTAGTGTTGAGAAAGAATAAAGTCACGTCTAGTTTTGTGTAATTATTAGCTCGTATATAAACAATAAAAATGAAAAACTCTGTTAAATAAACACAGCGTGAATTATGTGAAAGAGTAATTAATTAATATATTGCCCTTACCGTTTTTTTTGCGCAAGTAAAACAAGCACTTAATACGTGATTAGAAAGTGTATAAAGAAAGAAATAAAGAAATATTGTTAATAAATTGAATTGACAATAGTGATTGAAGTTGTATTATCAGGCTATAAAATAAAAATAATGTAGGCAATCAGTTGGAGTTAGAGGTAGTTAGTTAATATCAATAGAAAGAATATTTTTTAAGTAATTAGTAATTTCATCCTCGTGTAATAAAATAGTTTTATGTTAACAATGAGTGTTAATAAGTCAATAGTTGATTCAGTAAAGAAATAAGCGTAAGTAATTATATTTCTTTTTTACTTTTGTTTGTTCTTGTAACTACTGTAGACATAAAATAAAAGTTGAATGTTTTATGTTACAAACAGAAGTTAATTAAAAACTAAAACAACAACAAATCAACATTGACATTTCTAATGCAAATTTTAATTATGAACAAACGCTGTATAAATAAACAATAGTTTTCCATTAGGTGCGAATATGACTTACAATTAGAATTAATTAATTTGTATATTCACGCATTATTAATCATTTATTATTATACAAATAAAATGAATTATTATGTATTATAATAGAATCTATTATTAGAACAATTGTTAAGGTTCAAAGCTGCCAACATTGTAATTATAAACATAATTAAAGTACATACACATTTACTTACTTAGATTTTATTTTAATTTTATATGATAACACATTCCCACCTTGAAGATGTTAATTATTTAAACAATAATTATACTCTTTTCTTTTTTAACTAAATAAATCATCAAGGAAGGCGTTCGGAATATTGTTTCTCTATTTAATTTTCAAATTTTCGTTACACCGAGCAATGTAAAGATTTATTAATCAAATTTGCATTTAATAACATTGAATAGAATAATCATTGTAATTAAGTGAATTAATTTAAATAAAAATTTTGCTAAAATGTTACGCTCACAATAATTAACGCATACGATGAATGTAATTTGAAAATGTAGCAATTTAGTATATCAAAAGGCAATTAATAAGCGTTGTGTGTGTGTGTTTTTTTTTTCAAAAAACAAATAATGTCTTTTCATAATAGACCTATCAATTATAGATTAAATAATAGTGGTAGTAAGTAAGTAAGTAAGTAAGTACATACATACATATACATATAATGAAATTTATAGTTTAATATTTATTACAAATGATATTTATAGTTTTTATTAAAATAATAATTAAATATAGATTTTATATTTCTACTTAAAAGAATCTTTAAAAGTTCATAAATCAAGAGTGTTTTTTATAAATAATTTTATTATGTAAATTGTTTTTATGGCTTAATTACCAGTTATATTAGTAATTAATAAAACTTTTTAGTACATATCGATTAGAAAATAAATTCTTTAAGTAACTGAGCGCAAAGTATGATTTTTTTATAATTTATTAATGCTACATTAATAGTAGGATAAATTATGGTTCTTACCGATAATAAATTTATTTAAAATAATTTTAAATGAAAACAAAGTTAGTCCTTTGTCCACTTTAACCCAGCGCACTTTATTACATGTCATTTTCTTTTAGTAATATTTTTTCTGTAGCTACAAGTAACCATTAATTTGAATAATTTACGCTATAATCTATTATTATGTATTTATATTTTATAGCTATATAATGTATTATGTTAATTGTATAAAATTCAATTTAACCAGTGTTATAAAATTTAGAACATAATACATTTTTAAACTTGTTACGATCGTGTCACAAATTTTTGCATAATTGCTGTACGAAAAAAAAAATGCTATCTTATTAATTGCCGATTTTTGCATAAAAACTAAATCTCCACTTATTAATTAGCCAATTAATATACGTAGAATCATTAACAATTAAGCCTGCTTATTTGCATTATATCATAAATAACATCAGGTAGAAAACCGCATTTCTGGTAGCCGACATTTTTGTTAATTTTATTATATCTTAAGCACATAAAATTTATAATTTTACTAAAGTGTACAAACACTTAATTTCACCACTAATTATCTCCAATGCAATGCAATTTTTCTATATTAAACTACTTACATATTGTACAATATAATGCGCTTAACAATATTTAATAAGAGTTAATAAGTTTAAAGCATGGTGAATTACTAAAACTCTGTTACATGTATACAAGTGCCAAGTGCGTTTAATGCTTAAAAGTGACGTTGGAAACTATGATTGCGCGAGTATAATGTTTACTATGCATATAATTGCAAATTTTCGCCTCAAGACGCACCAAGTACATAAACTACTCACTAAAGAACGTGTTAATATCAACAACAACAACGTTGCATAAAATAAATTTGCCTAAAATAGGCTATAATATAAATTAGTAACGAATTAAATCTAATTGGTATATCAAAATTCTAATAATGCTTATATTTATTATTAACAGATTATAATATCCTGTAATTGATGAGAATCTAATTAATGATAAGTAATTAAATAAATGCTCATTGATAAACAGATATAAACCAAAACATTAGTTTATATATAATATAACGATATTGGTATGAAATTTGTTTAGGCGTAATAAGGTGTTATAAGATCATTCTTTCAGAATTTGTTTGGTTCAGCTTTATTAAATTTCATCACCCTGGAAAAGTTTTCTAAAAAACTGCTTTGATGTTATTTCTTCAAATACTTGGACATAATTTATCTAATAAATTATCAATGTATGTTTATATTAAATTATTGCCAAATTATCTCTAATTATTTATAAAATGATCAGAAACTCAAACCGCTAGACGCATTATTAACTATAGTTTTGATTCTTGTGCTTAAATAAAACTGAATATTCATATAAAGTTGTAGTAGTATTATATAATATTTGCATTAAAAACGCATTTAGCAATCCGTAAATATATTTTCGCTTAAATAAAATAAATTAAAATAAATTATTGCATATTAAAATATTAATACTCTAGCAATGTTATTATTCATTTATTTATTTAACAAATTAAAACATCTCACATCTCAATATTGTATAATATTTGCATTAAAAACTAATTTAGCAAATTGGTAAGTACAATAGGTAGATTTTTGCTTAAATATAATAAATAAAAATTAGAGCGCGGCACATAAAATAAATGAAAAGTATTCAGCAATGGCAATTATGATAAAGTTTAATAGGAATAAGTTGTTTTCATACGTTCATACACACATAACATAACATAAAACACCTTTTCAATTTGAATGGTTTTAACTATACGGTTTGGTTTATTGCTAAAAGAAAAATAGTGGTATAGTTGTTAAAATTGCCACTAGTTATGGATAAAGAATAAAGGAGTCATACGTTTCTTAAAGAATTGAGTGGTATATAGTAGATTATGGTAGTTAATACGTGATGCTATTGCCATATTGCAGACCGGCGGCATTTCGCCCTTCACAATATCTGTGATGGATAATACTATTTTGACTTAATGTCGCATAAAATTTGAAGAGGCAAAGTCCATGTCGGCATAACAATGCACACCGTTGATCGTATCGGTTGGTGATTGAGCATGAAAATATCCAGTTTATCTATTAACTAGTCGGCGATCCTTGGATAATATACTCTATTGTCTATCACTCACCTCGTGTAAGAAGTTAACACTTTTAAACTGCTTTCTTTATCATATAACCACTCCTTTATACTCAATCGTCCATAATTAATTGATTTATGTACGCCTCGGTACAGAAATTTTTGCAAAAGAAAAGAATTTTTAAACCACTCAACCGAAAATTAAAAATTCATCTGCGTTAACGTTTTGTTTGCTACAATTGTTGATCTGCCACTTTTATTAAGTATACAACGCGCCCACATCACAGCAAAACTTAATTCGTTTATATGATGTAATTAACATCACAAAAATGCCGCATTTTAACTATTTAATCATAAATTTACATTTATACTCAGAATATAAATATATACCTAATATTATGCGAAACTTTATATTATTTATGTAATAGCAAGATACAACAAAATATTGCACAATGGTAAGTTCTTAAATATTTTAGTATATCTTATCATCTATGTTTTTGTAAATTAATAAACTGCAGGTTCCTTCAATTCAAACATCATTCTATGCGAAATTCTAATTTTATTTGTAAAAAATTGGTACTTGATTATTTTAAGTTATTTTATAATTTTTATAATAAATAATATTAAAATTTGGATAATTTATTATGAATTTAACTCCATTGTAATTAGTATTGCTTTGTAATTATACTCATCGATAGTGATTCTTAATCTTTTTTCTATCACGGCCCATTTTTAATACTTTTGTTTTTTTTTAGCAACATAATTAACATCTTTGCAACATATTAATTAAATTATATATTAATTTTTTCTTTAATTCCCATAAGAAATCGTGAATTAATTGATATATTTTTAACGACAATGTTCAAGAATAGAACAGTTGTTGAGAATCACCGCTCTATGGACACCATTTTCAAAATAAACGGTCCATATAATGTCTATTCATAATATGGTAGTAGTAGTAGTAGAAGGTAGTAGTAATAATTTTTTTTCCTTATACTACAATTATGTTGATAAAAGATTTTTTTATTAATTGATTGCATTTACTAAAAAGCGTAATAAGAGCGTAAAATTAAAGGGTATAGTGGTAATAATCACTAAACATTCTGTATATGATTCTTTAATAATAAAGTACTTTCTCACATTTAATGTACACTGCTTAAATATAAATTAAATTAAAATGAAATGATAAGTTTATTCACTATTCACACACATTTAGTTTAGATGTGAATTCATTTCCAACCTCTTATTTCGCTCATTATAAAATCACATGCTATTAGTCTAATAAATACTAAAATATTGGTAAATTATAAAACATAAACACCTAATCTATATTTTGATGTTTGAACACCTAAATTTTCAGGTAATAAATTTTGTGTAAAATTAACGGCTTGTGTTTTTTGTTTTTGTTGAAATCACTGTATTAGAAAATTGCATTAGAAAAGTATTATTGATGATGTACGATTTATTACCGTTTTGAGTAAATATGAATGTTTTTGCCTACTTTTTAAGTCAACAATAACTCAGCACAATTCTAATTAATCAAACGTTATTAAGATAGATTGCTTATTTTTTCATATGTAATCGTTTAATTACAAACATTTTAAATATTAGTTTATTTTTTGGTACAAAGATTGCTTAAAGACTCGATTTAATTATAGCTGTGGTTGCTTTTAAAAAATTACAACAGTTTTAATTACTAAATAATTAGATCAATAGGCATTTTAATGCGATTAATTACTAGTATAAAAAAATGTAAAAAATCAACAATAAATTAGATGGACTAGTAGTATAGTAGAGGTAGCAATTAATATTTAGAAATAAGATATTTAAAAGTAGCGAATATTTTCATGTATAAATGATTACTTAGAACGTAGAGTTTCAATTAAAATTCAATTCGTTTTCTATTTTGAAAGTGGCCTAAGTTCATTTTCAATTTTTGGTAGATTGTTCTTACTTTATTTTCGTATATTTTTCATTGCCTTATTTTTATTATTTTTACTATTATTAAATGTAAAACTTCAATATCACAATCAAAAGAAGGGTAATCTTAGACCACTTTTTAAATAAACGGCTCAAATATTGTTTATACTATCAATTGTATTTAGTTTTTTTTAAATTACTAAATAATTAGATCAATAAGCATTTTAATGCGATTAATTACTAGTATAAAAAATATAAAAAATCAACAATGAATTAGATAGATTGTATAGTAGAAGTAGCAATTAATATTTAGAAATAAGATATTTAAAAGTAGCGAAATATTTTCGAGTATAATCGCATTTTAAATGATTACTTAGAGCGTAGAGTTTCAATTAAATTTCAATTCGTCTTGGTCCTTGTCTGTAGGTTGTAACAGTCGTTCAATTTGCGCGTTGTCTTTTTTGCGATCCGCACCAACAGCGCATTATGTTTTTAACAAAATCACCGTTGTACTTATACGTATGTATGTATGTTATTTATTTAAGTTTAACTTTTGTTAAACGCAATAACACAACAAGAAATAAATCATAATAAAAAACTGCACTCGTAAGTACGTCGATTATTAAGGGTTTTCATAAAAATGAAGACATTCAATGCGTATGAATAAGAATTTATGAGTTTTTCGTTGTAAATAATTAGATAAATTAATCAATGTTGAACAATTTAGCATTGCGATTGTAAATTTAATTAAATTTATTGCCGTAAAATTGTCTAGGTGAATTGTTATCGGCCGTTTTGAGTTTTTATTGAATTTAAGAATAAGAATAAGAATAAGAATAAAAATAAAAATAAGATGAAAACAAAAACAACAACTAGGTTTTTGTTGTTTTGTGTTGTAATTTGCGGTGATTATAAAGCAATATTGTGGTAATTGTTAAAGGTGCAAACTTTTTGGTATGTGGTAGAAGTAAATTGGCTTTTTAACCCTCGGCCTAGAGCAGTTAGACTTCTGTCCTCTGAGCAGTTCTTCTGTTGGGGCTTGCCGCTCCTTTAATCAACACCTTGACCCGTGTTTTACAAATTCCTTCTCGGCTCTGGGTGATTTATTATGAGTTCTTCTATTGGTCGGCTCAGCAGGGAACAGGTAAATGTACCTATCTAGTCATTTATAAAGGGCGGCCAGGTGCGACCCAAAGAGATGCAAAGAACCGACACCAACATAGGACCCGGGGATGCAACCCCAACCATAACAAATTTATTAATTTTATCTTCCACTCATTAGAATATTAATATAAAATATATCATTTCCTGTGATAAACTTTAAAGAGCTACCTCCTTCTAACTTGCACCTAATAATTTTCTTCTTTTAATTCTTAAATAAAATACCAACTTCCAAATCCAGCAGCTGTGAATAAATTAGCAGTTATGATGAACGCAAAATTTGCTTCGAATTTAAATGATCTTAATTAAGCTACATAAGAATCGAAACGAAACAGAATACCTATGTGTATGTATATGTATTGTAGATAATTTAGATATCGGATAACAATAACATCCATTAGAATTGATTTTTATTAACTATTAATTTGTAATTGTAATGAATCGAAATGAAATAAAACTAAGCAGATGCAGTTAAATTATTAAATATGAAATGAAATGTGTTATTGTATTCGCGCGCAACTACGAGTTGTTGTTGTATGTATGTATGTATGTATGTATGTATGTATGTACTATATATGTAAGTATGTATAGTTGTTAAGTGTAAATATATTTTGTTTTAAATTTAAGTCATTGTAATTTAAAAGCAATTGTTGCTTTATTTTTGTGCATCAAGCACAACATAAAGAAATCGAATATAAGAAGAAAATAAAATACTCGTAATGAAATAATTCAACATAAAGTAATTACTATGTCTGTCAGTTTATAAATTATCTTGAATCGTCTACATCGAATGAAATATATCACACTTCAGATTATGGCAAATAAAATAGCAGGCAGGCAGGGAAGGAAGGAGAGAGAGTGTCGTGGTGGACATTTATAAGCAAAGTTAAAACACCTTAAGCCACATCCATACAGGTACTTACATTTTGTCCATTCATCGATAAATAGTTACAAAAGTCAACATGGGCTAAATAAATCAAAAATGTTGAAAAAACAGGTGTATTACTAATATTTTGTACCTTTGTAGAAAAGCCGCTAGTTAGGTGTCGGTTAGAGCATATTACGCTCATAGCAGGGGGGATGTATTTTACTAACTTGTACAATACGACCCCCTCTAGGATGAAGGTGTTTGACATGCCGCCCTATACAGGATTGGAATCAATTATTTAATAGCCCATTAATGTAATGCAACAAAAATTTATGGTCATAAACTGGTATATCTTATTTTAAAATCATTCCTTATTTTCAAAGCGCAATCATACTTTGTTTCATTTATTGCGCTCGCCTTTTATAGATTCCAAATTTCATTTCAAATACGAAAATACGAACCTGCGCATATTATTGAGAGAACACTTATTGTGTTGGAGTGAACACCAAATAACAATAGTATGAATGACTAAAACATATCTAGGAATAATAGCATTATAAAGGTTCCTACAGTTAAAGTGTTGTATTCCAACAACCAACAAAAGCGCACCTTATTTTTCCTCTTTTTTAATTCTGACATTCAATATGTTATTATCTTTTTTACTCTTATAATTGTATTTGGAAAGGCCACAAAACATATTCACAAGTATTAGTTTTAAAAAGTAAGCTACGTAAACATGCCCGAGGATATTTTGTTGGCTCAAAAGATTTCAAAACGGCCCAAGGGACGGTTTTTAAAATAATTCGAAAATAGTGTGAGCCACACGCAAACATTGTGATCTCTATTAATTATGTTAAAAAAATAAAATCGGATTTTATACCAAAAAAAAAAAAAATATATATATATATATACGATAGTTTGACCACCCATCGTGAATTTCTTCACACTTCTACACTATTTATTAAATAATTATAAAAAGGTTTCTTTCTAGCTTATCCTGGAATTTTTAAAAACCACACTGAAATTTATAATAAGAAAACAATTTCGAATTTCACACCGACAAAAAATATTAAAAATCTATTTTTACGTTTTCTATGTCATTTATCAAGTAAAAATCTATTAATAAAGATTTCTTTAATTGCAATTAAATTATTTATGTAATAATCTACAAATTGGGACCAATTAAAAAATTTACAGAATTTTGCATATTATTTATCAATTATTTTTAATTTATTAGTTGGTGCATAATTAATAAATCTTCTTACTTATATAAAAGCGTATGAAAATGACAAATAATGTTTATTTTTGAGAAACAATGTCGGGGAGGAACATAATTCATAGAAAGCTTCACAGCAATTGTATGAACGGTATAGGAGATAGATAATACACATTAATTTTTATCTATAAGATTTGAAGATTCTTTACATTATCAATGGTATTTAGTTGTTTTAGAAATGATAATTCTTGGTCGGCATTTTATATAAATAAATCGATCATAATTTAGTTCATGAAAGCGCATCAAATATGATAAAAAGTGTTAATTTTTGAGGATATATTGCATGAATAAAAAGTCTTATTACAATTGGATGAAATTGTACTTATAAAAGATATTTGATACTTAGTGTTAATTTTTGAGAAATAATTTCGGTGAGGTACACAAGAATTCATAAAACACTTCATCACACTCGCATGAACTCTTTAGAAAAGTGCATATAGAAGAAGAACATCGGATACATCAATTTTAAACTATAAAATATAAATATCCTTTATACATATTATCAATCGTATTTAGTTTCTTTGTAATTGATAATTTTTGGTCGGTATATTATATAAATAAATCATTCATAATTTATATAAGTCGATGAAAGCGCATCAAATATGATAAAAAGTGTTAATTTTTGAGAGCATATTGAAGAATCGGATGAAATCGTACAACCGATATTTAATAAGTAGTGTTAATTTTTGTGAAATAATTTCGGTGAGGCACACAACAATTCACAGAAAAACAGACATTTATATTTAGTTGTTTTTTTTTGGGATTGATAATTTTTGGTAACTATATTATAGAAAATAAATCCGTGATAATTTAAGTCAGTTCATCCTATCACATATGTACGCTTGAATGGGTTTAAATGTGAACTTACTTTACATTATCCTTCATTTATTAGTATGCCGGTAGGCAGTATGAAATTAGAGATGTTGAACATCCTTTTATGTATAAGCACGTGTTGAATATCTTAAAGCTTTTGCTTGCATGATTTTAACTAATTATAAACACCCTATATACTATATATACATGTGTATAAATTAATAGTTATATCTTTATAATTTTATTAAAAACAAGTAAAACCTAATCGTTTTGTTTTATTTAATGTAAATTTAATCATGTAACTAAAAGCATTTGGAAAGTCATTTAAAACGCATAGAAAGCAAAATAATATGATTTTTTTTCTATTCTATAATTTCAAATTTGTGTTACATAATTAAAAGTGACAAGAAAAATACATGATGAAATTGATTTTTTGCTCACCTACTTATTTCTTTTAATCGAAAAATGTAATTATTGAGAAATTTGCACGAATAAAATAATGTGCAAATCATGTTGAGCAAGACATTTTATCAGAAATATTTTCGCCAAATTATTGATCCGATCGTAACGCTTTAAACTAATTTCAAGCCAATCAACATTAATTTGAGCAAAGTTAATTGCTCAAATAGATTTTTGGTGTGATGTGCGTTTAATTCGCACAATTATTTCTAATCTAATATA
Source organism: Adinopsis sp. GC000173 (assembly GCA_030264715.1). Taxonomy (NCBI): domain Eukaryota; kingdom Metazoa; phylum Arthropoda; class Insecta; order Coleoptera; family Staphylinidae; genus Adinopsis; species Adinopsis sp. GC000173. The sequence continues at coordinate 327,053 of JARJDW010011248.1, forward strand.
TATTGTAATATGTTGTATTATACCATACATATATGGTATATGTTAAAGTGTATATCCAATTTGTAAAATTAAATAAAGAATGGAATTGGTTGAGGCAAAAACAAAATGAAGAAAAGCTGAATTACAAATGCCATGTGTTTCTGTCATTAGTGAGAACTATATATTTAGGCGTATGATAATAATAAGTTGATATTTTATTATAACCGTCCGCCTACGCTTTTTAGGTTGCTCTTGCATTATATATAAGTATCCTTATAAACGGCAAATTAAATATGTATCATTATATTAAACTAAGTGTCGAAACCACACCTTCGGTTGTCATTTGACGTTTTTCGTCTGCACAATTTATTTAGGTTCCAATGCTTACACTAAAGACATCAATTTCAAATTTCCTGTGTAATTTTTGATACTAATGTCTCTTTGATTTCCGACTTTTTTTACACCACGGTTTTTATTAATAGATTTTATGTAATCAGTTGCTTGACTGATTTTCCATAAAATAACCTATATTTTGTTCGCATACTACTAACAGATGGTTTGCACAAATTATAATGTTGCGCTTCCAATAAAAACATTTCTGCTACACATACAAGCGCAATGTAACATTTTTTTTCTTCTTCGTTGCTTCGTCTCTCTTTTTTAGATTATTTTACACCACATGTTAATGCAGAAACACATTCAAAGTTGTAAAATATAATTAAATATAAATATTTTAAATTATTTTGCTTTATTGCATTTATTACAAAAAATCATTATTGAAATTGTTTTTAAAATCGCATAAAACGCACATAAACTTTTTTATATTGTTTAATAAAATTATAAAATTCATATTAAAATTATATTTTATTTTTTCAACAAATAATTATCAACACTACAATTAACACTTGCATTATGTTACGAATTTATTGCATGAAACAAAGAATATTTATCACGATTCTTAAGCAAATATCGAATGATATACTTTTTGTGCAACAAATAGATGAATAATAACAAAGTAATATTTATAAAATAAGTAAAGATTTTAATTAATTGCATTTAATCTTAGAAGATCAAAGCACCCGATTCATTAAAACTTTATACCTAATTACTTTTATAATAAAATGTTATATAAATGTAGTAAATTATACAGAGATTGGAATCGTAGCAATTAATATCGCGTTTCTTGTATATTTAAATCTGTGTGCGTTTTGGAAAATGCCGTTGGCTTAAAAAACAAATGCAGTTTCGAAAATTGTTATTGCAAAATCTGTTATTGATTTATTTCTAGTTGAATGTCAACACGAATTAATTAATGGTTTTTTTTTCTCTCTTATTTAATGCCATGTGATTTTATCTACGTGTTTTTTTTTTCGGCTGTAATAAAATTATTAAAAATGATTATTAATTTAACATTATGTATTAGATAAATAAATCAAAGTGTTTTTAATAAGTTTCTTGTCAGTGTAGATATTTATTTAGATAATTTTGAAAAGGCAATAAAAACAAACAGAGAAAAAAAGCAGCTTATATATTAAATGATATCAATAATAGAATCAATTAAATAAAAACGTACGTGTGTATTATTTGAAATGCTTTAAAGTTTGTTGTTTGTACATAAGAATTAGTATAATATGAAATAACACATACAAATATTACCACCGTTCTTTAATTGCAATTAAATTATTTATAATCTACCAATTAATAAATTTGAAACACTTGAAATATTCTACATATTATTTATCAATTATTTTTAGTGTTTTAGTTGATTGATAACTAATAAATCTTATTACTTATATAAAGCGTATGAGATATGACAAACAGCGTTAATTTTTGAAGATATTTTACATGCATAATAGTATTAATTTTTGAATTTTTGAAAAACCATTTCGGGGAAGAACATAACAATTCATACAAAACTTCATAGCAGTTGCATGAACGCTAAAGAGAAAAACAGCAGCTTATATATTAAATGATATCCATAATAGAATCAATTAAATAAAAACGTACGTGTATTATTTGAAATGCTTTTAAGTTTGTTGTATGTACATAAGATTAGTATAGTATAAAATAACACATACAAATATTACCACCGTTCTTTAATTGCAATTAAATTATTTATAATCTACCAATTAATAAATTTGCAGCACTTGAAATATTCTACATATTATTTATCAATTATTTTTAGTGTTTTAGTTGATTGATAACTAATAAATCTTATTACTTATACAAAAGCGTATGAGATATGACAAACAGTGTTAATTTTTGAAGATATTTTACATGCATAATAGCATTAATTTTTGAATTTTTGAAGAACATAACAATTCATAAAAAGCTTCATAACAGTTGCATGAACGCTACAGAGAGAAAAAAAGCAGCTTATATATTAAATGATATCAATAATAGAATCAATTAAATAAAAACGTACGTGTATTATTTGAAATGCTTTAAAGTTTGTTGTATGTACATAAGAATTAGTATAATATGAAAGAACACATGCAAATATTACTACCGTGCAAGTTTAAATCGATATTGCGTGGAAATAAATAAACATAAAATACTCACTGTAATTACTTAATATTATAATTTATGAAAATCATTAAATAAAGCACACATGCCAAATAAACCGTATAAAAGGACGCAAAATTTTATGAATGTTTATTTTTCCAGCTAGCGATATTACACACAGAAACGAATCTGATTTAGCGTATTTTTATTAATTCGCTAAAAATTCAAAACGATATTGCTAAAATATTTGCATAAAATGAAAAAACAGACTGAACAGATTTGAAATGCAAACTTCTTAAAATATGCTACTATATTTGTTTTACTAATTTTATTTTGCATATTTAATGAAACCGGTACATTTTGAAAAAATATAAAATCCGTTTAAATGAGCTATAAAGACATAATTTATGATAAAACATAATGAAAGTTAGCAACATTCCAGTGGCAAACTCAGAAAATATCAATTACACCAAGTTTTTAACGCATCTCATCCTTATTTTTTTCCTTCTTTTCATTAAGTCCACTTTATTTAGTTCATATTTAAATGAAATTTTGTATTTTATTAATTTTGACATAAAAACGCGAAATTAATTCAATCCAGCGACGTTGCCTTACATTAATTTGTTTATTTTGAAGCCGTCAATAAATTATTGTACTGTGTCACACGTTAAACATTAATTAATTGTGTAATTTATCGTATACCTATCTGAATTTCGCTCGAACTGGAAATAAAATTAAGTGAAATCAGATATGAGTTATAATGATTTTTTAAATAAATATTTTTCGTTTCTTAGCTTTGAAGTCATTGTAGTAAGATAATATCTTATAGTTATGTGTTCATCGAGTAAACAGAAAAATTTTCTACAATTTCTAACCAAATTGCTTTTTGCCATGCAATACTGTGACAAAAATAATTAAATACAACTCTTGAAATATCACACTCGGCTCGCTGTTGTTATTCGATTTTCAATTAAATAATAATAGAGACGTGGATATAAATGTAGGAAAAAAACTAGTTTAATTCGGTAGTGCAATGGAGTGCAATAAATAAATAAAATTACGGACGGGAAGATTTGTCGCTTGAGAAAAGCAAAAATATGTTGTCTCTTTGTCATGCAATATTGTGACAAGAATAATATCACACTCGGCTTGCTGTTGTTTTTTTGTTTGACTTTTGATTAAATAAAAATAGGTATTTATTTGTATTTATAGACGACAACTTACTTCATATGGTATAATTAAGTGCGATAAATTAATACAATTTAGGTGTGATTTCTTCCTTATTGAGAAAAATAAAATAATTTTGTTGTCTGTTTGCCTATGAAATATTGCGACAAAAATAATCTCACACTCGGCTTGCTTCTGTGTTTTGGTTTGACTTTCAATTAATTAATAATTCCATACAATGAAATGCGATAAATTAATACAATTTACATGTTCGTATCAAAAGCGAACGAAACGATTTGTTAAATATATTAAATTAAAATAATTTCATTATCATTTAACTACTATTCTTTTTATTGTTTGACTTTTAACTAAATAAATATAGGGAGGTATTTCTAGATATAGAAAAGCACTAATTTTATTTGGTACAGTGACGATAAATTAATACACATTTAATGTTTGTATCAAAAACGAACGGAAAGATTTGTAAAAATAAAATAATTTTGTTGTCTTTTTATCCTTCCAATATTGTGACAAAAATCATATCACACTCGACTTATTGTTGTTTGTTATTCGACCTTCAATTAAATAATAATAAAGATTTGTAGATGTAGAAGAAAGCTACTTTAATACGGTATAATGAAGTGTGATAAATATATATAAATAATATTGAATTTAGGTATTAGTATGAATGAATGAGAAGATTTGTTGCTTGACAAAAAGGTAAAATTGTATCGGTGTCTTTTACCATGCAGTGTTGTTACAAAAAATAATGAAATACAACATTCGGCTTGGTGTTGTTATTCAATTTTCATTTCGATAACAATAGGGACGTATTTATAAATGTGGCAAAAAAGCTGAATTGGATGCAACGAAGTGCGACAAATAAAAATACAAATAATATTTAGGTCGGATGATAAAAGATTGGTTGCTTTAAATATCTCACTTGGTTCGCTCTTATTATTCGATTTTCAATCAAACAATAATGTACAAAAGTCTAGCTTATTTTGATATAAATATAAAAATCTATTAAATACAACTCTTGAAATATCACACTCCTTATTCAGTTTTGAATTTAAAATAATAGGAACGAATTAGTAAATACAAATAATATTTCGGTTCAATAATAAGATTTGTGGCTTCACAGAAATAAATTCGTGTCTTTTCACCATGCAACAAATGAAATAGAAATCTTGAAATATCACACTCGGTTCGCTGGTGTTATTCGATTTTCAATTAAATAATATTATTGTATAATAGAGATGTATTTGTAAATGTATAAAAAAGCTAGCTTAATTCGATACAATGGAGTGCGATAAATAAATACAAATAATATTTAGGTGTTAGTATCAACGGCCGAGAAAAGATTTGTTGCTTGACAAAAGTAAAATCGTTTCGGTGTCTTTAATGCTATTTGGAACCGAAAATGTAACGCAATCTTTATGTTTGGGTGAATGGATTTGATTCAGATTTGAAAAATCGGATTGTTCCGAACCGTTTAAAATAAAAAAAAGAGAGAAAAGAAAGAAAAAGCTGGAATGTAAGAAGCCTCAACAAACAGAACTTTTGTATCCCTTAAAATGTTAAAGTCACCTTTCCCACAAAGATACAAACAACTTATTACAAGATTGATTTAACGGCTGATAATCATTGTGGAAGTTAATAGGCGTGTTTTAATTGGGAATCTAAGTGAAGCCGCCAACACTTGTACTCATCTTGCTTGACTTCGCTGTCAAAGTTAACAATACCATCGTACTTTATGTCCTTTTTATGAAAAAACCTTTTTGGTTAAAAAAAAGTAGCGATGTGCTTGACCACCCACCGATAACATGCCTTATTTCATGTATAATTCCACCGTAACTGAATTTAAATAGAGATTCTTTTACGCAATCTGAAAACGTTCTTAAATTAGATTCCTCTCTTTACAGGATTTCTACATGTTTATAGATCCATTCTCATTAAAAGAACATAAAATAAATGCATATATGAAAGTTATGTAACATCTATAAAACTTTATATGCCATCATATAAAGTTAATTAATTAGTTTTACTAATTAATATTTGAACAGCACATTTTATTAACAACCTACTTTTATTTTAACCAACAACCGCCGTAACATTTTTACACGTAAACTTTTTCATCCAGATTATTGCTTTTAACAAATAATTCTTTCGTTTTTTTTCACTGTTTCTTTCTTTTGCTTTTTTTTCTATTTTATTCTTATTTTTGCTTTTCATCGTTCTTCTTTTATAGTTGTTGTTTAATTTCCACGGCTTCTCCAATTTGCTATTGACTTTCAACAATTCTTGTTTGTTGAATACAAAAGCCCACCAACATCAACATTTTTGCTTTATAAATGATACCGTATCGAAATTTAAACGCAATTCTGACATTAATTAAATTTGTTAATTATTAGCATTGCACCTTGCATCCGCATACTGCGTAAATCCCAAAATTTACTCATCAACTTGTTTTTCTTTTTTTCGTTTTCGTACGAACACCTTGAATCCGTTAAAACCTCTTTTACATTTGTTACCTTTTTTATTTGCTCAGCAAAAAAAACTTGTTTGGCGTGCGATGCAAAAATTTCATTATACCTACTACTCGTATTGTTGTAGGAAACATTGATAAGATATAATCTAGATAATTAGTTTTATTCAAAATTTTATGTTTAAACTACTTTAAATTATTGTTTGATTTAGTTCACGATAATAACGCTAAACTGCAGTTTAAATTAGCTTTATTTTGATGTTTTAGTTAACAAACAATTCATTTTAAATAATACAATAAATTATTAGAACCGTTTTTTTTTTGTTGTTGTTGGTTGTTGCAATAATCATGAGCATGGTTTATGTAACAATTGATAATGCATACAATACGCTATTAAAAAACTTATTTCTGTCTATTGACTATATTAATTATTTTATTACTAATTTAAATGGCTATTTAATATATTTTGTGGTGAGCGATTTTTATTAATGCAGAAAATATCAAAACCTTTTCATATGAAAATAGGCAAAAAACTAGAAGTTATTAATATTATAATTTATTATTAAATGTTAAAGGCGGCTTAAAGCGTACTTATTACTTTATTTCACATAATTGTTGCGGTTAAAAAGAAAGCTAAAGACGTTTATAATTAAAAACATTTATGATTTCGAATTATTCAACTGATATTTTTAACACCAGTGCAAATCATGCTAATAGGAGTAATACGTTGGTTTTTTTGTAATGCTATAGATTAAATAAAATATTGGTTATGTAATAATCGGGCATAATTATTAATTATTCATCATTTTATTAAGCGGCTTTTATTTAAAAGCCCGTCAAAGTTATAATTTAAATGTTCCTTATCGTTACTCGATTTCATTATTATAATAATTACATCCGAACTTTTCGTATATGAAGTTTTGTTCTTGTTTAATTATACACTTTACATATTCATGTTGCATATCCTTTGTATTCTTTAACAATCGTTCGTTATAATGAACAAGCTCACTCAATAAATATTTACTCTTATTTGTCGCTTGTTGTTAAATGGTTTATAATAATATAGAATCGTGTTCGTTTCAACGAGCGAAGAAAAAAAATGTGACACCTGATACTGATTTAGAGGTGCAAAACTATTATCTATTAACAGGTTTGTTGTTGTTTTTCACACCTGCCTAATCTTGTTATAAGTATACCCACCAATGATCAAAAATAAGGCGATCTCGGATATAAATTATACTTGTTAAGAAAAATTAATTAAAGAATTTACGACTAATGTATTACATTATAAAATTAGTTTTTGCTAATGGAATTTAAGTAATTGCAGATAAGATGTTGAGCAAGGTCTTGCCTTTCAATACATACCTACACATCTATGTATGTATGTATGTAGGTACTTACTTATAATACTAGTAGTTTATTACATTTTGATAAAAAATATTAATTATTGATATTAGTTAGCTAGTAAAGTCTAAAAATAAAGATGATGTTTAAATTTTGTTTATAAATAAGGTAGTAGGTATTCTTACAGCCAGCTAGGTAGGTAAGTATAAAATTATGCAGCAGTTAACATTATTATGTTTGTTATCCAGCTTTGATAATTACGCTAAGTAAAATATATATAATAATAATTAATTTATTAATTTTCTTATTATTTTTAATTACTCATTCTAATTAGTTTAATTGTTCTATCATAGAGTGTAAATTTGATTCAAACCAGAATGGTGATTTGTTTAATTTATAGATAATTTTCTGCACGCTACTTGATTAAAAATTTCACATTCTACAAGACATTTTTGCTGCTAAATATTAATGAAGCACATTTATAAAAATCTATCATCTATTAATAATGGAACTCTTTTTTTTGTTGTTGTTGATGTTTGCTCCTCCTTTTCCCTCAAAATATAAAAGCCCGCCATTGGTTCCCGCATGAAAACGGAAGAAATATTCAAATCCGGAATATTATTCCATCAACCATGCAATATAAATATTTAGCTCTCTCATTTGAAATTTTATTTAGATGAATAATATTGGATAGACTGTTGAAATAAAAATGAATTTATATCAAAATGCAATTTCAATAAATCACCCTTCATGTCATGACATAAAAAAACGTTTGATTTTTCCAACTAAATTTCATACTGTAATTAAAATTAATTTAAATACGATACAAATAAATAATAATATATATTTTTAAACATTTAGATATATTTTTTTATATATATAAATCGCGATGTTTCATATTTTTCGTACTTATTTAACACAAATTTTTCTTTTGCGCTTAGATTTGACATGAATTTTTACAGGCCTCTTATGTCAGTAAAAATACGATTATTTGTCATTTTGTTGCACGTGCTCTTCAATTAATTTTTGCGTAAATATGCGAACAAAAATATTGGAGCAATGCGACATCAGGAACAAACTTCGCTCTCATCGGTAAACTGCTACTTTGCGGCTTTAATACACAAATAATATTAATCTACTTCACAATTAATAAATCGATACACCTAGAGTTTATGGGTAAATCTTACTATATTTAAAGAGAATTTTTAATTTTAGGTAAAAATCTGCTTTCTAGAGATGATTTTAAAAATTTTGCTATTTTTAATGCAATAAAATGAATTGAAATTATATGAAAATAATCAATAAATAATAATTTAATAAATTTTTAAATAAATATCATTACTTTTTATGCTAAATACTGACGTGAATAGTTTTTCAATAGCTTTTCAGCACAAAAAAATGGATTTTTATCGGCTTTTTAGCTGCAAATCTATGCAATCGCAATAGTAAAATGCAATAATTTCTATTATTTATTATGTTCATTCATACGAAAAAAAAATCTTGATATGAGATTAGAAGAAATATATTGCAGGACTAATTTATGTTTGATTAGCAATGAAATTACTATTTAATTATCCCTCTTGAGTTATTTTAATTATTTGATTAATTAATAATTTACTATAATAAAAAATAGCCATATTTTGTTATTTGATTACAATTTTAATAAATATTTATTAGCTGTTTGCACGCACATTCTGTGTAATTCAAATAAATATTTTTTTTTTTTTTCATATAAAATCTACAAATAGAACAAAATTTGAATAGTATATTGTTATATGATTTTAATAAAATGATAAATTTTCATGATGGCGTGGCAAACAAGTAAAAAGAAAATAAAGCGGAAAAGGAAAATAACAAAAAAAAACTGTATCAATATTATGACATGCAAAAACAGCTGGTTTCTCCACCTTCTGATTGTGGTTGTAATAATTTTTCATTTCTTTTACATAATTCAAACATCTTGAATTCAGATATACATTAAAAATGACAAATTAGTCTGTTATTAAATCCCTTTATAAGTATACGTTTGTAACAATGATATTTAAAGAGAATCGATGTTCATACATTAACCGACATTACGCATAATAAATATCAAATACATACATAATAACTATTGATTAGAATACAATTAGAATAGATATATGTGAAGATAAAGCCAATCTATGTTTCGACAATTTGATTATCAGCGTGACTGTACATATGTTCATGATTTATGTATTTTTAGGGCATCTTCTATTCGTACCCTCCGAAAGTGTTGAATAGAAAAGACCCTATCAATATCCATGCACACACGCACGCACACATACACACACACACACACATTTTTGTTGTTTTGTTGTAACGATCTTACAACATTTAAATAAGCAAATAATTCGTCAAACATGCATTGTGCTTAAACCGAATATAATTGCTCTTCAAAACGTTTCATCTATTGTTGGGCCTATCTGTCAAAAGTATAATAGCAAGATGTTACAACAGAATCTCCTTTAATGTTGTATTCTTGCCGCGTTTTATGTATGTTAATTTTTTTCCTTTCTTTATTTATAAATAAACATTTTTGCGCTTACATTCACAGATTTTATCTTAAAGAATATGTGCACCATATTCTCAAGTATCAAGATGGTGTTGTTTTTATGTGTTAAAAATTATATATTATCTGTTTTTGAAGAAAAAAAAATGTTTAATTTTGAAATAATCGTTTTGAGTTATTTTCTTTTCACCTGCCTATAGATTGTCTATTATTTCTATAGGCATTTGGCACGCTGCTCTATAATTAATATAAAAATTATACATCCTCGTGGTGTTAGTTAGCCCTACCCCAACCTAACACTTTTATCTCCAAATATTCCAAATAATAGACCTTTTCTTCTTCAAAATACAACGATTATTTAATTAATGCGTTACGCCAGATCTCATTTTTTGATAAATTTTTCCAAAACACCCGTAAAATGCCACATATTACAAATACGAATTTTTAATGGAGGCTACCCTTAAAAACGCCTTTAAATTTCAAATCAACACACCTTTTATACATGTTAAAATATTTAATGATAACCTATAAACGTTAGAAATTATTTTTTCTTCCTTTATGTTAAACGCATTATAATTATTTTATTAAATTCCGAAAGTAATTACTATTTTTTCTTAATTTATTACATAATCTAATATTTTTATTTAAAATTTTGATAAAATGTTAATTTTAAATTCGGGATAAATAATAATTCGTAAAATATGTGTAATGTGAACGTTTTAAATGTATAATTTTATAGAAAAGTGACTAAAATATGAATTATAAGATATTGAAAATGATTGTATAAATCAAAACTATTTAATAAGTAAGAAATACATGGTTTAATTTTACTTTTTATTTGTATGCTGCTGACTACAGTTTTGACATTTCTCATTATCAAAGCTATAGTCGATAATGATAATGAGGAAAGTCGAAACTGCAGTCAGCAGCATACAAATAAATATAGGAAAACTAAAGCATGTATTTCTTCTTTTATAAATAATTTTACGAAGTAAAAAGTTCTTCAATCAACTATATTAAATCGAAACTAGTCTATCATATAAAAAACAAATATTCATTATAATATTTCAGAGAGTTTATTTAATTATTTCATTGACTAGATTGTCATTATCACGACTGATTGAATTACCTATATTAATTGCCGTAAATAAACGTAAAACAAAATAGATTTTCCACAATTGTCCTACTGTATTCTGACTAAAATATGAATTATAGGATATTGAAAATGATTGTATAAATCGAATCTATTTAATAAGGAAGAAATACATAATTTAATTTTACAATTTATTTGTATGCGGCTAACTACAGTTTTGACATATCTCACTATCAAAGCTATAGTCGATAATGAAAATGAGGAGAGGCGAAACTGCAATCAGCAGCCTACAAATAAATATAGTAAAACTAAACCATGTATTTCTTCTTTTATAAATAATTTTACCAAGTAAAAAGTTCTTCAATCAACTACAATATTAAATCGAAACTAGTCTATCATATAAAAAACAAATATTCATTATAATATTTCAGAGAATTTATTTAATTATTTCATTGACTAGTTTGTATTGTCACCACTGATTGAATTACCTGAATTAATTGCCGTAAATCAACGTAAAACAAAATAGATTTTCCACAATTGTCCTACTGTATTATATTGATTAATTTCTACTTTTCTACTTGTTAAAAATGTTTCACTAGGAGCTTTTTAACACACTTTAAAAATTACCTTTTCGTAATAATGCTGATAAATAAATTACATTAAAAAATATTCTTTAAAGTTGATTAGTATTAATTGGTCTAATGAAATTAATAGGTCTATTTACAAATATTTAATTATATTCAACATAATAGACATTTCTTGTTTAAAACATAATGCTTATTTAATTAATGTGTTGTGCCAGATCCTTCTTTTTGATAAATTTAAAAACACCCGTAAAATGCCATGTTTTTCAAATACAGTTTTTAATTGATGCAACCCTTAACAACACGCCCTTACAACATGATACGTTTTTTTTCTGTTGATTTTGAATGAATGAAGTTTTAAGCGATAGTTTTTCTACTAACATTAAATTTAATTATGCTATTATCTGTTAGTTTCGTTTTTTTTTTATTAGTAAAAACTTCTTTCATCGCGCTCACTATAAAAGTTAACAATTAAAATTTACATAATAAAAATGTTGTAAATTTTGCATTATTGTTTTTTATATAGATAATAATTTAATTTTGTTAAAGTTACAAGTTTTTATGTTACTTTATGCCCAATAAAGTTAATTACAAAGTAACAATATTTATTAAAATGATAATGAAAGAAAGGTACTTACCATTGCATCAAGTATGACTATACGGATTTTTTTTAATTTAATGTAAAATAGTTATACAAGCTTGAAAATACTTAAACGAAAATTTATAGAGGTCAAGTAATAATGCCTTCATATCGTAAAATCAGCACGATATAAAGCTGACACTTAAAGATGTTGTCACTACTTTAAAATAATATTTTCTAATATCAACAAAGTTTTATATATAATTATCTAAATAATATGAATAATTTATTAATAAATAATTAATAATCATTTACAAATAGAAACAATTTTCCATACAAAATAATTAAATAGCCATCGGCGTTATTCTAAAAACCGAATGTAGTTTATTAATTTACCTATCTATAAATGACTTGAAATACAATTAATAAGTGATCATTAAAAATTAGCATTTTGTAATTAAAATAAATTGAAATATATATATGCATATATATTGATGTGGATTAACATTTGAAGGAAAATAAGAAAAGTATTAAGTATATTAATAGAAATGAAGAAAACTAAAAATTCTTTTCATTTTGTTTATTATTTTCAAATTCTATACAATTAATACCTATAAATTGGTAATTTAATTTTTAATTAATTTTCTATATATACATACATTATTTATGTACAGGTACATAGTAAGTACTACATGTATTATATTAATAATAAATTTATTAATATTAAAGTTAAAGTCTCGTTGCGTAAATGCGGCAAGAACTGTTTGTACATACATTCAATGTTCAATGTACGAAATGTACGAAGTGTACGAAATATACGAAAATGAGAAAAAGAAAACAAAAAAAAGGAAAAGAAGAAAAATTCTTGCAAACGAATAATAATAATCGTATTATCAATAAAAGAATACAAAAATGAAATTTAAATATGGGAGTTTTTCGTGCACAAGATTATTTATTTTACCTATGTATTGCATGTTAAATGTTCAGATCTTTTATCTGACACAATCGGTTTCAAAAACGTTGTACATTACTCAACAGTATCGTGCTAGAGAGCATTTTAAAACAGAAGAAAATTGCGTTTAGAATTTAGCTACCCATACAAATTATAAATCTATACATTGCGTGACGCCAGTAGAAATATATAAAATAAATAATAATCTTTTGTTTTAATTTCTACGTAATTTAAATTATATCACATTTAGGTTTTTGCGCTAAATAATATATATAGTATATATACAACATCCCTAACGATATCTAAATGCAGGAACAATACCATTAATAAATAGTACAGAAATAAATATTGCGCGCGCGTTACTTTAACAATGGATATAGACCAACATTACCTTTTATTAACTAATTATTACATCATTTTGTGTAGGTGGCACATCATAAGGAAATATTTTTAAGCACATTATCTTGAAATGTTATTCAGACTTTTCCAGTATTTACAAATTTTCACTCCTACTATACGATAGACGAGAAGAAGAAGAAGTAGTAGACGAAGTAGACGAAGACGATGATAGATGATAGACGATATAGGCGATATAGACGAAAAACTTATCAAACTGATCGTAATGCTAATTGAGGTACTCTAAATAGCTCTTCGGAAGTCGATGCTCCATAATGATGATTATAATAATTAATTGGCGGAATTAACATTGGTTGAGCTATTCCTAAATCACAGTACGGTGTTAATCCCCATCCAAACGTCGGCGGCTGATTCTCCGGCGTATTTGGTTCGTTTCGTTCGCTTCGTTCGCTTCTCTCATTTCGTTCATTTCGTTCATGTCGTTCATTTCTCGTCGTACTATTATTACTTGTTGGTTTATCCGGCGAAATTAAACTTTCAATAGTAAATGAGCGTTTTGGTCTACTAACAATTGTTGTTATTGATTCAGAAGTACAACTACTGACTGGTGATGATGGTCTAGGTGTTGGAACAAAAGCCGTGCTACATGGTTCCGTGATGGTTTCCGACGGTGAAAAGAATATACGATTAATATTTGCTAAAGCGGCTAATTCATTATCTAATACTTCTTTATCATTCTTTAGCAATTTAAAGCGTTTTCGTCGTCTCAATAGACTGCCATTTTCAAACATATCAAAAGCAGCAGGATGCAAAGCCCAATACGCACCCTTACCAGGTCTATCAGGTCGTCTAGGTATTTTGATAAAGCAATCATTGAATGATAAATTGTGCCTTAATGAATTTTGCCATCTTTGCGTGTTTCTTCGATAGTACGGAAACCTATCAGTGATGAAGCGATAGATTTCTGACAGCGGCAGCATCTTTTCCGGCGAACTCCAAATTGCCATCGCCGTTAATGAAATGTACGAATATGGTGGTTTCTGATCGCCGTATGATTCTCGCGATGGACGTGGCATTCTTGCAAATCACACACAAACTCAAAAAACACTTGTTAAAAACACAACAGAATCTCTACCATGTGTTCCTAGCTATGGTCGGCTCTTTCTCTCTCGACCAGCAAGAACGATACTCTGTGTGAAACTGTGGATGATCACGCAGATGAAGTGAGCTTGTGCAGACCTGTTTTCTATTATTGGATACAAGTTTACAATGGTCGGAGTACGCGCCCCAACACAACGCCTTTCTTTTGAACTACGCCTTTCGTGTTTCAACTTGTATTTATAATCCATTTCATGTACAAACCCACATGTTGTTTATTGAACCACTCGTATATTTAACTAATAATAACAGGTGATTTAAATTTACTTTTTTTTATCATTATAATTAAACAACTACTTAACTCATTATACTTTATTAATGAAAACTCAATTATATACTCATTTATTTTTATTTATTTATCTACAATAGAAATATATTTTCAATCTTTTTTTTTTACTTTTTTTACTTTTTTTACAATTGCATATATTTTCCTACACTTTTCAACTATTTTTCTTTACACAATTGATGTATGACAATAAACAAGAGAAATTATCAATCATTTCTCGTTTAAAAACTTAAACATTATATTTATTTATTTTTTTAGAATAAAAATATATTCTGAATCTTTTTTTTACTTTTTTACGATTGCATATCATATACATATATTTTCATAATTTTCCTATACATTTTTCAACTATTTTTCTTTACTTAATTGATGTGTGACAAAAAACAAGAAAAATTATCAATCAATTCTTGCTTAAAAACATTATATTTGTTTAATATGTTAGAATAACAATATATTTAAAATCTTTTATTACTTTTTTTACAATTGCATATTATATCGAATGTTTTCATTATTTTCCTACACTTTTCAACTATTTTTCTTTACTTAATTGATGTGTGACAATAAACAAGAGAAATTATCAATCAATTCTTGTTTAAAAACATTATATTTCTTTAATTTTTTAGAATAAAAATATATTTTGAATCTTTTTTTACTTTTTTTACAATTGCATATCATATACGAGTACTATATCGATTTTTTTCATTATTTTCCTACATTTTAAAATTATTTTTCCTTACTCAATTGATGTGTGACAATAAACAAGAGAATCAATCAATTCTTGCTTAAAAACATAAACATTATATTTATTTGATTTTTTAGAATAAAAATATATATTTCTTTTTTACTTTTTTCCATAGCATATACTTATATATTCATGATTTTCCTACATTTTTCAACTAGTTTTTTTTACTCAATTGGTGTCTTAACAAATAAGAGTAATTTTCAATCAATGCTTGCTCACAAAGATAAAAATTATATTTATTTAATATTTTTAGTACATACAGGATAAAAAACTGTTTTTGATACATATCGTACAAATACAATTGAATCATTTTTCTGCGATTCTACCTTAAATATTTATGTGGTATTTGCACAATGTTAGTTCGAAAAGATAAGATAATGGTATTTTTATATTTAATATTTCTCCGCGTTCTCAGTATCAAAAATGTACAAGGTGGTATTAACACTATGTACATTAATTCTTAGCAATTTTTGTAGTTCTACCAGTGATCGAATTTGTCACCTAAATATAACTAGGACAATGTGTACATTTAATAATTATACGCATATCAGTGGAAACTCTACAGATGTGTTAAATTTTGACAATAATAATTTAACAAATTTTTCTATTTTTGAAAATATAACAATTTTTAATAATTTGCAAATAAACAACAATAATATTAGTGATATAAAAAACATTCCGAAGGGCTTGGAACTGTTACGAATACTGGGAATTAATTTTAACAATATCAGTGTTATAAAAAATGATAGTTTTAAAAATTTTAGTCTTTTACGTTATATAAATATAAAAAATAATCATATAAGTATCATCGAGGCGTTTGCGTTTCGATTATCGGATTTATCCAAACTTGATTTAACTGCAAACAACATTTCTAATTGCACATTTATTAATCATATGTTAAATATCGATACACTTATATTATCGCATAACCAAATTTCTAATATTAACATTGTAAATACTTTATCGACGCTGAAATGTTTATATTTAGAATACAATAACATAAATTCGTTGAACAAGGAATTCTTAAATAATTTACCGAACTTGGAACGGCTCAATCTATCGCACAATCAATTAACCAATTTTGATTATTCGTTGCCGAAATCATCGCTAACAATCTATTTGCAATTTAATAAAATCACTTGCATTACCGATCAGCATGCTGAATCCAGAGTGAATTTATCGTCAAATCCGCTATGCTGCAATTTTGTCGGCATAATTAAAAACAAAAATAAAAATATATTCACGGATTCGGAAACATGTGAGGAGTGTAAAAGTTGTGCCAAAATTCGAGCGGAAACTACAACTATTAGCACATCAACTGTAACGTCAAATCCCGCAACACCTGTATGGAGTCTACATAATGTTATAGCAATATCAATATGCTTATTAACCGGCGTAATTTTAATAGTTTCCATTGTGACAATTGCTATTTATAAATACTGTTGTGAAGTCACCGTCGTTTATGGTAAGTGTTTGATACTACATACACGTCTATTTATTTATTTGCTAAATTTGTGCAGACTTTTTTATCTATTTATTTTTGCAATTGCTGATAAGGAAATGCGCTCATATCTTTCTGAGTAATTTTATTTTACTATTCAGAACCAGCACCATATTTCGAACGTATGTCTGCAATTTATGGACCTTGTGGTGGTGGTTTGTATACAAAACATTCTTTATTTAATCATTATTAATAATGTTGTGTTTAAGAATATGATGCTTTCGGTTATATGGTGCCGAAATCTATTCCACTACAAAGCAGAGAATTGCCAACAATTCCAATGAGCGATTTTTTGTTTGTCGAGGAGAGGCCAACGAATTCTGAGGCTATTTATGAGGAAGTTACTTATGTTTGAACTGCCATATTTAGTTTCAAGGATAATATTCGCATATTTGATTCATATCTTAAACAAATTTGTTTTAAATATTTGAAAAACTAACATGTATTTAGTATGCAATAATTTGTATGTGTTAACGATTATGTAAAGGTTTATTATATTTGAAGTTTTTGTTAAAAATTTTTAATTCTATTTAATATTATTTTATTAGCGAAAATTTTACAAATGTTTTGTTTTATAAAACTGTTCGCAATATAATAAAATGCACTATACCATAAATAGTTTAGTGATGATATAAAGTAAAATACTCAACTTTCTAGCTTAGGTGTGATTCGTATCTTAAATATAAACACTTACATTTTTAGCGAAACATTATCAACTTATCTTCGATTGATTTTCTAAAAATGAATTTATCATTTTCACTTGAATGCATTCTAAAGATTAGTAACAACTTACCTTTACTAACCATAAACAAATATTAAACAATAATCTTACATTAACTATAAATTATTATTTTTGAAAGATATAACATATTATATATATATATATACAATACAATAAAGACTAAACAGTAATAATAATAATAATAATAATAATAATATTAATAATAAGAATAATAAATTTTAACTTATTTGCATCATATTACTTGCTTCATATTCCTAAAAAGTGCGGAAAAATAATTTCATATTAACACATTTATCTTGTACGTACGTTTAAAAATTGTTTAATTGCAGGTGCTAAACATCTAGAACATTCTGTTTTACTTCCACTATCATTATCCTGCACACATTTACATTTCTGACACGGACTTTCCTTCACCGTCTTTGATACGAATTCACTCCATATTAACGCATCGTCTCGGTAAGTCAATATTTTGTTCAAATTAAACACAGTACCGTTTGTACTCAACGCCAGGCCACTATATAAATCATCAATGTTATTAATAACCTAAAATATGATTAATTATAAAAGCGAGTGGTAAATTTATTATTAATTATTCGTATTTACCGCATCAATTGATAATTTCAATGATGAGTTTTTAACTAATGCTAGATTTCCTTCCTCGATTCCAATAATATCATTATCAAACGGATTAGGTTTAATTAAATGCAGCGTAATGTCCTTTTCTCCCAGCATGTTGTAGATTCGAGGTGAATTTTCTAATTCTCTAACTGTATCACATTGAGTTAAAATAAATAATTTTGAAACGCCGACACGGAAACGTAAATTCGTAGCATAATTAATGGCATCAACAGCTGTGTACTTTTGTAAATTCGATCCACTATCATTACTAAATTAAAGCGAAATTATGTTAAATATTAAAATTACTATTGTAATTACAACTATACTTATTATTATATTATACTTCTACTTACTAATAATAATATCTCAATTTGAAATGTTCACTACTGTTTGTAAATATTTGTTCATTCATTGTATAAATATGCGGTTTTCTAATTATATCATCTCCATAACCAACAGCAGCAAAACGATTTAACGTATATCCAATACTTTCCAACTTATCATTTAGCAATTTCGGAAGAATAATATCGGTCGGTTCTTTACGACAATTGAGTTGCGTTATAAAGACGATGTCGAGCGATTTCGGATTGTGTCCATCGTAAATACGCTCCGTATCGCCAATTCCATCGCATTGTACTGCAATAATAAGATGGAAATTAATACTAATCAAGTGTGCTAATATTGATTTAATGCAATTAAAATACCGCAAATATCAGGCATGTTTATTAATTTGTTTGCTTTTAAACAGCGCGTCCGGTAAGCAGCTGCAACACTACAAACTGATAATTTCGTTTTCAGATCATTCGCATTCAAGCAAATTTCTATAAATGGCGTTGCATTAACTGCATCGAAGCATTCATAGAATGGTGAATTATCATCTTGAAAGAGTAACATGCAGAGACTATTCAATAAAGAATATCGAATGTGTTTATTATTGCTATTTCGCTCCTCTTGAATGCACTCTTCATTCATTTTCCAGCTACTGGCGAAATCAAATAATGAAGACGTTAATCTACCATTTGATGACATAATGTCCGTTTTTTGTTCATTGTCTAAAGTCCCTAATAATCCACCAGTTTTACCAAATAACCAACCGGATAATTCAATTGTGCAGAAATGATAATTAAAGTTACATATCATTTTAAAACCTTGTGTACTTTCCGTGACAACATTATCATGCTCCCTGAGTACAATTATGTGTTCATAAATTAATGGCAGCTCGACATTCTTTTTATTCAGCGTTACAGTATAATTTGAAAATAATTCGAGCGTCGAATTTGTTAATATTTCGAACGAGTTCGATTTTTGATTAATCAGTATTGAAAAGGTTTGAAAATCGCCGGCGAGCATGTAGCTGCAATTACTACCCAAGCTATAATGACGATTGTTAAATGTTATAAAATTAGTGTGTCCAATAATCATAGCAATATTGTAAGTTGATGGTGATATTTTAAATTGAAATAGACTTGATAGATAATCAATGGATTCGTAGAAATTGGACGTTTGTTTGTAATATCGGGCAAATTGTTGAATCTTATTCTGTATTCTATGATATAACGGATGTTCTTCGTAGAGCGGCGGTTTATTAAACGCTTCCCATTTTATTGGCAATGGTTGATTAATTTCCAATTCTCCTTTTTCTGGAATGAATGTGTACGTTGTGATTTCCATAATAGTATGCTGATTGCGTTCATCAAAGTCAATAAGAAGCAATACGTCATCGATTTCCGCACTGAGCGTATAAACGTACGATTTTATGCGTTCTGTCACATTGTTATAATTCCATATCCATATTGTTTTTTGATAGATGTGATTCAATAAATCACGTAGCTCGACAATCTCTGGCAAATCATTAATGCCATCATATTTTCCAAAAATTGCATCATTTATTGTAGCAAAGTACGGCTGATAATGTTCAAAAGCTTGCTTGAAATCTTTCATAATTGTTTCTACAATTTCTTCAATAATATCACAAATTGGTTCCAGTAAATTACTAAGATAGAATTTATCAAGCCATTTTATATAAGACGAATAAATGCCCAACAATTCTTTAATTTCTTTTAAATTATAAACGTAATGTTGTAGTGCATCAACAGTATCTGAAATGATATTAAAATATATTGTATTGTAATTATATGAAATTATTACGCCTAGTTTTGTTACAATTACCTAAAATAATAATTTGTAGAATTGCTAGTCGTTGTTCAATATAAGCAATAATATCATCAAGTAAATTTAAAAATGGTTCGAAAAATATAACGACTTTATCTTTCAGATAATTAATATAATTTTGCAAATCATCCAATAATCTTATTGTTATTTGTTCCATTTCATGCAAACATTTCCGCGTTTCCTCAATGCTTCGCTTCAATATGGCTTTTGCATCAATTTTCCAATTTTTTATGTCGTCTAGTTTTTTAATTGCTTCGCGTATTTGTTCATCAACCACTTCTTTGTACGTTTGATAGATGTGTGCGTACAGTTTTCTTCCTAGCTCCTCCATTTTCTTATAATGCACCAGTAATTGTTCTTTTAGAGCACTTAATATTTGCGCAGTGCGTTTGCTGAAATGATAATATTATATAATTAAATCTTAAGTAAATCATTATTATATCTAATATTATACTCAAACACATCTTTATCCCATTCAAGTAAATCGGTAGTGATTTCTGCTAGATATTGCAAAAAGTCCATCATTGTGCTATAGCCTTTGTCGCGAGCTGCTTTAACATCATTAACCAATTCTTTGCCAACATCATCGTGCATAACATTAATTAAATAGTGTCCAGTTGCATCAATAACGTATCGAATATCATTGTAATCATCGATAATTGTATTGTAAAATGGTTCATAGAGCTTGTTTAAATTATTTTTCCATAATATTTTAAGCCACAATAATTGCGAATTATTCAACCTCAAAGTGAATAAATTTTCTATCGTGGTTTTTCCAAATAAATCGTATTCTAGTTTTGTGGTTATTTCTCTTTCATTAGGCAATCCGGCATAAAATCTATATTTTCTGTTGTCACCATAAGCAGCGGTTAATGTGATAGATGATGTAATTGGTTTCGAGTAGTATAAAGCTTCGAGATTCAAAGGATCTTTGTCATTAATTTGCACTCTAAAGCAAAATCCTTGCTGATCGAATTGTGATATAGAAGCAGCTTTAATATTCAAGCTATTTTGCGGTGTAAAAACGTCGCCAGCTATTAAAAACTTATTTAAATCAACTCTAACAGATGCTTTAATACTTTCTGTAGAATTTAAATTGAAATTTTTATATTTCAATACAACGCTGCTATTACAACGTTCATTATTCTTCAATGCATTAAAATACATTTCATAATCAATTTTTGAAGCAAGATGCTTTAAAATAAAGTTTCGTTCGGTGTAAATGTTATCATTCTTGATAATCTCATTAAAATACATTTCGATTTGCAACAATCGATCGAGATCGTTGGAATATTTCAAGCTGGTTTTGAATGTTGATGGAATTTTATAAAAATTCGACAAATCGATGTTCAAAATAATATCATGGTTTAATACGTCGGGTATTGTTATTTTCGATATTAAATTTCCCTGTGCTACTTTGTTATTAAATATCAATTTAGATGTCCTTCTTTTATAATACCAAATGATTTCCGTGCTGGAGTTCATGTTTATAAATTTATTCAATACGACGTCAGAATTTTGAATAATTTGGAACTTTCCTAATGGGTGCTGTATATATGAATCTGATTCATAATGAATATTAATACCATTTCTAATGTATTTATGATAATTCTTAATAGCGAAAATATGATCATTCCACGCTGCCTTCCAATAATAATGACTTTCATTTGAAATCGCTTCGTATTCAAATGTATGTTTTGGATAATAGACATGCACTATTAAATCATTATTGTAATAGAATTTCCCACCAATTTGTGATTCGCTTTTTCGCGATTTGTCCCAACAAAATATCATATTCGTATCTAAAGTATTAGTTGCATTCATTTTGAAATCAAAGAGTAATAGATACATATCAGAGTATATTAAAATTGCATTTTGATCTAGCAAAAATTGATTATCTATTATATCATTATTGTTATACCGCATTGAAGCTTGCAGTGCCGTTTTATTATTCTTATTGAAACTTGAACTAACAACAACATTTACATCTTCAAATAATTCAAATGGTGTTTTAACTTGAGTTAACAAAGCAAAATTAAACGGTGAATATGCAGATAAATTAAATTGCACCAGCATTTTATCTCTATTATTGTTATTCACATCAACGATAAACACCTTTTCATTTAAATCGTTAAGTATTTTAAGCATTAGCGCATAATTTGCTTGCCTTGATTTGACACCGCCAATAAATGTAACTACATTACTATTATTAAAATCAGATGATAATTCAAATTCAACATGCTGTAAATTACATATGGTTGTACTCGGCAGCATTAAATCGTATGTTAAATGAAATGACGATAAACTCTCGTGAGTGAAAAGAAAATTTGTTCCAATTTTATTCGTCCATCCCGGATAAAATAGATAAATGGTCAGTGCTTTATCTGGATGGCGATTTTTAATCTCGAAATGTATCAAATGTTCCTGGTTTAATCTATAATCATCATAAGCTAATTTCAACAATTTATGATCGTTTAAATATATATAATCATAGTAAAATTTAATCCAATAATTATCAAAGCTTGCGTTAAATGTTTTGTAATTAGTAAATAAGTCAATGTGATTACGTTGCCCATTACACGTATAGCCTGATCGTAAATAAATGACATCGTTCGTGTATTGATGATCAAAGTATAACGAATAAGTAACATTATTTGGAAATTCGACGTAAATATTTGGCCTAAATTCTTTCGGAATGTAAATTTTTGTTTTGAATATTTCAAAGCCTTCCAAAAATGGTACAAGCAAATTGGTTTCAATATCTAATAAGTCATTCATTAATAGGAAATTAGCTTGCGCAAAAATATTACCATAGAAATCCGATTCAATTTCCAACTTATTTTGCGATAACGTTTTATTAATTACATCCCAAATTAATTCCAACTGGAATAATTTAATTTGTTGACAGATCGGTGAGTGATATAAAAGCTGCATGGTGTGATTGGCAATTAAACTTTTCATTAATAAATAATCATCGCCTGACGATAAATAAAAGCTCATATTTTGTAAACTCATTACATTAACATCAATATTAATAATTCTATCAAATAGAACTGGACTGGTTGCGTCAATTTTTAATAGGAAACGGTTATTTGTGTCCAAAAATAATTTAGCCGAGTGCTTACGTTCGTACGCTTTTATATCAAACGACATGTTTATTGATTTCTCATAATTCAACATTGTATCAAAAGTTAAAATGGTCGAATTATCATTATAAACATTTATGGTAAGTGAATATTGTTTTCTACCCATTTTACTATCACTAAATTCGATTTCAATATCCAAATCATTATTGATTACTAAACTGAATTTATTTGAGGTGGAAATCGCTTCTAAATGCTCAATATTTAGAGGATAAAATGCCAAATTGATTCGTTTTATGTTTGCATCATTATCAAATAATAAACTCATATAGTTACCTCTCCATTGCATATTTAACATTTTGTTTGTTTGAAGATGATTTGTCGTGTAATTAAATGAGGTGCCTTGGAATGGTAATGATAGTTCAATTGCATCCAAATTTTTCTTAATCCGTATATATGCTGTATCTTCAGCATCGTGTGCATAAATGTGTATTATTGTGTCATTGTTTTGATAGTCGAAAATAAAATGAGCATGTACTACTGCATAGTCCAATGTCACATTACAATGTAAACCATCTGTGAATAAGTCAACTGTTACAGTTAATTCCATGGAATCACTTGGAACGATACATTGAACTTGAATTGATTTATTCGCTTGTATAGAAAAATTTCCTTGAATATAAAATTGATTATAGACCAATTTTGTTTGATACTTGTGATTTAAAAGATCTTTGGCCGCATAAATGCCGACTTCTTTTATATCTAGATATGGTATTTTAGCAAATAATGAAGTTTTTATTTGGTTGTTATCTGTAATAATAGTTCCAATCATTTTGTAATCATCCAAGATAATTCCGTATTCTTTATCAGGAGTATCTTCATAAAGAACCTTAAAGAAGTGGCTTGAATTGAAACGATTACTATACATAATAAAATTGCCACTAAATTGACTCGTCTCCACAATGTAACCGAAAGTAATATTATTCCAAGTGTTAATAGATTCATGTAAAATATTCAACAATGCTTCTTTCTCACCAGTGTGCAAATTGACACAAAACTTTTTCTTCAAATCGGGTATTGCCAAATTTAGTTTCGAATCTTCTAACGTTTTCACTAATTGCGTATTAAAACACGTTTCTGCAACGCATCCAGCAACAGAAACGTTCAACTTTTCGTATAATTTATAATAAGTTTTCACATTAAATGTGCTCAAAACTTTAAATGGAGTTTTCAACATAATCGTTATATTATCCAAACTCGATTCATATTTCATATAAGTGTAAGAAGTTTTTTCCGGATAAAAACCAACGAGCTCAAAAATATTACGATCGTCTTGCTGGTAATGCGTTAAGTTCATCTCACAATTGATATCATTTCCAATATGTCCACCAAATAACAATTTTGTTAAATTGTTTTTATTTAATATTGATCCCGTAAATTCAATAATGAAATTATTCCAATTGCCATTAGATGTTATCGAGTAGTTATTAATATCGCTACTATAGATACCTTTCAAATTAACATTTTTAGCATACTTGTACGGTGATTGAAAATTAATATTATACATATTATTATCCAAATCAATATTCATAACAATATCCCCACTTACCAGCGAAAAGGAGGCATTCAAATACATTTCCCTCAATTTAATCAATGCTCTTGCTGTATCTTTAAAGCCATCTGGATAATTAATAATTAAATTCATTTCGTAATCATTTTGATCGTTGATTAATTCACCAATCATATCAAATTTAAACCTATCTTTAATAAAAATCATTTTTAAGACTTTATTCTCATTATTTAGGTGCGATTTTAATGAAATGTTTTTAAATCCGTTAAAACTCGACGATAAATAACCTTCAAACTCGTTATTATTCTTTAAGAATGATGTTAATCTAATAAATTGCAAACCGACGCCCGATTCAAACAGCAATTTTATGTTTGATTGATTCTCCGTTTCCAAAACGACGGTCGTGTTAATTTTCTGGTAGAATGTGCTATCGAAATAAAATAGAAAACATTTACGATGCGGTTGCAACTTCACTGACACGTCAAGTAGCATATTATCTCGTTCGGGCAAGTCAATAGAATAGTAAAGTTTCAAATTTTCGTTGTTTTCATGCAAAAGTTCAATGTGTGATTTTAGATTTATGATTGGTAATGGGGATGTTAGTGCAACATCGCCTTTAACTTGATTTGATAAAAGCACTCCCTTAACTGATAAGTTAAATTCGCCAATGTGTATTAAAACATTTACAGAGTTATTGGACATAATATGATTTAGATACATTTTATTGGTTTCGTTACCGTTAGAATAATTTATACTAAAGTCAATTTGCGGAAAAGTTTCGTTTGATTCCCATATAAAGGTTTTGTTGTAAACACTTTCATCTTTTATGGCAAACATATGATAATAACCTTTACTAAAATCTTTATCCATGTTTAATGAACAATTTAACTCACTTATCTTTAAGGCAAACAAAGGCAAATCGTGTTTGTAATTAAGACCGGCGGATCTAGAATTTTCCAAAAAGTTGTAAAATACCGTAGCGTTAAACAATCTTGAATTAATATCGACTTGTATTGAATTTTTGTTGCCATTTATGTTTTTAATTTTCATACTAGAATACTTTTCATCATGTAGTGCAATTATATTAATTTCTTCCGAAAAATTACCAATCAATTCCGCATACACATTGAACCATTGCGCCGAAACTTTATGTGTACGAGTCAATTCATTATAGTACTCATACTTAACAAAATCAAATTCATTAATGGCGGCGTAAATAATTAATTGTTTTTCTTGGATGTAATTATAATGGATAATAATATTAAATAAGTCCTCACAATTTATAGCAATAATACTATTATGTAAAGCTAAACGAAGTTTCATATCAAAAGTGTTATTATTCGTACTTAAAACATGATCAAAATTCAGCGAGTCTTTATCATATTTAAGTTCACTTAGTAAAGTTATTATTTTGTAATTTTCTAAAGGTGACGTCCAATTAAAATGCATTAAAGTTTCTTTTGTAACAAATTCAAATTTACACGAATCAAATTCTTCACAAGGATACAAAAATAACACTTTCCTATGATTTGGTTGATTGATAATAGTCGTTTCGTAGCGTTTATCATTCAAAATAAGAAACGATGTTAAATCGAAATTATCTTCAAAGTTTAAATTAACATTAACTTGGATGTTTTTTATATCTTTTATATTTAGCGCTGACTCGAATTTAATCTCGCCCGAATATAAATATTCGCTATTTTTGTACATACAACTCAAATCCATCAATTTATTATTGCTATCGGCAATTAGAAAATGTAAATAATTTAGCGGTTGATAGTTTAGTGAGAATTCAAAGGACTTTATGTATGGTAAGACATTTGATGCCACAAGTTTGCCTTTATAATATGTGTAATCTTGTGTCGAGTAATTTTGCAACATTAATGATATCAAATTTTCGCCGTCTTTCAATATGGTAAATACATAAATTCCCGGGTTCAAATTGCCTTGAATAAATAGTCGGTAAACGCCAAAGCGACTCGAAGTATGCAGTGTCATTTGCTCGGAGCTGGCGGTAATTTGTAGTAGAGTTTCGCCTTGGAAATCAATCAATAGTATATCGCCACCTTTTGGGTTGTATTGGCGGGCAATCAACGACATGTAGTGATTTCTCGCATTGAAACTAATCCGCGTCATGTCTTTCTCAACTGTTGATTCTAAAAATAAACGAGCCCAGCCTCTAAACGGCGTATAAACGTCAATTTTTGTCTGATAGTAATCCCCGAAATAATTAATAACATCAACTTTTATCTTTTTAGATTCCTTTACGATAATATAATTAAAAGAAAAATCATTAATTCCATTTAGCTTATGTTTTCCATTAATTAATATATAATTAACGCTATCTGGTTTATTAACACTTAAATTAACTACATCGTTATTAATATTACCTTCCAGCGAATATTTTGTTTCATCGTCTAGTTTATAAACAGCGCTAATTTCGTTTTTATTCAAATAATAATTTAGCAAAAAATCGTATTTATCTTTACGCGCTTTTAAGTAAAAATGATCCGGTGTGGATGTCAAATTAAAATCGAGATTTATAACCATGCTGCTTACACGAACGATAACATTCTTTGCACTATCGCTAATTTTGGTTGTAATCACGCCCGATATCAAACCATCCCTTGGCATTCGCAATTCACAGTTCAGCGTCGTATCGCTCCAATCAATGTGATTTGTTATAATATCAGCCGTATATTTATCGTCACCGACTATCAAATTTGCTTGTGTCGTATAGACAAAATCCTTTCTCAAAATGTCAATTTCCAATGTGATGTTGCACGGTACAAAGCCGTTTGCTGTTAATTGAAGCTCAATCACATCATTGCTAACGATTGATGACAAGTTTAAGTGATATTCTTTATCTTTTTGTTTATAAATCAATGTGCCTTCAACGTATTTATCGTCATTGGTAATCTCCACAACTAATTCATTCAACAAATCCATATTACTTTGCACGTGTAAATTTATTATTTTTTTAAAATTGAGTGTTCCTTTTAAAATATTATTCAACGATTCTATAGAAAGCTCATAATCATTATCAATATTGTTATATCTTAAGTCGAAATGCAAATAATTTTTGTTCAATAAGTCGTCTTTGTAAATGGAGACAAATTTTTTATTATTAAAATCAAAGTTGACGACTAATGAATTGCCTTGATTTGGAAATCCAGCTGCTTCGACTTGTATCTCACTTAAATCGTAACTTAATTTGGAAAACCAGCGTACGTTATTAGTGTAAAAATCAATCTTAATTTCGGATAAATGATCATAATTGAGATCAAAATGGTACATATTACTATAAATATCTGTACTATAATGTGCAGTAACTTCAATCGACAACGCTGTCAACTCCTTTAATTCGGTTTTAATATTCAAAACAGGATCGTTATCCGCGTCTAACTCTAAATTTAGCCGTAACTGTGAAGAATCGTGATGAAAACTACCATTTAACTCATACGTTGTTTTATCAGATATGATTTTAATTTGTATCGTATCTCCGAATTTGTATGAACAAGTGAAATTCGGCGGACTTTTATGGAATTTATTAAAGCCTATTTTCAATACACCTTTCTGATAAGTGACTACTCCTCTAACATTTAGCTTAAACTGGTCGGAAATTAAATCGTATTTAACATAATTGTTTGCTTTCTCAAAGGACAACTTACTTTTTAATATGTAAAATTGATCAAAATTGGCATCGAATTCTGTTAGTAACAATGTTGAATTATTTATTTGTGTGTAAGTTATTGCACTATTTTTCGTGCGTAGCATAAAATGATTATCATAATTCCAAGCAAAATTATTCGTTATCACAATGACATCAGATAATTGTAATTTGGCTAAGCAGGCAGCGTCATTGCTTTCATATTTAAATAATAATTCATCAACAAATAGATTTGAACTTAATTTCCAGGTGACATTTTTTAGTGAGCTTGAAACATTAGCAAATAGTACGCTACTAATTGTATAATTATCCCAATTAGCAATCAATTCATAATCGACGAATGCTCTTGACTTATTTTTAATATCTAATTCGGCGTGATGATTTAAAATTTTCAACAGTGCATTAATATTCTTAAAAGAATCGGGTATGATTTCACCTTGAACGTTAAATGTTAATAAATTTTTATTTTCCGGACCGTTAATTACTAAAATTTCCTTTAGAATGCCAAAAACCGAGCTATGCGTGAAGTTGATGAAATAAGCGCCGGTAATTGGCGATGTTAAATCAAATAAAAATGCGGTGTAATTGTTAAAATTCTGCCAATGCAATTTAATTTCATTGTTGTGATTGAAAATATCAACGTTTGCTTTAACCAAAACGCTTTGCGAGTCGCTAATAATTGAATATTGTAATATAGTTTTCTGAAAGCCCTCGAACGGTGTTTCTATAAAGATTTTTGATTGCTCCTTAGTATACTCATAATTGCCCCTAATCACTTTAGATTGATATTGTAAATAAATTTCTAAACTTCCAGCACGGTTTATAAATTTGCCTATAATTGGTTGAATTAGATTGGAGGATGATTCAATTTGTAAATGGGCATCAACATTAAAACCGATCAATTTCCAATTGGTAATTGCGCTAATTTCATGATCATTATAAACGAAATTGGCTTTCGTTTTATAATAGTCTTTAAACGATTCTTTTGTGTGATACAAAGCTACTTCAAACTTGGCTATTTCTTCAATTGTGCTATTAAAATTGATTTCACCGCCGATTTTTTCAGGCAATTTAACGCCAACGACTGAAAGATTAATATTGTGATATCGCCAAGAGATATCTGACTGCAATTTAATCAAAAATATAGGATGTTTTTATTGAGCGTAAATTTAACTTACTTGAACTAGGAATTTCTCAGACGATACCACGTAATTTATATGGAAATTTTGCTTTTCCAAAAAGTTAAACGGCGTTTGCAGCTCGCCAAACCATGTCCCTCCAGAATCGTAAATTTTATTGCCAACTTTTAAATAAATCTTATTGGAGGTTTCAGTGCCCCATGTTACATTCAACACCACTTGCGTCGGTCTGCAAAATAACATTGATTTAATTAAATAATTACTTTACTTAGTATACAAATCGTCGGTGCACAAGAAAAGTGACACATGTCAAAAATCCTCATTTTTCAGAAGGACGATTTTAAAGTTGTTTTTTTTTTCTGATAAAATTCGATCTTTTTATAAACATTTTATAATATTTAACTCAAAACTGGGGATTTTTTAGTTATTTCACTTTTCTTGTACACCGACGAAATACTTATACAATAATATGAGCGATGCGTTAATTTTCTGGCCGGGATATTCAAGCGCTGCCTTAAAATTCCCTTGCAAATTGTTACTTTCGATCAAAAACAGAAAGTTCTTGTCCGAATCGTTGCTTTTATCCCAGAAGAATTGACAAAACACACGCTGGGTTAAATAGTTCAAATTGACATTCAGTAAAAAGTGCTGGTAGATGTTGATGGAAATCGAGGCGGAAAATTCTTCAGGCGTTACATCACTCTGTATTAGTATCAATGCGGCATTATTATTTTGCACTCCCAGTTTAAACGATTGCGCTGACCAATTCAAAAACGCCATTTGTTTTATCTTGTCCGTGGTTAGAAAGTAGAGGCACGATATTGAATTTTGGCTAATTGTTTTAACTAATTTCATTTTCACATTGATGCTGTCATGATAAAACTGCGGCATATCAAAATTGCAATTCAATTCATGATTTTGCAAGTCGTTGCTGTTGATTGAACTATTCAAATAGCTGCCTGTTACTTTTAGATAAACTTTCGTGAAATTACTCGCCTCTTGCTGGCATAGCATATTAAATTCAGATATTGTATCAACCGTTGTTAAATCACCGCGCAGCGTCCATGTTTTTTCAGGATAGTAAACGGAAGCGAACAAACCGTAGTTTGTTTTATTGTAATTCAAATTCAGTGCACTTTCAAGCCGGTATCGTTTATTTATCTGCACCAATCCGTGCGCATTTAATGCATCTTTCAGCTTGTTATACGACAAATCAAAGCGATAGTCGATTGAATTTTCAGGACTGCGTAGATCTGCGTACAATTTAAACGCAGAATGATCATCTAGATCTGCTTTCAATAGTTGATTTGTCAGCCAAGACGTCTCCAACAATTTCAATCGTCCCGTGTTGTTAAAGTAATTAAGACTGCGCTGATTGTGCAAGTAAAGTTCATTGTCATATTTTGATGTTTTTATCGATAGCGATAATAAGTCTTCATTAATGTATAAACCGCGCAATTTTCGCACTTCAAAAACGGTTTTAACATTTTCTTCCGGATTACCCTCGGTGTTGTAATTCGTATTCGTCGTCCACAATATCGAATTATCATTAATTCCAAGCTCTGTATTTAATCGTCCATTCAGCTTTTCCGATTGAAAGTTGGCATTGAGTATGATCTGATTTTGCAAATTGATTAAATCGCCGTAAAAGTTGATCATGTCGTAAGAAAATCCTTCCAGCGTCAAATCAGCCACGTACTTTTCGCCGCGAATGTGAATTAAGCTACCATTTAATGACGCAATTTGCTTCTCCTTGAAATTTAACACAGCAAACGGCTCGTATTTGATAACATTGCCAGTATTTTCAACATTAAACAAAGCCTTCATCATAATCATTTCTCGATTATTAAACGACGACTTTATCTCGAATTGGTATTGATTTGCCTTTTTAACTACGTGACTATTGACAGCAAAGCTAACAAACGGCGACTTTAAATTCGCTTTTAATTCGAGCGCATCCAAATCGAGCACAAACGAGGCATTGATTTCTCGATTCACCTTCGAATTTGGCGTATTAAACATTAAATCAGCCGCATAATAATTAGCAATCTGTTGATTTTTCACCAAAAATTGATAGCTATCGAAGGTATCGGTTTTGTGCACATTGAGCGCATACTTAAAATTGCCGGTGAGCGGAAAGTACGGCGCTGCATTAATCAGCGACGCATTAATATATCTTAAATTATGACAAACTTTCAGTCCGGTAATGTGGCTGATAATTTTCGGGCTGCACGCCTCTGACGTTTCCAACAAGTCGTAATCGTCGTCGATTTTGTAAGAATTATCATTATTGATAATAAAAATTGTCGACGATAAATTAATGACGTCCATTTTTTCTTTGGGTAGATTAATTTTCAGGTCAATTATTTTGCCCATGTTCGCCTTTAAGTGACCGTCAATGTAGCTGTTTGAATTCATTCGGCCTACATATTTTATTCCCGCATTTCCATTAAATGTGTTTAGAATCATCGAGCCGGTAATTTCCATGTAAACACTCGGATACAATTTGCCTTTGATCAAGAAGTCGCGCGATAAATTTAATTCCGCCTCTGTTTTTAATCCAAAAACCATCGTGCCGTTCGCCGACAATTTCAAAGGGAAGCCGAGCAGAGTCGGAAGTTGAATGGATGAATCCAAAAACATCATCGATTTTTTATACTCATTCTCTTTGTATTTGAAATATTGCAGCAGCGAATCGATGGAGGGTTGTATTAAATAATTCCCGAACAGCTCTTCGAGATTGCTAAACTTCTTGTAAGAGAACTCGTTGCCGAACAATTTACTGTATAATAACCCTGACGGATGTTTCTCCAACTGTTTAATTGTTTTAAATTGCTCGTTAATTTGCTTCAATCGCTCGTTGTTTAAATCACCAATTGGCGTACTTTTATTGCCGAAGAAGCGCTCAAATATGCCTTCAAATCCTTCCACTCGTCCGCCAATCTCGAGCAAATTAATTGTCTCGCCGAATAAATCGATAGTCAAATTCAACATCCCCGACTTTGGCAGGTAGGATTCGGGCGTGAAAATCACATTACTTTCCGCGCTACCTCCAACACCAAGCAATTCAAAGTATTTCGATATCTCGTAATTGCGTGAATATTTTCGCACGTCGGTGTTAAATTTGTTCTTTAGGTATTCGCTGTCTAGCAATGATCGAATGCCCTGTTTCCAATGAACGCTCGTTTTTTGTAGATTAGATAAGTGCGTCCATATGAATGAGCCAACTAAAATATATAATGTATAATGTATTATGGTATAATGTAGATTGGTAAGCTATGCAACACACTATAATTCACCTTGATTCATCTCTTCCTTTACTAGCACTTCGTTAACATGGTTTAGCAGATTGTACGAGGCGCATTGCATTGATGTTAAATAAGCGGCAATGCGAACCTCCACATTTTCATTAACATCAGAAATATAATTTCGCATATCGTGCGAGTTTGAATTTAAATTGCATTTAATTCGCCGGTGCGCGTTGAAAGCGGCCAAACGTAGTTCAATCGGCGTTTGTTTATTCTAAAAAAACTCACTGATTTAATTCACTTGTTTTTTTAATTAATTTATTGAAGCAACCTACGGAATAGCATCTTTTCAATTTATTTAATGCAATTGGCAAGCCAGCATTTCCAATCGCTTTTAATGATAATAAAATATTATCATGATCTTGAGGACTCTTTGGAATGCAGCTTTGCAACGATTCGGTTAGCAGGTTAATAATTTCATTAACTTCGTATTTATCCAGGCAATACGTATCAATTTTGCAATATTCATGTAGAATATTAGAAATGGCTAGATGCGAATTCTGCTTTATTGCTGGTAATTCAATTATCGGCTAAAGAAAGGCTTTATATTATGCAACTGTTATTGCTCCAATGTACCAACTTACCATAAGCGACTTGATTATTTCCAAGCTGGGATTTTTAATGAAATTAAGCGATATTATCCAGAAATTCACTTGTACTAGGTCTATCTTATTATTTAGAAACAAATCAATCATGGTATCTATTGCTTGTTCGGTTTTAATCGACGAAAGCGCATCAATATAAAATTTTCTGCAAATAGTTCAAGTTATTATATTGGGTTGGAAAGATGGTAATTTCGTTTTCGACAAATGCTAAATTCATGCATATTTTAATTTAATTTTATTATATTATATCCAATCTCAATACCAGTGATCAAAATTCTATTCAATTCTACATTACCAATTGGTTACCTTTATAGAAATCTTATTTCTAGAAACAAACCGCGTTTAATTTTATAAATGAAAATTGTTAATACGTTACTAATTGTAACTTGAATAATTTTTTTATATTTTTGTTTCTCTAAAAGCAAGACGGCTACGGATATTTAAAAAAAATATATACATGAAATTTAAAGCTCACATTCCAGAATTGATTTACAAAATCGTTCTTGAAGTTTTTCATTCGCAAACACCTACATTTAAAAATTGCTAATTAAATTAAGAGCAATTTGTTTCTTTAATAAGTTGCGAGGAAAACTATTAATTACTAAATGAAGACATGCAAGATTTGACAAATACGCATTTACTTGGGAAAAACGAAATTACTTCCTTGTCACCCCCTATTATATTGGAGCTTTAATCTCTTTTGCATTGCTATACCTCTGTTTATCTGTCAGCTTTTCATAGATGCTCATTAAATTTGTTTTATTAAAATGCTGCAGTTGGTGCTTTAAGTGTGAAAATACCATTGGTATTTCATCGTCCAAGCCATCGCTATCCAAGTTGAGCTTTTTGAGCGTCTCTAAAAGCGGTTCGACATTTTGCATTGCATCTTGAAATCCATCATCAATCTCAAAGATTAAATTCGATTTTCGTACTGGAATTTTGTAAATATCCTTGCTATCATCATCGTAGATTTGAAACAATTTCATTTCTTGATTCGATAACGTTAACGCTCCATTGTCACCGTTCGAGAATGGTTGGAAAATATGCTTTTCAGTGCACGCCGATGATTGCAAAATATAATCGTTGTTGTAGCGTTGCAAACAATTTAAATTACTTCTACAAGATGATATTATTTGAATGATTTGTTAATATTAAGTTGCCAGATAGAATAATTTTATTTTACTGAAAAATATTGTAAATTTATTTATAAAATTTCATTATTTACCCGATTATAAAAATTTTCTGTATATTTTTAACGCTGTGTAACAAGTAAACTTTGACATTTTGACTCACAAACGGTGAAAAGTAGTAGCGAGATTGTTAAAAATATTTTTGATGTATTGATCACAATAAATACATTTATATGCAACGGTAGTAAAGCAAAAGTTCAATGAAAAACAGTAACATTGATCGCAAAAATATTCCTTTATTCACCTTCTCGCGGAACACTCGTTAAAACCCATAAAGTTAAAAAGGCTCTTTTATTTAAAAGAATCTCTTTAGCAGTATGCGTCTGTTATTTAACTTTATTTCGTATTTTGAATCTAGTCGTCTTGTCTTATACAAAAGGCACATTTTGCCATACAATTTAAGGTGAAATGTAGGGAGTGAGGAAATTCAAATGGAACAGCATTAAAGTATTGT
Organism: Adinopsis sp. GC000173; assembly: GCA_030264715.1. Classification (NCBI taxonomy): domain Eukaryota; kingdom Metazoa; phylum Arthropoda; class Insecta; order Coleoptera; family Staphylinidae; genus Adinopsis; species Adinopsis sp. GC000173. The sequence continues at coordinate 362,870 of JARJDW010011248.1, forward strand.
TTAAATACTGGAAAACTGATAAAAAATAAATATTACTCCACTGGGTTCTTTAACATGAGTTTCGCGGCATACTATAAGGCTCATAGAATATTGATAAAATATTCGAATATCAATTTTCACTCAGGCAAATAGTAAAAATAGTAAAATATACAATAAACTCATATATTTGTTTGCTTACTACTGAAGCTTTACATATTTTGTTTATATTAACTAACACTAAATAAATGTTTTAATGAATTTAGATACAATGTGGCTTCTTCAAGACAATCAAGAGCTCATAAGGTTTATTATGGTTGTACAGATTTAAATTGTAGACTGCATAAAACTCTAAACGAATGACAATAAATAAACTGAACTTCAAACAGCTATAAATTGAACAATGCCACGTAGTCTTACCTTAATAATCAGTTTATTATTTAGTGTGTCTATCACTACCTGCGAGTGTAAACATTGTTATTATTAGTATTTGATGTTAATACATACTAAACTCTCTAATAGGTTTATTGCAGGTTATGAATGGGCTGGTCTGAAGGTGATATGAAAATTGCGTAGGTATACGTTATAAGATTGTCGATTTGCATTGATTTGTCATCAATTAGCGCACATTTTTTTGTGAATACGTTTAATGCGTAATGTGAAGAAAAATTTGTGAAAATGAATATTAAAATAAAATTGTTATAATCATCGTCTACTTGTTAAGGTTTTCTCCGCAGCGATGAAAAATTACGTAGAAACGGCCAGCTATCCGCGTTAGGGTTATCGAATTGCGTGAATTTTGTTATCCATTTACGTAGATTTCTTCAACAATAGGCTTAATGTATAAAGTATAAACAAATTTACGTAAATGAATATCAAAATCTATGCAATTTGGAGACAAATTTTTATAATTATCGTCTACTTGGTAGGGTTTTCTCTGGGGCGATGCGAAAATTATATAGAAAAGGACAGATCACCGCGTTAGGGTGATCGAATTGCGTGGATTTAGTTGTCCATTCGCATAACTTTCTTAAATTATAAACTTAATGCATATTGTACAGAAAAATTTACGCAAATGAATGCAATTTGAAAACAAATTTTTATAATGATCGTCTATCTCTTATAGTTTTCGACGCAATTCACCTATCGCCATTTACAATTGTTCTTATACCTTTTTATATGGACTATATATTTACGTACAATAAAATTAAAGTGTAAATATGGAATGCATATATAAACATTCTAGTATATTCGCGTATATTCTAGTTTTCAGTATGTTTTTCTAAAATTATACTCGGCAACTAGAGGTCGTTTTATATTCGGGTCGTGTTATAATCAGATAAATAGAGTTATTAATTTTTAATAAGAAATGAATTATATCTGGCAACTTAAAAATATCTTTAATACCTAAGCAAAGGTAACGATTTGGAATTAAAATTGTTGGATAAAGTTAGATATTGCGATGTACGATGTGAACAAGCATTCAAATTTTTACTCTTTTTAACAACCATATTATCTAGAATTTCGTATAAAGTTTCACAATTGCCATTTATATCTGTCTAAAAATATAATAACAATTAATCATTTTTTTAAAGTAGTCATTAATGTTAATAAAGACCTCATACAATAGGCTTGTTGTTTTTTCTAGACTTTGCACACTATTCTGAAAGACGGAAAGTACAGCCCTTTTTACGTTCAAAACATCTTTCCTTTCATTTTCGTTCGGGCATATCGTCTCAATTTTTCCATTGAATGAAAAATGCAGTGGGTACTTTTCGAAATCATGACTCGTCGTTAGTGGTTGCTTACTCACAATGTTATTTTTAATGTAATAATTCTCGATGTTAGCATTTTTTAGCTTGAACAATTTGAATATTATTTAATTGATTTAAAATAGCTATTAAATTATTATTTACCGATAAGACAAAATCGCATGCTGATAACACTTTAATATCAACAATCGATTCAAAAATGACTCCACTTTCATCACTATTCCTCGTACTATTTATAAAACTTTTAACATTTCCACTATAATTATAACTATAAACTTTGCCAACTTCATATCCATAAATGTTATGATGCTCTATAACAACATAACACATAAAAGATAAAATTCTGCATAAATATAAATGAATGAATAATAATTACCTTTACAAAATCTTGAACATTGATTAGCATAACTAACACTAACAGCTACAAAGACAATTTAGATAATCATTTTTCGTTATGGATAAATAAAAAGCGCAACAACAAAACTTTTACTTACAGAAACTAAAAACTAATATTAATAGTTTCAAAGCCTTTATGGCTTGCATCATTATTTTTTAGTAAATCTTCCGCACTATTCACTTTGAATGTAATTATAACTGGTAAACAAAACACTAACGTTAAGTTTAAACTTACAATAACAAATGTATTTAAGACTAGTGTTATCATTTGATGAACCACCACAAAGGTCACTTCAGAGTTGTAACAATATTATAATTTAATTTAATTTAATAATTAAATATAATGCACAATTACGGCGTATTTCAATACGATCGGCACGATTGAAAGTCCTTTTTTTATTTCATATTTACATTCACCGCCCATTTAGTATTGTTAATAAAATAATTAAATTATCCTTAATACGTCCCTGCTTAAATTTAATACTATAGATTATCTTATATACAGTACATAGATCAATAATTTATCTAAATTTTGTCAGAGATAATATACGATGAATATGAAGATTTATAATTGTCTAATCAATCATATTAACATTAAAATTTACTACAGAATTTACAATTAATTAAATCCCCTTTATCGCATGTTAAATATTTACATTCTAATTAGGTCCACTAGTAAACCATATGATTAAAAGTAAATAATATTTTTTCGGCAATTGTCTATCTATATATATGGATGAAGAAGGTGTCTGTCTGCTCTAAAATTAAAGTGACATTAAATTTTTTATGTTCTATCGATCTCTTTTAGAATAAAGATAAAAATTATGTACTAATTGCAGTGGATCCATAAAAATATAAGCGCAAATTGCTCCGAGAAAATTGCTTTGGCTGAAAATTGCCCGGGTGAAAAAATGCCCACGTGGCAAATTACAGTCGGATGTCGTCTTCTAGACTGATATACATACATATTCGTTCAAATACATATGTATATATAAATATATAATACAATTAGAAATTTTCTAAAATAAATAATAATAATAATGCATATTAAAATCATCATCATCATCACCTTTCAAATTTTAGAAAGGCGTATTTTTGAATAGGTACTTTAAATATATAAATTATATTGCAAATATTTTTCGGTTAGAAAATAAGTAAAATTTTGCAATCTCATAATGAACTTGCTGAAATTGATGTTGATTAAATAGCAATTGAAATATTTGGCATAGTATGTAAGATGTATGATAAATAAATTCATTTATTTAATAGTACATATTTGATTTATTTACAGTAATTTCTAGGTCTTACTTCAAGAAGGAAGAAGTGTCATTTTATTAATTCAAATAATAGGTTAATATTGTTTCAATTGAGTTCAAATTAGATGATCTATAAGTATAATGAAATGTGAATATAATAATAATAAAGTTGTGACGTAGAATGTAATAACAATAAAAATATTGATTTATTGGAATATTCTATTGAATTGCACGTTAGTTAATAAAAAGGCCAAAGTTTAGGTTAAGTAGATAAACTTTGAATGATAACCGTTTGTCTTAAATAAATATTTTTTAAATGAATTATTACGTCTTATAAACTTATTCATACTATCTACATGTAATGTTGTAATAAATTTCAGAGTGGTGTGGTAGGCAACCAAATGAACACATTGAAAATGCAGTCATACCAATCATATTGTCGTAAAAAATAAAATTCAATACTCTATTTGACAGTGTAACCTTGTCTGTTGTTTGACATTTATCTAATTTTATGTTAGTGCAAATTTTTGCATTTATTTATTATTAAAATTTATATACAAATGTGATAAATAATTTTTAATTCAAGATAGACTGCCTAGAAGTTATTTAAGATGCATTTAAACGCAGATATTTCAAGTGCTTTGCAGCTACTAGAAGACATAAAAGATACTGTAGATGAATTAGACGATCCAAAATTACAAGCAAATACATCAACCGATCTAAATTTATTAATCTCAGTATTAGAAAACCCAATATTTAGAAGTATTGTAACAGTACAAGACTCATTAAGTGAACTGAATCAACAATTAGGTCAACATCCATCAATATTACCTGTAGATTTTGATATAACACCAGCTGGTGAATTAGTATTAAATGTGCCACCTGGAGGAGATATTTACGATCCAGGATATGGCGACGATTATCAACCTCCACGGGATTTTGACGAACAGCGCGTACCATCAGCGCCAGTATCACCTGGGTCTCCACAAATGCATGGGTACAATGTCACTGAGGATAAAATGCTTCTAATTGACGGAAAACCATTGGATCCTAATCTATCTCATCAAGAAGTAACCGTTCGCTTAGATCAGACTATGGATAATTTACCATCGTTTCTATATTTTAGGCCTTAAGAATAATACAAAAAGCTCAAGGATTGGTTGTCGTTCCACGTCCTGACGATGACTCAATCCATAGATCGCCCTCGGCTGTTAGTGATACATCAAAAGCTGGTTCTGATACCTTATTGAATACAGAATGGGCACAGGTTGAAGCAATTGAATTGGTCAATGATGGAACGGGGTTGGGTTTTGGAATCGTTGGCGTTAAAAACATGGGGGTCGTTGTCAAAACCATTCTTTCTGAAGGTGTTGCTGATAGGGATGGAAGATTGCAAAGTGGAGATCATATTTTACAAGTAATTAGTATAACTTTTGTATTTACTATTCTTACGTAAATGACTATTGTATCAAGAATTTATAAACAAAGAAAAAAAAAACAAATGAATCATTTTATATAAGAAATTTTACTAAATGTTTGCATTCTTTGCATAGAAATAGAACAATGGAAATATAAATTTTTTTGTTCAGAATTTTTCGAAATGTTTATGTTTTTCTAGTTGAAACAATATACGATATACATATAATAATGATTATGATTATGATGTTTTGTTTCCAGATTGGGGATGTTAATTTACATGAAATGGGATCAGAGCAAGTGGCTACAGTATTAAGACAGTCAGGAACACATGTGAAATTAGTTGTTGCCCGTCCAGCAGATTTTACAACAGCCGAATACAAGTACTTAAGTAGTACAGCTCCTTTAGTACCTACTCGGCTATTAACTGAACCTGCCGAATTAGATCGCTACCTCATACAACATAAATATAAAGCTATTTTCCAACCGCAACAAGAATTTAAAGAGTATTTATTCGAACCACCATCAAAGAGTTACAAAGGATTGTCGCGAATTCCCGCTTCCCCATCACTGCCTCTGCTTAACTTAGATATGGCAATGAAAATGCCCGAAATGGAGAAATTCACCGTAGAATTGAAAAAAGATGCGAATGGATTAGGTATTACCATAGCGGGCTACGTTTGCGAGAAAGAAGAGCTGTCAGGAATTTTTGTCAAGAGTGTTAGTAAAGGTAGTGCTGCGGATTTGAGTGGCAAGATACAAGTAAATGACCGCATCGTTGAAGTCGATGATGTTTCATTGCAAGGCTATACAAATTTACAAGCAGTTGATGTATTGAGAAGTAGTGGAAATGTTGTTAAATTAGCTTTAGAACGTTATCTTCATGGCCCGAAATTTGAGCAATTACAACAGGCTATAGCTGCTAGTGAAACAAAGCCAACACCCTCTAGTCCACCTAAACCACGGTAATAAGATCCTACAACTTCGCTTCAAATATTGTAAAATTCTCGCTAATTGTTTATTGTTAAAAATCTACTAACTCAATCCTCTAACATACTTGTCCACGCCATACAAAAAAAATTGTTACTTGTTGATGTTTTAGTTGATTTTTATTTATTTTATTTATTTAAAACGTGAATTTCAGATTTGCCAAGGAACGTAAGGACGCTGAATTATTACGTGACGGTTCGACTTTGAAAGAACCTGTGGAAACTAAAAATGAACATTTCTCTATTTTGCACGATAAAAAATATCAGAGCGAATTAACTCCTGCTATTGAGGAAGCAATAAAAGCAAAATGGAGTAAAATCATGGGCAGTGATGCTGAAATTGTCGTCGCTCAATTAACAAAATTTGGTGAAAGAGGTGGTTTAGGTATTAGCTTAGAAGGCACGGTGGATGTCGAAGACGGCCAAGAAGTTAGACCTCATCATTACATAAGATCCATTTTACTAGAAGGACCAGTTGGTAAAAATGGCAAACTTAGATCGGGTGATGAACTATTAGAAGTAAATGGACATAGATTACTTGGAATGAATCATCATGAAGTTGTGAATATACTAAAAGAGTTGCCATTACATGTACGAATGGTTTGTGGTCGTACACCAAATTCTCACAAACCCCAAGAACAAACCCAGCATTCACTGAATGAGCGAAGCGGTCTTGGCGGTAGTCTACAAAATCTTCTTCCATCATCGGATAGATTAGTTAAAGCTAAATCGGATGGATCGATTGCGACGGCCGCAGGCACAGTCGACGTATCTTTTAGTAAAATGAAATCTCGTTCACTAGAACCTTTAACTGGATTAGCGATGTGGAGTTCCGAACCTCAAATAATAGAATTAGTTAAAGGCGAACGAGGACTTGGTTTTTCAATACTCGATTATCAAGATCCGATAGACGCAAACGATACCGTTATTGTAATAAGAAGTTTAGTGCCAGGAGGAGTTGCTCAATTGGATGGACGACTCATACCTGGAGATCGTTTACTTTTTGTTAATGATACTGTATTAGAAAATGCTTCCTTGGACCAAGCTGTACAAGCCTTAAAAGGGGCGGCAAAAGGTGTTGTTAGAATAGGAGTAGCCAAACCACTGCCAATTACTGATACTGTTGCTTTTAATACACAACAGTTAGAAACTGAATCTTTAGCACCTAACAATAATTACGGTTAGATTTTATTCATTTATTATTTCTTTTCCATTCCCTCCTACATACAACATAAATTAACACAACAACAACAACTACTACTACAACAACAACAACAACTACAACAAAATAATAAATTTAAAGCAGAAAAAATCAACTCATCATTTCTCTATTCATTTCAATTTTTATGTTATACTTTCTAATCAATTAATCGTATTATTATTCTTTATATTCGTATTTATATTATTTTTCTCATTTTATTATTGGACAAGTTATTATTAGTAATTAAGCATATCAATAGATGTGTTTAACAAACAAAAAATACATTATTAGACATTAATTAATTATATATATTCTAGTTAAAACGAATTTAAATTTTATTGAGGTTTCATATATATATTTAAATGTTGTTTGTTACTTTACCTTATAAATATACAGTACCAAATTGATATAAATTAATAAAGTAATCAAATCCGATTATTTCCTATTTTTTATTACACCAATAATAACATTCGATATACGAAATACGATACGTACGATACTACACATAAATAAAATTTAATTGGAGTCAATAATATTCATTTATTTCACTCGGCGGGCATCGTCGTTTCATCTTCTCAGTATCGAGAAGTGTACAAGATGAATGTATGTATGTATTGCAATCTATAATATATAGTCTAATACAATCAGTTTTATATGCGAATAAAAAGATTGGTTAATATAAATAAATGTAATGAAATTAATTACATAACTGAATAATATGGTGGATATGGTGTGGTCGGTGTGGTTTATTCGTTTTCGTAAGGTAGTTGTTAATAGAGAATTATCGATATTCCATTTATAGCACGTAAAAGTTTTACGTCATTTGTAAATGTACTTGTTTTGTAGGATAATTATGTGTTGTTTTTTTATTCAAATTAAGCAATAATATGAACATATTTTTTAAACTTACATACATTTATCATAACGATCTTAGATAAAAGTCGAAAAGATAATAAATGTGAAGTAGTCACATGGCACGCTAAAAATTTATTTACTTTATATCTTGTGACCATGATTATAATTAACATGAAGTAATCATTAGACAAATCGCCCAAATTGATTCGCGTGAAGAAAACGAAAATTCTAAATAGAAAGTTATTTTAACGGGATTATCTGTCAAAAAACGTTCTAGAATAAATTATTAAGAAGCGCTTAGATTTTTCAAATTTTTTCTTTATTTCCATTGCAATTCGCTGATTTACATAGATGTTGACATTACGTTTGAAAAGCAGAACGTTATTATATTTTTCAATAAATAGTGTGGTAGTGGAACGGTTCATATGCGACTATTCCAAATTGCGAACGTGCGTGTTGCAAGTAAGTAGGGTTAAGAATTTTCATCGAACAAAAATGAAGGACTCTGGCCAAAATGACATTGCGAAGAATATGTTCAAATTTCAAAACTACGATTGTATTGGATTCGACCTAGATAATACGATATGTAGATACAAAATAAGCAATATGGTTAAAATGGAATATGAATCGTTAGCAAATTTTCTGATTAATAATAGAGGTTATTCCAACAAGTACCTGCAAAAACCCATCGAGGACAATTTGGATTTTATGATCAAAGGATTGATATTGGATGTGAAGAGAGGTAATATACTCAGAATAGCACCAGATGGTTATATTTTGCATGGAAGTCATGGTACGACGGAACTGTCAAGGGATGAAATAATTGCGTGTTACGGTAAGGAACAACGTTGGGATATCACTGACGTCTTTACTAAAAATCCTTTACATACATGGAATGGGCCTTTATCACAAAGCATGCGAACGCTATTAGATTATTTCGATATGCCTGCAGGCCTTGTATTTGCACGTGCTGTTGACACGTTGGATGAGGAGAACGGAGGAAAATTACCTGAATACAACATTTACACACACATTCAGGAAGCGCTGACAGATATGTTTCAAAGGGAGCACTTTCAATTACACAAAGGTGGATATTTTCCTAATATTAAATCAGATCCCGATGATTACATACACGAATGCAGTGGAGAATTGCTGGAATGGTTCAAAAGGCTGCGACAGGATAATAAAACACTATTTTTAATAACTGGTTCGAACGTCGATTTTGCTTCGTACACAGCTACGAAATCAATGGGACCTAATTGGCGTGACTTATTTGATATTGTTATATGTTTTGCCAAGAAGCCTGGATTTTTTACCGACAAACGTCCGTTTATTGGGGTTGACGGCTTTATGGAAACATCCGAAGTGCCAATTGATGATTTGCAAGCAAATAATATTTATACTCACGGAAATTGGGAGGGCTTGCACAAATTCCTGAAGAAGTTGTCGAACAAAGCGGATCCATCGATTGTTTACATCGGTGATAATCTGATTCAAGACGTTTATACACCGTCTGTGCATACTGTATGCGACACAATTGCAATTTGCGAAGAATTGGAGGCGGAGGGAATATTTGGCCATGATAAAACCCACTCGGATCAACATTTTTTGGTATCCAACATGTGGGGATCGTACTTTCACCATAAAAATGAATCAAATTCAACAATTTGGAAACATATTATTAAAACGCATGCAAAGCTGTGCATTCCAAGCCTAGAGTATGTTGCAAAGTATCCGATTGATCACACTTTTGCGGCGCATTAATAATAGCAACTAACAATAAACAAACAATAATTATACTAAGAATAATATTCGTTTACAATTCTGGTTGCTTTCAATGTATTATTTTATTTATACAATTGCTGTTTCTTTCAGAGTTTATTTTTTGTTGTTCATTTTTAACTAATTGATTTTATTTTTTTATTTGGTTGTTTACCAAAGATAATGTACAAATATTTTTTTTTCGCTTTCTTATAGTGTAGTATATCACGATTATGTAAAACATATCAACAATAAATACAATAATTTATTTGTTGATTTTTAAAACGATTTAATAAATAATCGACAATCAAAATGCCTTTTATTTCGTTGCTTTTTGTTTATTACCGTATTTATACGAATCCAATGCGAGGTTTTCTGATTAATTAATTTCGTCATTTCACAAACGGGATTTGCGTTAAATATTCGATGGAGATATCAGATTGGAATATTACTTTTCCACACAAAACAGCACCATCTCCGCACAAAGACTTTTCAGGTAAATATTTTTATATTAGATTCGTCGCACTTTATTTTATTCTCTTCAAATAAGACTTCATCTTTACTTTACTTTAAAGATGTTTTAATCAGTTCACAATAAATTTCTTGACAAATGACATAATTGAAAACAAAACAAATGCACTTTACAGAAAAACAATGTGCATTGTGGAAGTGAGTTTTTACCTACAAATTATTTGCTCGTAGATTTATTAAACTTAAAATATTCTTGTGCGGAGTTGGTGCACACCGATTTGGATAATGTGCGGAAAAGGCAAATGATGGTTAGCAACCGAATACGGTTATTTATGACTTCTTCTAAGGTTTCACACTAAGGGGCTGTAACATCGGGTTGCAACTAGAGATGGATCGTTCCTGAACGAACGGAACATATAAGGCGGATGTTTAATATAAACGAGCTGATTCGAATCATCGTTCATTGATTCAGTTAGTTTAAATTTTTGAATGATTCGATAGTTCTGAACATTATATCTGTTCCTTCATCATTCATTGGTTGGGTTCCATCATCGGTAGTTTATTTCGTTGCTGAATATTAAAATAATACTTGCATTCGGCAACAAATAAAGCTAAATACCTAGCAAACACATATTGCCTTATTAAATTTTTGAATACCTGCCAAAACGACGTTTTCAGAGGCTGTCTGAAGAGTCAACTGCGGGAAGGCTTATTCTTCTAGTGTTAAACTATATTATGAATTCTTTTCCTTTGGTTTATCTATTTATTGCAGTTTACGTATAAAATATAATTATAAGTGTATGGAGCAGCTCAAATGAGTATTTATGATGTCTGTCATAAATTATGAATTTACCGGGCGTAAATTGCTCTTTGGGTGAGTTGGGTCTACGTTTTGCTAAAAGTGTACAGATTCATTTATTACCGATTGTATGCAAGGTTAAAAAGAAAATACTCCTTTGATTACTGGATATACATTGAAAGAATATTTATTAATTTATTGAGGGAACGAATCAATGATGCGAGTTTTATAATGGACGAATGAAGTTGGTTGGATTATTCGCTGATTAATAAAATAGCGTCGGATCGCAGAGTCCGTTTATTAGAATGAACGAGCTGTAATAAATCGATTATAACATCTCTAGTTGCAACATACCTCACCTGAGTTCCAATCCATTTCCAGTCATTTTTACACAGGTAGATATTTAACATTTATGATTTAAATTTGGATAATCAACTTTTTTTCTTCAATATTTGTGTGACAAATCGAGATAAATTCGTAGTTATATTCATGTTACGTAATTTATCAAAAAATGTATAAACAAATACGTATTTATCAAATACATACATCAAATATGTGTATTTTGTTTAATAAAATTGTTGAAGGTTAAAATATATAAAAAGTAAATTGTTAAATATGTAAAACATTTAATAAAATAATATTTCGTTAGTTGAAACAACTTCTTTTGATCAAAAAAATGGTACAAAAGTATTTATATCTTTCCAGTTAATTCTGGGACAGCTTTGAACAAATCGGCGACCAATCCGTAATCGGAGACTTGGAAAATTGGTGCCTCAGCATCCTTATTGATACACACAATAGTCTTGCTGTCTTTCATACCTGCCACATGTTGAATAGCGCCAGAAATTCCAACAGCAATATATAAATCCTATCAAAAAATGCTCGTAATCATAGGAATATCAACAGCGGATGTATTGTATCTACTTACAGGACTAACGATTTTGCCAGTTTGGCCGACTTGTAAATCGTTGCTAACGAATCCAGCATCAACTGCCGCTCGTGACGCGCCAACAGCAGCGCCCATTTTGTCAGCTAGATCGTACAAGAGTTTGAAGTTCTCACCATTTTTCATGCCTCTTCCACCGCTAATTACAACCTTAGCAGTAGTTAAATCAGGCCTATCAGATTTGCTCAATTCTTGACTAACAAATGTTGTTAAATCAGTACTATAGTCGCCATCGACTTTCTCGGCGGCTGCTGAGCCACCTTCCAATTTATCTGCTTCGAAATTAGTGCCGCGAATGGTTAAAACTTTAATAGGGTCAGTTGCTGTTAGAGTTTGAATAGCATTTCCAGCATAGATGCCTCTTACGAAGGTATCAGGACTTTTGATCCCAATTACATCAGAAACTGGTGATACATCTAACATGGCTGCAACGCGAGGCAGTATAGCTTTACCAAAAGCGGAGGCGCCGGCGAGGATATGCGTGAAGTTATGTTTTTTCTGCGTGGCAAGAATTAGGGGTGTCATCGATTCCGCCGTGAATCCTTTAAAGGCTTCAGATTCCGCTACAAGCACTTTAGCCAATCCATTGCACTTGGATACGGCATCCACAGCCTAAAAAATTATAATCATCAATCATTGTAAATGAGTTCAATGGAGATTGAATTACAGGTCCACATTTCGTTCCTGCTACCAACACCGTGATCTCACCGCCTAGCTTTTTAGCTGCAGTCAAGGTATTTTGAGTTATTGGTGACAGCACTTCATTATTATGTTCGGCAATGATCAGCGTACTCTGAAATCTCCGCACTTGGCTGGAAATCTAACAGGATATATTTAGTGACTTCGCTTGATCGTAAAACAATTTTACTTACTTGGGAGCAAATACTACGAGTATTGCTTGCGAACATATTTGATTGACTAATTTACATAAGACCTACAACTCAAAGATTAAATGAAATGTGGAATATTATCAAAGTCCAAAGTGCAAATTTATATGGAAGCTTGAAAAACGTTCTAAATCACTTCATTTGCAAACGTATGTCTCAGCTTGTTGTTGTATTTGTATAGTTTGATTGCTTATTCGCTCACTCTCTGTAAGAGAGAAAGAGATAAATAATATTTTATGTAACAGATGATAATAAAATGTGAACGTTACTAATATTAGGTTTTGAAAAGTAGGAGATTCGGTGTCGGTTAGTTTTCAACAGAAACACCTGCAGCGCTAAGTGCATTTTATCACGTGGTGGGCATGCGTTCTAACGATTGCAATAAATAGCGTATTAAATAATTTTAAAATTAGCTAAATTAACGCTTTTTCACGTTTTGTGTTTCTTTATTTTAAATGAATTTCTACTTTAAATTTAAATATGAATAACTAGCGCGTACGTTAGATATTGTGTCATTTACCCGATAGAGGTCTTACACTGTGCTCGATAGTCACTTCTCAATGCTACACATAAAAAGGCTATGTGTTTGCAATCCTAGTCAAGAACACCTACGTTTAACAATTAATTATTTTATTTTTATTTATTTCTTTTGTAAATATTCCATTATAACGCCACAACTGTAATTTAAGTTTTGCAAAACATGTCCTTTCACCGAATCGAAGTAAATAAAACCGTCTGGGAAGTACCTGTAAGGTATCAACATCTTTCTGTGGTTGGATCTGGTGCTTACGGACAAGTATGGTATGTAATAGTACAATAAAACTAACAATAAACATATTCATCATTATTTATTATTCGCAGTTCAGCATTGGATGTCACCTATAATAAAAACGTTGCAATAAAAAAGCTCGCCCGTCCTTTTCAATCACCAATTCATGCAAAACGTACCTATCGTGAACTTAAACTTCTCAAGCATATGAAACATGAGAATGTCATTGGCTTATTAGACGTCTTTTATCCGCACAATGATACGAATCAGGTATTTCAATCAGTATATTGGCATATTATTTGCAAAGTGATTGTTTAATTTTAGATCTACCTTGTTACTCACCTAATGGGTGCAGATTTAAATAGTATTATTCGCACACAACGACTTTCAGATGAGCACGTTCAGTTTTTAGTCTATCAAATCTTAAGAGGATTGAAATACATTCATTCAGCGGGTGTAATTCATCGAGTAAGTATCCCCTGATAATTCTTCATTCGATAATCTAAGATCATGCATGCGTATAATTAACCAGCTGTTATGTTTATTGTGCAGTGAGGATTGTTTTCCGCGTATTGGAAATCAAACATCGATGTTTTAACAGATAAGGTATCAGAGAGACAGTTAAAAATTCATATGTTTGATTACGCATTTATGTCGGACGGCGCGCGTTTTATTTGATTTTTATCGCGCGCAATATTTGGAAAGGTTTTTTTTACCCAAATACATTACGTGCAAGGAAATTTTAACCTTGATTGATTGATTGACTGGTTGTTAGTATAACAACTTATTAAATTTCTTTTTTTATTTATTTGCGGTTTGTGTTTTGTTTGTTCATTTTGCACAGCTGCAAGATTAAATTAGTTGATGCAGGTTTCAATCAAACTATAAATTAAAATTATTTGTTTTTAATGCGAAATGGAATATTTTCATTCTATTTATATTTATTGTATTAATCTACTTTTTTTTGAAAGAAATAGGGCAACGGAAAACCACAAATTACATTTTTGAATTTTATTCATATGACTTTTATTAACTACCTATATCTAATGCGATTTTTGGCAGACTATGCTAAACATTAGTATAGCATTTTGCTTTTATAAGATTTGGACTAGCGATTTGAATCATCGTTTAATTGTACTTTATTCTATGGAAGGATTTGAAACCGTCGAACATCGCTGTCAACGAAGATTGCGAGCTGAAAATATTAGACTTCGGTCTGGCTCGACCAACGGAAACAGAAATGACAGGTTACGTTGCAACAAGATGGTACAGAGCACCAGAAATTATGCTGAATTGGATGCACTATAACCAGACTGTGGATATATGGTCTGTGGGTTGCATTATGGCCGAATTGCTTACCTCTCGCACACTCTTTCCTGGCACAGATCGTATCCTTTAATAATAATATTGCGTGCTTACATCTTAAAGAGTCTACATTTATTTTTCTTAGGAAGCGTTTAGATATTCACCAATTAAATTTAATCATGGACCTCTTAGGAACACCAAGTGTTGAATTCTTAGATAAGATTACCTCTGATAGTGTATGTCTAATGATACATTTAATATGTGCTAAATAATTAACACTAAACGTTATTTTATTCAACAGGCTAGAAATTATATTAAATCACTACCTCCCGTGCCTAAAAAGGATTTAAGACACGTCTTTATTGGTGCTAATCCACTAGCAATAGATTTATTAGATAAAATGTTAGAACTTGATAGTGATAAACGTATAACTGCTGAAATAGCTTTGGCACATTCGTACTTAGAGCAATATGCAGATCCTAGTGATGAACCAACATCTGCACCTTATGATCAGAGTATAGAAGACATGGAACACACTGTGGAAGAATGGAGAGGTAAGTTGATGTACACACTTAATCTAATAATCTCTCTATTCGAAAATATGGTATATAATATGATTTTTTACCTGTCCTAAAAAATTACATACATCTACCAATTTAGTTATTTAATATATAAAATAGTTACTTTCTCTGTCTGATATAAGTTGATACTTTTTACACTTAATATTTGTCCGGAAATAGCAGCCATAGTTTGTAAAAAGCGGGGAATTTCTCATTTTTTAAATTCAAAATAGAGAGATACTTGTAGCATAAAAATAACATTTTTCTTTTTTGCGTCCGCAATTTTAAAATTGTGGATCGAATGAGGGAAATTCTTAAATAATTGTATGAAATTTTTCGATAAATAAAGTTTGTTTGGAATTGGGACTAAATTCTTTAGATTTGCTAACCGCTATTGGTTGTTTTCTAACCATTTTAAAGTTCAGGCTATTTTGTAGTGAGAAAATTATTAATTCTTTGAAAAATTGTCATTTTTAACAGTGTCCTATTATAAATGAAACGATTTTAAACAAACTTTCGCAATTGAACACTTATAAGCATCTAAATGTATAATAACCATATTAAGAATATTTAATTACATAGACTATTTCCAATCATCTATTATTTTTATCGTATAGACTTAGCATACATAATTAAATATTGAAGTTTAACAATGACAAGGCAATCGTCACTCATGAAGAAGTTAGTCTGTTGAATCTGGCAAAAGTTTTCCCATTTTGCTTATCTGATTGTTTCAAAACAATATATTTAAAAATGTGAGATTTTCTTTGATCTTGATAATAACGGACGTTTCCATGTTTCTCGACAATTGCATTGTCATCTATTTATTTATAGCCGAATACAGTGCCGGATTTACATAAAGTCAACAATCTATGACGTAGGACCTCGCATTTGAAAAAGAAAGTTCATCTAAATGCGTTTTTAAGTATGCATTTAATTGAAATTTTCGGTTTACAATTATTAAATATACAGGGTGCGTAACTATTTTCTCGAAAAGTGCTTTAATGTAGAAAAAGCTGCTACTTTGTTGCCTTCTATTAGACCTAGGCGCAAAAGATGTAAAGATAGGTAATTTTATTAATTGGTGTTATGTTAAAAATTGCTAATAGTTGTGGCGTTCTGTTCAATATTTCGTGATGTATATAAAACATTTTTTTCCGTAAAACGTGTTTGAACACTGATTAAAAGTGTCCTATTTCGTGGTGTCACTTTGTATCTAGAAAATGATTTATTTAAAGTACGACGAAGAGTATTAATACTATTAATTTGTATTCAAAAGGGTTAAGATAATAAAAATAATATTTTTTATGAAATATACTATATTTTCGGATGTAGAGAGTGAAAAACAACGAATAAAAATTTATTTTGCAATAAATTACCAATTTTTAATTGGGCAGCTGCAGGTTTGTGTCTAATCTAATAATTAATTTAATAAATGATTATTTCAGAATTAGTTCTAGAAGAAGTGAAATCGTTTGTTCCACCATCAGCTGATGATGAAATCTTAAATTAAATGTCTCAAAAAGCAATTGTTAATATTTTTCAAAGTTGAAAAGTTGTAAGTTTATTTTTTGCTATATAGATATACACATATTCTTCATATACACATCATAAATTGTTTTGTTATTAATATTAACTTTATTATTTACCATTAATATAGTTAAGTATGATAGATTAATCAATTGTAATGCATAATTCTACAATTTGTTAATATTGTTTTATACTAAGCATTGATACAAATACTTATTATTATTATTATTAGCTTATTATGCAATCGAACAAAAGAAGTACGTTGTTTTGTGTTTATTTTAATATATGCGTTAAGTTTATTAATAAAAATTAGATTTATTTATTTATTTGCAAATTGATTTTTTAATTAACAAAAAAGGTATGTTCTTTTCAATATTGTAAAGCCATCTATTATAGGAGAATAAAAGTAAGAAAAATGAACTACTTACTAAACCTATTAAATAATCAATACCACAATGCACAACATTTTTATTCCTTTCTTTTTTGTTTTTTTTGCTTTCTTTTCTTCTACTTTCAATAAGCGAAAGATAATTAATCAACATTTATATAGTTAAAATGTTTATTTATGTTGCTATAGAGATATACATATATACATACATAAAATATGATTTAATTACGCATTGTTAGTAAGTACATAACGAATATTTTGGTTTACGTTAAGCATTGGTCCAAAAAGTATTAAGCAACATTCTAACAAAACAATTTATTTTAACATGTCCCAGCGCTAAATTTCATTAAATTTACATTTACAATATTTTACTAAATATACAAACATTTCATATATCTATATACAAATTTGCAAAAATGGAATGTAAAATCCTCAAAAAACTTTTTTTTGTTTATAGACAATTCAAAAAACATTTATTCACATTTTTGCGAAACAACGGTTATTTTATTTCATTTTTTATATACATTTTTAAAATATATACATACGCTTATTTATCGATTTTGTATGTAGATTAGATCAAAAATAATTGCGGTTTCTTTCCACTTTAATAAATATTACCATAACGTATTACGAATGATTTGAACAAATAAAATGAGATAGATAAAAGCAAATAATTCTAGATTATTTCTAGGGAAAACTTTCATGCTGGCCGCCGAATCGGTGACATTACAACACTGCGTAGCCAATTCAATAACTTTCGGGTAGTAATCATTCCAGAATTCAAACGATTTGTAATTCAAACGCGACTGATCGCTCATGTTAAATAATCGATCGATGATTAAGATTCCAGGATCATCCTTGGTGAACGGATCCCATCTTATAGGATACAAGCTGTTTTCCGTCGGATTTGACGATTTAGCGAAATTTGACCAGAATGACATTATGATGTCAGCCGTTTGTTTATCGCGTGTATCCCATTCCTGTTCAGGAAGCGTTATCCAGTAGGGAAAGCCCCACACGTAGATTAAATCGAAGAAATGCGGAACGGACACCCATTCGGGAATGTTAGCCATGACTCCAGCTGTGCTCGGCCTCATATCAAATCTATACACATACGTTGTTTTGTGCTTGCTCAAATAAAGCGCATGGCGGTAGGTTGAAGCCGCATAATATTTTTCTGTATTAAAATCGGTTATTAATCGGCGTGCTTTATCAACATCTCGTATTGGTATGCTGGGACCGTAGAAGAACATAACCGAATCCATAATATGATCATAATTGTATATACAATCAGTGTTATTAATGATTGGTAAATCTCTATTGACAATTTCGTTTAGAATCCCCTGCAACTCTTCATCAGTCACGTTTCTATCCGCTTTGAGACTCTCAATCGCTAAAACTTCTTCCATGTTTGTGTATCCTGTCAATATTGGTATTTTCTCATATTCGCCGCGCTCGAAAAAGTTTTTAGGAAGCTCGGGAAGAAACGGTAGTGTGCTGTTACTCAATCCCTGATCAATTATTGGTTTCCAGTTGATTTTCGATGTGAACGACAACAGATGGAATGCCTCAACGTTTCGCAAACATTCCATTAAAGCAGAGGTCGGCGTACGAAAGCATCCGAAATATTCAGATATCTCATCGAGAATGAATTTGTCTTCGGATGGATATTTCACCGCTGATGGACTTAGGAAGTTGCCGCTCATTATGATTGCCTTAGCGAATAATCCTCTCGATTGCGGATTGGTGAGATGCAAGCCGATACTGATCGCACCCGAGCCGTACCCCATCAAGCATATATTATTCGGATTGCCGTCAAACACTTTAATGGTGTTTTTCACCCACATTAACGCTGCTTGTTGATCCATCATTCCGAAATTTCCAGGCGCCTCTCCGTCCATGGTCGTAAAAAAGCCCATAATATTTATGCGCCATGCAAATGTCACGACTATAACGCGCTGCTTGTAGACGAGAGTGTATGGATTCCATAATGTCGGATCGCCGGTGGTGAAGTTGCCCGGATGGAACCACACAATCGTTGCGAAACCACCTTTTGGGGCAGCGCCTGTAAACAAAGCAAATCAAATATCAATTTAAGCCTAATCCATTAACCCAATTCTCTATAAAATATTATAATATAATTGAGTTTACAACAGGAAGCGAATTTTCTGCATTAAAACTACATTAAAACAACACTCATATATAAGTAATGATGACAGAAAAGCCCTATTTACAATACCTAGTTCCATTAATCTTTATGTTTTGCGTTATTAGCAATAACTATAATAATAATGTGACTAAGAAATAACGACAATTTTGGCATTTCATCGATGATTAATGGTTAAGATAAGAAATCGCATTTCTGTAAAACAATATTGAATTTTAGAAACTAACGTGAAATTGAAATTATTTACTACGAAATCATGATTCGTTATATTTTTATTATGAAAACTATTCATTTTTATCGTATACACATATGTAAGTTTTTTTTTCAGATTTCGCTTATCTAAAGTAGGCATTTTTATGATTATATTATTTATAGATCAATATTAATATCAGACTGTTTTAATAGTTTCTTTGAGAAGTTTATTTCACGAAAACCATAAGGGGATACAAGGTATGATAGATTAAGTTATTTATTATTTTTTATTTTTTCTTGCTGCTTGTTATTCCATGGAATTTTACAAATTTTTCTTTGGAGGCTATTCATAGTTTCTATATTTAAAATTGCGTTTCTGCGCCAATTTATTAAATAATGAGATGTTCGCTCGCTAACAGGCCATTACAATACATTTATAATTTAACTAGAATTTTTTTATATCGGTACGATCGAGGCATATTAAATGAATTTGTCGTTAAGCGAAGAATTTGTGATGAAAATAAATATATTATGATTATACTTTGTATGTTCACATTATCAATATTTTGCGTTATTAATTAGTAACTAACTAATCTATAAAAGTTATTTATTGTTTTAATTTGTATAGTGGCTGGTACTCGAGCTATGACTGAGAGTCAATAGCCGTAGCGTTAAACGAATTTTACTGAAAATTTAGATTGTTACCAAAATTGTAAAAATTAAAAAAACTTTATATACGTTGTATATGATTAAATGTATTTGATTGTGGAAATATTTTCTTACTGAAACTCTAACTGTATATGATTAATATTATAAAATAAAAAACGTATTGGTCACTAAGTTAGCATTTTAAAATTCGATATTTGATAATTACATATTGAACATCAACTGTAGTAATATTACAAATATACAATATTTGTCGTTATTTATAGGGATGCCGGACAAGAGAGACATAACAATCGAAAAGTTAATGTATTCTAGTTTGTGTAAATGCCGCTTTCTTTGACTCCTTCTTTAGTTTTAATTTTGTAATAATTCCTGCCTGAAAACGGTGCTGTTGTTTAGAGAACGCTTTAAATGTAAGTCGCATTTTCTATTTCTGGGTCTTTCTAATGATACATATAAAGTCTGCAATAGAAAAGGGATTTATTTAAATTGGCTGCTGTGCAAAAATATTTATTTATTCAATGGTTAAAATTAAAACATATGAGCCGTTTATTTTCAAAGTGATCTAATTAGACTTAAGTCCATTTTCAATTTTTTGTAGACCATTGTTAATAATTGTTGTAAATTTAACTCTCTTAAGATACTCTGCAAGAGTGAAACATATTGCCTTTGTTTACGAATATTATTAATTTCTGTATTATTATTATTTTAACTTTCATTGAACGTCGAAACTTCAAAATCGCAATGTAAATGCAAATAGCTTTATTTCTTTTATTATTAGAAAAACTTATTTTAGATTGCACTGAGTCAAGTGCTATGACTCTAAAATTTATAAAATGCAATTAATCTGGCAAATGAAGCATTCATGACGAATCAAAAAAGTGTTCAGAAAGCTCAAGTCTAAAAAACATTACTATACTTAGAATTTTAGTGGATATAAAGTAAGGAGTACCTGTATATATTATACAATAATATTTTGTTGCTATAAAAATGTCAACGTTTGATATCATTATATATTTCCAAATTATACATGATATGCTTTGATAATACGGCGGAACGTTTTTTCAAATAATATCTATGTAAGACATCTATGAAACTTTAAAAAAAGTAATTTAATAAATTTGCATTTCTATCGTGGTCATTATTTGATAAAAGATTGCAGGTATTTATTTATAAAAATATCAAGCTGTAATCTGGTACAAACTAATAAAATTGGGGTAATCGATAATATAATATAGTATATATATTTTGTTGTTGTTTTTAATAGTATTATAGTACGATGCAAGTATTTTTATGTATTTATTTTTTGCTTTCGATTCGTTAATCAATAAACCGCACACTTTACTCTTTTAATTAATTTCTTTTTTCGGGTTGGAACGCAAAATGTATTCGTGATAATCATTTGTCTTCTAGTTCCTTTTGATTCATTTCTATTCCATGGAATTTAGATTGTGTATGATAAGATTAAGCGTTGGTTTATTAAACTACAGTGCTTTGAAAATATGCTGAAAATGCAGTTTAGCCAAAGAGGTGCAATTTAGATTAGTAAATGATGTGGAAAATAGCCAATTTAACATAAATTACGGCCGTTGCTTATTTCAATGTACAATACAACGTACAATGAATGTGAAATATGATAAATTAACAATTAATAGAATTTCTAAATAATACATTTACTCAAATAATTCTATCAAAATTGTCGCATAATATTTTGAAGGGAAAATGACGCGAAGATTGTTTTTTTCTATTCATATAGGTCAAGAAAAAAAGAGGGAATGCGTCACGCGATTTCTCTTTTAAGGTGAACCAGCAACAACCCTCTGCAAATTTTACTTTCTTATACTGCGTGAGGAGTTTGAGGGGTTTTTGGAATGAGTTGTAATGGTTAGAAAACACGCTAGAAACCAACATTTAACGCGGGCTATAATCGGACTCGTTCATTGTTTTTTTTAACTTACTTAAACTGTATGACACACTAAATAATGTTTTTAATGTCTGCATGCATGACAATCTAATTCATTAAAATTAATTAGATGCGAATGATTAATGAAATAACACATACACACATACACATTTTTAACATTTCAATAATTTCAAAATTTGTTATTTATATCAAAAACCAACAAAAATTTATTCATGTTTCATATTTGAATAACAGTTTCATTAATCTTGTGATAAACATCAACCTTCGAGACAAAAAAAAACAAATGAATATTTAGTGATTACAAAGCTGTTTTGCTTTATTCTTTCCAGAAATTGATTTGCAAATCAAATGTAATGACAAATTCTGCATTGTGCACTATGTAATTTAAATTACAATGCTGAATAATAAATTATCTGAAATAAATAAACGTTAATTGCTGAGCTAAAATGGTCTAGCCCGGCGTATTCGCCCATTAAGAATCACTACAATTAATTCCAGCTATAAATTTCCGTGCTCTAGTAGAACGCCAGATTGTAAATTAATTGTAATTACACATTGAAAATTAATATTTCATTTTAATATCACTAATGCTTTTATTTTTTTTTCTTCTTCATCAAATATTAGTTCTCTAAAAAGAGGATTAAAGCAAATATTCGACGAAAGTAAAAGTGATGTTTGTGTTGTTCGATCGATTTTGCGTGACAATTAGCTGCATTTGACAATTAAATATTATTTACCAAAGAAACTAATTTTAGTGTAAACTATTATTTGTAACGACTTTATAAATCGTTTCTTTTTATGGCACTGGCGAGGAAATGAGAGTAAAAGTGATGTTTATTTTGTGAAATCGATTTTGCGTGTCAATGCTTTTATATTTTGGTTTTTAGAGTTCGCAAACGTATTTGTAGGTTTTGATTCAATTTAGTTGAGCTTTCGACTGCGATATATGCACAGGATGTGCTAGAAATTGCTTTGCAATGTGAAAATAATATTACAGGTTTTATATTTAAATGCCTTCACTTTATATAATATGTTCACAAAGTATAACACTAGCCGATTTTATTAAAGTATTGTAAACAACTGATTTCTATGACTTGCATAAAAATGATCGTTTCATGTACATTTTAGAAACAAAGTACAGTGTTTCATATGACTTTAATTAGTTGGCTAAAATTTTTGCAGTTTGGTTTGTATTTGCTACCTCACTGGCCGTATTTTCTAACCATCGCACTACCAGATTGTTACCTTCTCAAGTAATTAAAAAAAGTCGTAAGAAATTGGAATCATGTGACGGCGTAAAATAACCATATTGCAAACAAACCGAATATTTCTCGAAGAATGCAATTTGTAAATTGCATGAAAGAGGACTTAGTTAATTAAATATATATGCATGTAAAATTTTTTCTTCAAAATCGGCAAGTACTTCAGAATCTAATTATAAACTTATAGTAAGGTACACAAATATTTTAATTAGATAGTCAAAGTTATTTGAATCTTTGTTATTGTTTATTTATAATTGTTTCATAAATAGTCCTCATGGCGATCGAGTAGATCGAAATATATTGACGGTCTTATTTAAATTTTGTGTACCTTATCTATAAGTTTATAAATTAATACTCAATACCACCAATTTGCTTAAATAAGATAAATGCTGTATCCATGCAGTAGAATTATGAAATGCAGAGTGTTTAAGAAATAGCTCCGACATATCAAAAATTCACGCCAAATAAAAAGTACTGTAAATTTCCTTAGATAAGATAAAAAAAGGATTTATAGTCTGTGGCCACGCTGCAGAATTATGAACTTAATATATAGGGTGAAACAGAACATTTAAAAAATTCGCCGTAGAAATTCCAAGCCAAATAGAAAAGTGCCGTAAATTTCCTTAGATAAGATAAAAGCAAAGATTTATAGGCTGTGTCCATGCCGCGGTCAAGTGACTCATCGAGGCTTTGCGGTTGAAACATTTTTTCAGAAATGACTAACGTGTAATTGTGACGTAAGAGCGTTTGCTATACTAGAAAAAACAATTTTGCTTTGGATTTATGATTGATATGCATTAACAAGAAAGTTTCGGACATCTGAAAAATGTAAGATCATCCAGACACATCACGGTAGTAATGTCGTGTCTGGATGTAAGTTAAGCTGGTATGCAAAAAGTGTCTTAAATCATGTTAATTGAGACAAAACATGGCTCATCTACAAACTCTACTTTATTTTTATTGAGCGAAGTTTCAAAGTGTTCTAGAATGTTAGGAACAAACGCGTCACGAGCTTCACGATGTGCAAAATATCTTATCGCCTATTAACAAATTAATATACAGCGTAAAAAACATCTAGAAAAGGTATTCTACAAAAAACATCTTGCATATTCTATATTTCATTGATTTTTTGATTCGGAATAAATATATTTTAAATTCTCGATGCAAACATGATAAAAAATATTATCACCACCAGTAATTGTTTATATTTTCTATCACGCCTGCATCCAGAATCTGTGCTACAGTTATCCCGAACCAAAAAAAAGAACTGAAAATACGTAATATGATTTTTGCAGAATAGAATTCACTTACAGATGACTTTCTTTCCAATATAGATTTGCAACTTTTATAAATGTTAATTTTCTTTATTACAAATTTATGACGCTTCTTTATTTGATTTTTTGAAATATCGAAGCTGAAATTTCTGTAGCACCATGTAAATTCATAAATACGCGTAATGTTATCTTTAAATTACTTGACTGTAATGGTATTAGCGTTTATTTATTATTCATAACAATAGTAATAAATACGTAATTATACAATATGTATTGTATAATAAATTTTGATTAGTATGTTTTTGTAGGTTTGAATTTGACTCAAATAGGAATGCAATGCACACAAAGAAAGTAAAAGTGATGTTTGTTTAGTAAAATCAATTTCGCATGTCAACGCCTTGTAATCGTCTGCATTCGATTTTTAAATCGCGTAATTAACAAATGGCTTTTGTTATTGATGCAGAACTTTAATTAAAAGCAAAGTTGAAATTTATAATTTAAATTATAAGTAGTAACCCTCCTGCAGATAAGGCATTTAGATAAAATCACTGCGTCTTGCGTGACAATGTACATAACATATATAATATTAAAAAAGCAACAACGACCGTTTTCAACATCGACTAGCAGGATTTTATGTGAAAACTAATAAAATACGGAGCTTAAAAACTTAGACGTTTCATTAAAAAATAAATAATGTGACTGCAGTAGTATGTTAGTATATAACTAACATAAGTAATAGGAAACAATATAAAAGCAAATCGATTTTGAAAATCAAAAAATAGTTACGATAATACGATAATAAATAAGATTGCTTATCAAGATTACATAAAATATTTGAAATTTTTAATTCAGGCATACGTATTTTATTGTTATTTATGGTTAGACAAGAAGGAAACGCTGATTTCCATGCGATATAATTTATCTATTTTTAGTGGAAACTTGTATACCTACGCATGGCTTATGTAAATTTTCATATTTCACATGCAACGCATCTCTTAATTGTTCTATTGATAAAACAGTAGAAAAAAATGCGATCGGAATTGATTTTATAATTGGAAAATTGATGGGAACTTACCATATGGCACAAACACGTTTAAATATAAACAATTTTCACTCATATTTGATTTGTTAAAAGTTGATAATAGATTAAAAAATGGAACATCTTCCTGCCGAAAATCTTTCTCATTTTGCAGACAGGGACTTTCGTATTGCGTTCCATCTCGCACGCCTTCCCATGATGGTAACGGATCCGTTTGTGGAGGCGCAAATCGGAGATTACCGGTCGGTGGCCATGCGTACGGTATTCCCAAATATCCATGAATCCGTTGCGTTCGAATCATCGAGATCTCTCTTCCTTGGATGATGCCTTGATTCGGTATTGTTTTAGTCGGAGGATCGCGTGCGAAACACGTGTACAATGTAAGCAAACACAACAAATTTAATCGAAACATAATTATATAGAATGTTTGCAATACTCCTATATATTCTAAAAGAAGTCTAAATCTGAACTGAGAGTGGAAAGACTGAATGCCTGGGTTTATAACGTATTGCGTGATCACCACCCTTACCTTTGGGTTCATGCAACCCTGCTTTCTACATTTAACTTATGTATGTGTATACTAATATTTCAACTTATGTTATATAGTATACGATCAATTTAAAACATTCTTATTCTTATTATTCCAAATAAATCACATATTATGCTTCAAAATCTTACCATTAAAAATAACTTACTTTATTTAATCGATTTCGATATTATTATTTACCTAATAACCAATTTATTGTTATTTATTACTACAAATTAAATAATAAACTTTATTTAAATTTAATTCATAAATTATTCATCACTTACTTTAAAAGAATCCCCTCAATAAAAATGATTTTCATTTTTTTGCAGTCTTTAATTCCCTTTCTTGAATATTATTATTTATCTAATTATCTAATAACTGATTTATTATCATTTATTTACTCATACATTATTTGATTTTTATTTATTACTACAAATTAAATAATAAAATTTATTTAAATTTAATTCTTAAATTATTCATCAGTTACTTTACTTGTTCTTCAAGAAAAAAAAATACTTCTTGTTCGATTTATGAATTAAAATTTTAATTTTTTACTGATTTTAATTCTCTTTCATAACTCTTATTATTTATCTAATAATCGATTTATTGTCATTTATTTACGCACATATTTGATTTATTACTACATATTAAATAATAAACTTTATTTAAATTTACCTCATAAATTATTCATCCCTTACTTTAAACAAATCCCCTCAAGAAAAAATATTTCTTGTTAGATTTTTGAATTAAAATTTTAATTCTTTGCAGATTTTAATTCCTTTTCTTAACTCTTATTATTTATCTAATTTATTGTCATTTATTTACTCATACATTATTTGATTTTTATTTATTACTGCAAATTAAATAATAAACTATATTTAAATTTACTTCATAAATTATTCATCCCCAATTTTAAACGAATCCCCTCAAGAAAAAATTTATTTCTTGTTAGATTTTTGAATTACAATTTAAATTTTTTGCGTACTTTAATTCCCTTTCTTGAATATTATTTATTGTCATTTATTTACTCATACATTATTTGGTTTTTATTTATTACTTCAAATTAAATAATTAACTTTTTTTAAATTTAATTCATAAATTATTCATCAGTTACTTTATAAGAATTCCTTCAACAAAAAAAAGGTATTTCTTGTTAGATTTTTGAATTAAATTTTTATTTGTTTTGCAGATTTCAATTCCCTTTCTTAACTCTTTGTTGTCGTTGCATATAATTTAATTTCAATTTCAAAACGGTGATTAAATATTAAATGCAATCAATATTGATTTCATAACAACATGCATTAGATCTAAGCACTGGATTACTTTATAAATAAATATATTCAACTAAATAATTACAATTTAATTTTTTTTATGCAGAGCCTTGACATTGAACTTTAACATATTCAAAACCGGTTCATGAATAATTTTAATATGTTATTATGTTGAAGGTTTTAAAGGCTTTGCAACACGCATTTTTGTTTTTTCTAATGTTGCAAATTTAATGCTTAATTATGCGATCATTTAATCTCGCTTATTTTAAAACGGTATCGAATTTTTCAGAAATAAACCATATATCTTTAAATGAAATCTACTCTTGACAGTCTTATAAAATGCAATAACTGTTCATCAACAAAAAATGTTTTAAAGATATTTGAAAGAAGAAATAATTAATTACACAAGTTAGACAATTTATGTTACTGTAAACGCTCATTCAGTTTTAAATAATTTAAATAAACTTTTTGCATATTTTTAAAATTAAATATGTAAAAAGGCATTTGTTTGCATGAAGAGAATACTTTAATAATTAATATCTGTGTTTTGTTAGTTTAAAAATGTGCAATTGAAACAAAACTATAAAGGCTATAAAGTATTCAGTTATTGTGGTTTTACGCTGAACTTTTAAAATCAACAGTTTAACTATTGCTTAAAAGACGGTATTGCTAAATAATTGATTTGCATTTCCTGTATATTTACAATTTAGCAAGCTTTTATTTCTCCTCCATGGATGACGCCAGTAAATGGATTGATCGATTGCACAAGTAATAAAAATACAAAACACGTGGGATGCGATCCATTGCTTCCGTTGCACACAAGTAACTTCAATTCGCATAAAAATTATTTTGCGCCTAGTACACGTATCAGCATGCTATGAAAGAACATACTGGAATATATCCAAACATACCACATTGTTTCACCTTATTCGTTTATGTGTTTTCAATTCGCCTTTGATGTGCGTTTACTTTTATCTATTTAACGTTTATTGACCATCTACTGTGCGTTAAATTTCCTTCTAACGCGCTCTTACTTATTTTCTGCGCATTTAATGCACACATCTGCATTTACTACGTGTTAAACTATTTTATTTCAATTTTAGACATTAATGAATCTACGGGCAAAAATATTTATATAAAGTCTATATATCTTTGTTTTTATCTTCATGTCTATAATTTGAGTACCAAATTAGGAAAATTGGTGGGTTTAGCGTATAAATAGATAACTGAAAATTGGATTACAAATGTTATATATTTGATCAAAAAAAAAGAAAATATTATGATCACATTGAGGTAAATATTAATACTATAGTGTCATTATTATACAAACTAAGCAAAATATGCCACTATGTACATGAAACAAAGAATTCATTCTTATTTTTAAAAACGAAATAAACGTATCACTTATATTGAACAAAAAAGTTAGGTCTAAAGCTGGAGGAAGAAAAATAATATATAATATAATAATTGTAAAACAGTACATTCTACATACTAAATCTATACAATCACAATAACAAACACACTTTTTATAATAAATAGAACATTCATTCTAAACATTATACATGAAATAGTTAAATAAAAAAAAATACGTTTGTACAAAAAAATAATACTCCTGTAAATAAAAGTATTCATTGTATTATGAAAAAAAAGACTTCCCACAAAATATTAAAAAGAAGGAGAAAACTTAACGGGTTTTGTTGAAACACTTGATTTCAAGAAAACTATTGCTCGATTACCAGTTGTAAATATGAATATTAATATCATTTTAAATTAACATAGATTGTACATCGCTCAGTTGAAGACTAACAAACAACAAATATCCAATTTGGTCCTTTTACATTTATAACGTTATTTCCCGATTTTAACAAGCATTATTATACTGCGCAATTCCTATTTACAACTGGTAGGTAAAATATACTGAATTTGAGTTGTTATGTTGTGCATAAAGTGTTCATTTTTATTTTTTTACTGTAGACGTCAAGGATGTTATTTTCGTATGTGAATTTGTACTAAATTTTGTACGATGTTTTAATACTTTTAAATAAATAAGCTGCCACAAATACATTTATCACAAGAATGTTACGTAAAAACTGCACAACATAAAACATTACAAGTCCCTAGCAATAACATTAATTATATAAATATTTATAATTTGCACAATAATTAGTTTAAAAATTATTTCCAATAGGCACACGATTAAATATTATAAATTTTCAATATATGAAAGGGACCTTTATCGATTGTAAATAAATATACGTATATATTTTTATAAGGCAAATATATGTTTTATAAAAAATATTTTGTTTAGCAATTTTCGTTAGGCAAAATGAAGGCAATCAGTGTTGTCATCAAATTGTTTTTTTTTTTGTAAAATAAAGAATAAATAAGGATGAAATGCCCTTTTTCCTCAAAAGAAAAAACAAGTAATAAACTATAACAGTCAGTTACTTAAATTAGTTAGGAACTAAAAATACAAAAAAAATATATACAATTGTACCATTAATAGGAAACGCCACAATATTTCTTAAACAAAATGTGGTTTCTACGAATTTTTCATTTTTTCTCGTCATACTTTTAAAATAGATTGCAATGCAATCATTCCTCATAGTACGAAATAAATTGAGCATCATATTGTATTCTCAATAGAACGGCTAGTCTAAAAACTGTTGTTTTTTCTTTCTTCAATTTCAAATCTAAATTTCTATTAATAATAGTGAAATTTCTAAGTAGAAAAATATCACGCATTAAATATTATCTAATTTTTTCTTTAAAAACAAATTTATACGTTTCATATTTCAATAAACAAAAAAAAAGAAAAAATAAATCACAGAATTTCAAAATAAACGCTTACACAGAAGAACTCAATCTTTTACCTCATCGGCTGGTGTAATTGCATTAATATCAATTTCTTCAACAGTTTCAGTCGTTAGCCGATCGTGATTTGTCGACCTCGAATAGGATGGCGAACTTTCATGTAATAATGGCGTATGAACATTTTTTGCATCCGCCGGCAGATAAATCAAACTTGCTGTACGCATCGTAGTTTTATCGCTAGGATTTGCATCTGAAATAAATTAATCCATGCATCAACACATCACCGAAATTTCATTGCATCTCATTACCATTTATTATTAACGTGTATTCATCACCGGGTAACAAATCATCATTGCTACGTTTTGCTGAATCGCCCGTTCCGCTATCCTTGCAGGATGAATGTTCCGATGTATTATCGCCAAAATGATTAACCATTTTCTCAGTGAGATCGAACATAATCGGTTCGTTAGGTGATTTGATGGAAGAGAGAGGTGCCATGCGACGGCGTGTATGGTATATTATTACCACCCAAATTCCTGATGTTAATACAGCGCAAGAAACCACTGTGATGATAATGATTCCCAACATGTCGCTGTAGGGTGTTAAAACTGAAAATAAAAATAAAATTTATATTTATAAATATGTTCCTTTTCAAAAATTACTATTCTACATATGAGGTTGAGTCATACATAACTTGATATTTCATTTGATTATAAACAAAATGAAATTACGTTAAGGCTGTGAAAGCTGTAGTTCAATTAATTCATTATAGATGGATTTGGATTGCAAATAAATGCAAGAAAAAATATAATTGGTTCTTAAATCATAACATACTTGATTTTGAAACGGCTCCAGAACGGCAGCCGATTCATAATATTTATATTGCAATGAACAATCTAATCATTTTATCCCAATGTTTTTTTTGTACTTAAGTATAAATGTCGTTTGCAATGTTAGAATGAATATTGAAAGAATACAGTACAAAATATATTACTCCTATAACTAACTATACTAAATGTTTTAAAAGATCACTTCTTCAGTAACTCATGGATTTACTACTTCTATAAAAGGTGTATTATGTACATAATTTGATATTCAATAATAAATATTTAAAAATAAAAAGTTTCAAATAGGTGGATTATAAGAAAAACTGAACTTTTATACGCGCGTCATTTCGCAGTTCTGCAAATAATCGCTATTAAAGAAACACTTTTCACAATTTCTTAAAATTAAATCCTACCAAATTTCATAAGTGCACAATTGGAAAACTCAAAATTAAAGTGAACCAAATCCGTAAAATTTACCTATGAACTGGTTTTAATATTAAACTAGAATATAACATTTTGTCACACTAAGATAAACATTTTGATTAAATTTACTATACATTTTAGTAAAAAATTCAATTACTTTTTTTTGTTAGTTATTTATGATTCTACTATTATAGAATATGGAAAAAGTAATATTATGATAAGATGATGAAGAAGATATCTTGAATACAATGAGCATTTCTAAATTTATTTATTATTATTTAAATTAATTTTGGCAAGTCGTGCACATGCCATTTGTATTACAGTGCATATCGCTAAACAATACGTATTTGTCATCGATAAATCTGTTTTATATTGATATTGAATAGAAAATAAATCAAACCACACCTAATCTTATTGATGAGTGTAATGGATATTTGCTTATTGAATGTTTATTAATCATCTGAGATTTAATACGAGCCAAACGAACAAAGAAATGATGACATTCATGCCATTTTTATTTTTAAACATTTCAAAACTAACGATATTGGACTTAGATTTAGTTGAAATGTTCATAGAAATAACATTAATTGATCCAGCTGTTGGCATCTCATACAACAAATGTTATCCAAATTACTTTACGTTCTAGAAACATTCAATAAGAGTTTGAAAGAAAATAAATAAAATTGAACATAAAACTTTCGCCATGATGATGATTATTATTATTATTGCAATTAACGTATGAATATAGTAAATTACCTGGTTTAACGATAATCGTACTATATCCAGTTTCAGTGCCTAGGGAATTGTTTAATTTGCATGTGTAAACACCGCCATCATTTAAAATTGTATCGACAATGATCATCAATTCCTCTTCAGCGGTGAAAAAATGTCGTTCAGTCGCTGTAATCGGCACGCCATCTTTCAACCATTGTATAGTCGGTTTTGGCGCACCGCTGGCCATGCATTGAATCACAACCGATTCGCCGGCAGTAACTTCTTTATCTTCCATCGGACGTACAAAGGACGGTTTCTCTTCGATATTAAGCGTTGCGTTTGCGACAATCTTGCCCGCTGTGTTATGTGCAATGCAGCTATAAACACCCATATCAGCCTGCTTGGTATTGATGATAAAGAAGACGTCGTCCTGCGGCATAACTTGCATGCGTCGTTCGCGAGCCGCTGGAAAATCATTACCGCCGTCTTTAGTCCATGCCACTTCGGGCTGTGGCTCACCAGACGCCGAGCAAACTAATTTAGCTGCAGTTCCTGCCTGCACAGTGATGTTGCTAGGAATTTTAATAAACTTCGGGTAAACTAGAACGGAAAAAGAAGATTAATCAAACGTTAACGTTGATTAAATGTACATTAATCCTTACTTAGCACTGAGATATTGGATTTCTTCGAATAGGTCGTCCCAAAACTATTAGAAACAATGCACTGGTATTTTCCAGCATCCGAATGCTGGACGTTGCTAATATTTAAATAGGAAAGACTTTCAATCGTTTTCAAATCAATCTCATTCTCAATCGTTTTGCTAACGTGCTGACGAAGTTCAACATCATCCTTCTTCCAAACGAAGCTCATTTTGCTAGTTGATGATGACATTGCTCTACATACCAAAGAGATGTCTCCGCCTTTCAGCGCCATTATTTCAACACCTGGTTCTTCAATTAATCTAGGCTTTGGCAAATCATCTAGAAAATATTTACATTGCATCAAATGTGCATATTAAACCATTATTTATGTTAGTTACCGCACGTGAAATTGTTGGCAGGCACATTTTGGAGAGGTATTCCTTGCAACCAATCGGGATAAGTACAAACTGTTGTCACGTTTAACGATTTTAATTTTAAATATTCGTAAAACCATTGTAGGTTGCAATCACATAATAATGCAGTCGTGTTTATCAATAATTCCTGTAACACGACAAAATGTCATTTCCATGAATTTATTTAATATTTCGTAGGAAAATAATATACTTATAGAACTATTTAATTTTATTTATAGTTTATTCTCTTTATTCTTAGAACAAAACCAATTTATTTTTGTTTATTGAATAATTAATTTAATGAAAATAAAAGCATATAAATAAATAATGAAATTTAAAATTTTATATAAACACCTATTGTTTGCGAGTAATTGTAGCTGTTTCGTTTATTTTTGAAATGTCTGCAACGAAATTTAATGCAAAAAATATAAACAACCACGAGGTAAGAAATATTAATCAATGCATTGTTCTACCATTAATTATTTGATTTTATTTTATCGCAAATATGGTTGTAATATATGACTAATATTTATAGAAAAATCATTAAAATACAAAACGGCCTACTTTCCGCAAAATGAGAATTCTCGTTTCCCAAAAACAAGGCTTGTTTTTAAAAAATGAGATTTTTTTGGAGATTTGATTTTGACAGATAAAAATCTTAATGAAAAATAAGAGAAATAGAACTAGGCTTGGGTTGATTTAAAACACACATATCTGAATACAGTGTGACACTATTTAGATTTCTTTGCGTTTGAATCAATAAAAATATATTTAAAAAATGTATAAATACGTTAAAAAAAAGCATGGTTGTTTTTTAAAACTTTTTAAACTAAATTGATTTAAATTTAAAAAAAGAAACTGATTTTTCGTTTTTATTTTAAACCCGGATAGAATCTGTAGTATATAGTTACCATATTCACCTATAATAAATAAATTTAATACTAAACGTGTTACTTACTTCCAAATCAGGCATCTCAGAAAAGGCATTCATCTGGATCGATGTTATATTATTATTATTCAAATCTAAGTGAATCACATCGCTCAGTCCACTAAAGGCATACTTGTTTATTAATTTAATATCATTTGAAGCTATAGAAAATTTCTGTAACGCTGTAAGGCTTCCGAAAAATCCATTCGTGTCTTCAATCGTGTAAGAAATTCTGTTGTTGCTCAAATTGCTGTAAATAATGTGATAAAAATAAACGATTACTTAGCGGTTGATTTATTGCAATAGCTTACAGTATTTGCAAATTTGGTGTGTGAGAGAAGGCGTGTTCTTCAATGAACGTAATATTGTTGTTATTCAAATACAGTTTTTGTAGATGCACCAAATCTTTCAGAGTATCTCTTTTAATACTTTTCAGTTGATTGTATGCCAAATCCCTTAAATGAAATCAATTAAACCTGCAACTCTGTTAATCGTTTATTGAAAAAACTTACAATTCGACGAGTCCCTTGCAAAACTCCCACGCATCGTTGTCGACTGTATGTATGGCATTATTAGAAATAGACAACTCTTTTAAATTCTCTAAATTGTAAAGCCAACTCTTTTTGATAACTTGTACAAAATTATAATCTAACAATAATACTTTGATTTTCTTAAGGCCGAAAAATGTTCCATCTGGTAGATTTTTAATTCGGTTACGGCGTAACTTCAAAACTGTTACTTGCTCCAAGGGTTGAAAGCTCAACGCTTCAATTTCCTCGATTTGATTGCGATTTAATTCACTGCAAAGGTTTAAAATAAAAGGGGTTTCTTTCTATTTATACAAGTAGTGACGATCATTCCTCAACTAATTTTACTGCGAAACGCCAAAAACAATCTATATATAATTAGGATTATTTAAAATTTTAAGCTTTGTTTCAGTTATATAATTAACTTTATATACAAAATACAATTGAATCGGATATTACAGCTGTAATGTTATGCACTTTTCGTGTTTTGTCTATAATAACTCAGGGACACTTAAAGAAAAGGTTCGACACTTCTCGCTATCATAAATATGTAATATAAACCTATATTGCGATTAGAAAACCACATGGCTCACCCTCATCCCTTGAAAATTTAGAAAAAAGTATTAGTTTCAAAGTTAAATTTAACATATAATTTCTTTGTCCGATTCGTTACGATTTTTGAATTTATTTATCAAACCTTTTCTTTAAGAAATTACTTTGGCAGACAGCGATCAGATTCTGTGATGTACACTTCGCAACCAATATATATTTTTTTACGATTTAAACGATTTATTTGTCACCCAAACGGATCAATTACGTTTGGTGAAATAATAACGACCCCAAATACAAAGTTTATTACACAGCTGATGTCACATTGGTTTAAGCCAAATATTGTTTATATCAATACTAATATTATTTAACCATATTAAATTAGTTAATTCCGGAACGCACACAACATATACCATCGGTGCCCAAAGTTGCGACTCTTTCATAAATGACGTAGTAGCTCAACCAACAAAAGAAAATTTAAATAATATGTAAAGAAATAGTAATTTTGATTATATATTTAACATTTATAATAATGAAAACAAAAACCAAGATACTTATTTGTTTGTATGTTATATAATTTTTCGTATGAGATATAAAGAATAATATATAACCATATTTGGTTCACGCAAAATTTCTCTCAATAAAATGTGGCACTAATCACCGATAAGTCTGGTCACCCCTGTTATATACAATATTTTTATTTATTTCTGAATTTTACTAAAGAGTTTCTATTTAATTAATTTGGAATATATCTTTATTGTTAGTTCATATGTTGTTTATTATATTAAATTATGGTGAATTATGAAAAGGTGCAAAAATATAAAATATATCGCACGATTTCTTTGTTAAGGAAGAAACACGTTAAAAATGTTTATAATTAGAGATTATTATGCATTTTCACATGTCTGCGTTTAAAAAATAAAATATAAAATGTATTTTATAGGTGATGATTATTATTATTACAATCAAACTTTCAGATTCTAGGAAATTTTATTGGAAACTCCATAATTATGCACGTTTTAATCCGCAATAAAAAACACATGAATCATTATAAAATATATATCTTTTTGAAAATTAAGAAAAACTAACACTGTTCGAATAATAAATTTTGTAAAAAGACATTGAACTGTAATAATAATTTGTTGATAATTTCAACGGTTAAATTAACGAAATAAATGTTTAGATAAACATTTGCTGATGCGATTAGTAAGTGAAATAATGCACATTCAGCAAAAACGCATAAAATTGAGATAACCCTTTCGCTAAATGATCGATTCAATTACATTTTGAATAAAATTGCCATACAATGAGCGTGGAATAAATGAATTTAGATGAGGAATTTCGTAACAAAATGTTTTAACACCTACAGCAAAGTTAAACGATTCATATTGTCAAACGTTTTCTGGTGGATTTTTCTTAATTTGTTTTTATTCAATTTCAATTCCAATAACTTTGAAAGATTTTTCCATTGTGCTCCATCTAACGAATATATATGATTGTTATTTAAATTCCTAAAACGAATAAACATTATTTTAGAAAGGAAGTCGACTAATCCATGAAAAATATTTCAATAAATGCAGTCTGCCAGACAATATGATTTAGTGGATTATAAAAACGACGTATCAAAAGGAGAAAAATAACACACACAAAAAAAACGTATTCCTTTTGAAGCAAAACTGGTTGTCCACATAAAGAAACAGCCTGTATTAAAAGGGCTTATTGTCAAGAATTTAAATCTATTGTCAGATCAAGACACCTGTTTTTTTAGACGTATACATAAAAAATCGAATTTTATTTCTCGAAATAATCGCAAGTATAATACAATCATTATCGTTCTAAGATAAGTTAGGTAATTAATAGCAGAGTTAAGAAAAATTTTCCGATAAGATATGAACAGGTGTTAAAATAAACAATGCATTTCCTTTATACTGATAAATCAAGCTGGAAACAAAGGGTATTAATGTCTTTAAATAATAATTCATATGCAAATCGATTAAATGGATGTAAACAAACAAATAAAAACAATAAAATAATAGCAAGATAAAAAAAAGCTTACAAACTACTCGTCCATTCTGGAATATTTGATGGGATAACATCTAATTTCTTGTTAGCGCAATCCACGTAATTTGCTAACGAAATACATGACTTGTTGAAATCTTCAGCTGATTCCACATATCTTCCGAAATAGTAAATAATTATCAATAAAGATGAAACACCCACCATTTTGAAAGAAAAAATCAACTGTTTTTCAATTATCCATCATTCACATAATACTCATTAACTGGTTCGTATTTCGCACACATTTTGCATTTAGGTGATTATTTGAACTCGATTTTATTCAATTTGCACTATTTGACACGTGCTTTTAGTGTTAATTATTTAATAATTCGTTAAGCTTTGAACATACTGACGCATAAAAGCAACACTAGAAAGACGCCATTATGTTGCGCTACAAAACTATGAATGCGCCACCTTGCATCAAAACTCCAAACTAACCATTGTAATGCTGGTCATCCACATCTACATGATAGATGACGCGCGAATGTTCATTTTGTTATAAAATAACGCTACCTTACTAATTAACAACAGTATATATTTAACCAATTTTGGTTATCAGTGATAAAAACTAAGATTTTCCTTATTACGCTTACATTTTAATTAGTATTGTGTATTTTCTAAGTAATCATAATATAACAATATACAATACTGTATATATTACTGCACAACTACTTTTATTTCATTTTTTTAATGTATATACAATAAAATGCATTTGTAAATTGCATAAAATGAATTGTTGTTGTTCTTGTTGTTTATTTACGTATGCAACCATAATAGCATGTCAATGAAGCCAAGTGAAATCAGCCGCAGTCTGTTGCAATGAAAGCTAGAATCAGCTGATTTTTCCCACTACAAAAATGATTGCACATGCACTAAATTATTTCTATAGATTATTTAAAATAGTGCTTCTCAAACTTGTCTCGTTAAAATCAAGGATGTCTGGGTAAAGTAGCATTTCGCTGTTCTTTGAATAGAACATAACCGTTACAACTTTGCAATGAGCAGAACGATGTATTATGGAAAGGTATACGTACTAATATAACAATATTCTTTATTTGCAGAAAATGAGGATTAAACAATGAAGGAAAGAGCATTTCGTGCATTTTTAAATCATCGATTATGATGATACTGAAGATATCTATGAAGATATGTGTGTTAGGGGGAGCAGAGCGATTGATGTTTGACTGCAATTGTTTTTAACCAACATTCATACTCACGTTGTGAAAGTAATTATCATTTTTTTGTATTGCATCAAAGTATGATTTACTTTATATAATAAGTTATCGGTAGTCTAATCCGTAAAAAAATCAAGATTTTGAAATATGGGTTATGTAAATGAAGCTATCTAAATCGAACAAATCCAGAAGTTGCTGTTACCCTTCCGTAATTATTCCATTTATTTATTAATTATTTATTTTTTACTAAAAATGCATCTAAAAACTTTATTTGACGCACTTATTTATACAACGTGCATTCAATTTATTTAATTTTGTGCATACTTTCGCTTATTGGTATTAGAAATAATTACATATTTAGCGAAAGTATTTGCATTTTTTTAAAAACTATATTATAATCGTATTTTTTTGTAATTCTCCGACATTGTTGGAGAGAAATTTGTCGTGTTAGTGACATTTGGACGCTACACTCCATTACTTTACGATATTTCTCATACTATTATTATGCATACAATTGAAGACTTAACTTGAGATATATGGAAATTATAAGCGACAATCTTTGCTTAAAATCTGTACCAGATGTGTAGTATTAACCAACTCATTTGACACGCTAATTATATTGTGTAAAACGCAAGGCACAATGTATTTTCTTGAGGAAAAACAACATTGATTCATTATTCTTTTCCAAATATAATAATCATTGATATATAATAATATTTGGTTAGTTCATTAATTATATGTAATATGTGAATGTTGATGCTAAAACAAAAAGAATTATTAAAATTGTTTATAAATTAATAAATAACTATGAAAACATAAATTATCGTAACAAAGATGATTTAATATAAAATGGAATAATCAAATTATGGTAGACAAAAGTAATATAATTTAGAATCACAAAGATAGAGTTGCACATTCAACAATTTTTTTTCAATCTTAGGGCTGCTTTAATTTCAAAAGGCTTTAGTAAACTCAGTCTCAAACCTTTTTCACAAATATGTAAAATCGCTATTAGTTGAAATGCATCAATAATAACAAATGAACCAACTAAAAGTATTACTGTATATCAATTAATAAATATAGTTCATCCAGGGTCACATACAGCTCTGAAATTTACACATTTTCGAATATAGTAACTTCTTTTAACTGTGTTTTAGTAGTAATGGTTGTGCATCATCAATTAGAGAGATCATCATCGTTGCTTTTGATTGAAGGAATGTCTGTAATTATTGATTGATTGCAAGTGTATGTCCAGAATTTACTGCGAGTAGTCTCGTTAATTCAACGTAGTTTGGAATATTATGCAGGAATGCTGCGATCGTAATTTAATAGTTATCATCAGCACTGGTTTTGTATAGAAAGCAATGTAACCTTTCATATTTCAACAAGCTTGTTGAGTTGTGAACAATTGATATCTTTAGTTTATTATGGCATGATTCTAGCTCGTGTAGAAATTCATTTAAAGAACTAATTGGTGGTAGTGCGTGAAGTCGTATCTAATCAAAAGTGCAAATTTTACATATTTCGTATCAGTCAATAGTTTACTGTTAAATTTTTTTTGTCGCACCGCATAATTATTACGCAAAAAATGTTTTACCGGAACGCCTTCTAATATTTATAACTTATTTTTTTTAATATTTACTTGCCATTAAAAATGATTCCGATAGCCTCTAATCTTAGCTGACAAACTAATAATTTTGTATATCTACACTTGATAGCTCAGATGATGACCTCATAGCCGAATTGATATATGTATAACATAGGTAATAATAAGTACACTACTGCTTGAAACATTATGAATTAGGTCTATTAAATATAATAAGATTGTATTTATTCTGTTCTTCAAGATTTTTATAAACTATCTGTCAATAAGTGGTGTACTAATGTGCTAAAGTATTAATATTATAATTAATGAATAAAACTCAATTCGAGTTTTGGACAACGTCTATCGTGTATTGAAAATTTTTCGTTGGGATCGTGTTTTTGGTAAATTAAATTTAATCTAGAAGGTGTATATGTCGTTAGAATGTACCAAGTTAGTATTATTTATGAAAGCCTGGTTGAGGTGTTTTCTAATTACTGAGCGTTGTTATTGTAAAATCAAGATGTGCAAATGCCGTGTTCTTCGAGGTTATTCCACAATCCTGAAATGCGGCGTAGTGTTGTTGCATACTGCAAGAGGATTACCTCTAATTTTCTTATAATTGCCCTGCTATTGCGTGGTAACTTGTCTTTAGTTGGCTTAACATTAATGGAAGGTTGGCATCTTGATATAATAGCTATGTTGCATCCAATTTATTTTCAGTTTCTATAACTGATTGCTTTGTTAGATGTATTTAGAAAAAGTGTCGTAGATTGTTTACTACCTGCAATATATTAATATTATAAATTAAAGCGTGCACGTGGTATTATATAATTCTGTGTGGTCTCGGTAAAATTAGTTATCCATAATATATTGTTTGGTAATTTATTATAAACTTAACAACTTGCTAATGTTGTTTTGTACATACAGCAGACATAAAAAATGTTTACGTTCAAAAATATCGTTTTGTGATAGAGCGAAAACGTGAAAGTTCCTTGTCACACAATATTTACCAACGTATGCATTTTTCTATACATTAATTTTTTAGCTAATAAGTAGTATAGTTAATAAAAAGTATAAATTTGCTTTTTCTTGTACACATATTGCAATTATTTAGCAAATTTTCATTACTTTCTGAATTGCAACATAATAATAATAATTTACCGACATTTAATTTTAAAGAAAATGCAACAATCAGTAAAAAAATATTCACATTAATACATAAACAAGATTTAACGGTATGTGAGACAGAGACGTAGATATATGTATAGAGATGGGCCGCGTATAGATGTGATGATTATTGTCATTTAAAGAGGGAATTAAATTTGAACGTAATTTAGATGAAATGCATTACATCAAGCACGCAAAGACCAATAATTACACAGACGATTAGCAGAAAATGTTTAATATTTGATTAATGTCAGCCCATAATGTAGGTTAACG
Organism: Adinopsis sp. GC000173; assembly: GCA_030264715.1. Classification (NCBI taxonomy): domain Eukaryota; kingdom Metazoa; phylum Arthropoda; class Insecta; order Coleoptera; family Staphylinidae; genus Adinopsis; species Adinopsis sp. GC000173. Next base: position 404,565 of record JARJDW010011248.1, read on the forward strand.
CATACAGTGAAAACTATGTTGAATTTACGTGACTGCTTGCATGAGCAAGAATGAAACAATTTGTCGCCCCCGTGGCTGATTGAATTCGGCGTTTCGTTATCGTGAACATTGACCCGAATGCACAAATTCGGTTAAAACAACTCATTTAGTAGGAAGTTTTATGTAATATTCTAAACTCGTTCTTGCTAGACAGGGATGAATATTCAGAATCACTTAACACAGTTTCATAGGAAGTTAATTAATGTGGAAAGTGAAATTTGCGTTTTTTAATCGCTGTTCTTGTTGTTGTTGTTGTTGCTGTTGCCGTTGCTGTTGTAGCGGCAGCTAATTGAAACAGCGCATATAAATTTTTGATTTATGATTGCGATATTCTCTACTCTTCGATGTAATTATTTAAAACTACTTCTTAAAATGTAAAGAGGACATCAAATTTATGTTAATAGTACGTAATGGACCATCATTTTCTGTAACAAAAATCTGTAGCAGGAAATTATTTGCACATTTATTGGCGAAATTAAATTAAAAAACTTTCAATTGTTGGTTATAGCGAATTATTGACCTTTTTTCTCAAACACAAGATGTTGTGTTCATTTCATTCTAAAATAAGTGTTGGATTTGGAATTTGCATTTGTCCTAATTTGATTAAAGGTATATTGGATATTGGTGCTTAATGGTGCTGAATTGATGCTAAATTGGTGCGCAAATGTTGCTCAATTGGTGTTCAGTTGGTGCGCAACCGGTGCTGAATTGGTGCTTATTGGGTACTCAATTGCTGATCATTTGGTGCTCAATTGGTGTTTATTTGGTACTTAGTTGGTGCTCAATTGATGCTCAACTGGTGCTCATTTGGTGCTCAATTGGTGATCATTTGGTGCTCAGTTGGTGTTTCATTGGTACTCCATTGGTGCTCAGTTAGTGCACAGTTGAGCTGTTCGATATTTAATTTCAACTTTAAAGGGCACAGGAACGTCCTTATGGTTTTAAAACATTTTTAAAGTGAGCTTTACTTTGACAAGCATCATTTTCTTGCATCTTTTTTGGCTTATGGCTAATCCAGCACTGCTTATGAGTAACATAACTGTAAGTTTAATTCTTTTTTGAGGAAACGCGAAAAAACAAATTGATAGGTACGCTTAATGCTAGTTTAATATTGCTGGTGAATTTAAAGAAGTATTGTCACATTCATGGATGGTTCACCATTTGTACATTTTTGCACACTTAAACATATTGTTAGGTCTGCAATTCCTAACTTTTATTTTATTAACGTAGTATCTCTTGGTGGTGGTTATATCTAATAAATTTTATAACGTTTGACCTAATCGCCACAAAATAAATTTCAACCAATCTCGAAAATTCACTTTTCTATTCACAATTTAAATATAATAAATAACTACTATAATATTTAATTTCCTTCCTTCAATAATCTATTAAAAAAGTAAAATTAGGCACTTATTTTGAAATAGAGGGTAATATTATTAATGCATTTAAAATGATTATATTAAAAGTTAGGAAGCCACAATACTTTTTGGACGTTTAAGTTTCACTAGTTTGATTCATTCAACATGGCAGAATATACACATTTCTGTCGTAGTCCGGTTAGAAATTTAATATTTCGAGGATCTTTTAATGTTATTTTATGCGTAAACATACTTATAAGTTTTTTTTTATCAATGAAAATGTATTTCTGTGTGCAATTTAGCTTTTAAAATTAATTAATTATTTTAAACTTTCTAATTAAATATCAATTGATTAATAAATTCTATCGTAAAACATAAAAATATTATATTTATATTCAGCGCATTGAAAAAAAATGACTATGTGAAATTACGTTATTAGAAATTACAAAGCAAATTATAAATCAGAGTGATTTTAATTGCAAGTCCAATAAATAAGAATTTCAAGCGTGCAATCAAATTTGATGAATTTTAATACAAAAAAATGATATTGTCGTTTTTTTTTCAAACACAGTACTTAAAGTCGTTTTGCTGGCAACTTAAAATTTATTAATTAGATGAGGTAATAGCATTTCCTGCAATAAATAATTGTTTATAATAAAAGTGGCGTAACAACAATGACGGCGTCTATGTCAGGTTAGCCCCCGACTTCAACTCCATTCATTCATTAGCGTTGAGAAATAATTTCGTGTATTATCGATGATTTGCAGTAATTGATTTAAATAATTTATGCTACGTACAAAAATTATTTTATATGGGGCAACGTATGTTTTCATAGAAAGATTTATATATGTGGTAAATAAATTAAAATAATTACAGTGCAAAACGAGTACAATTAAATGACGTATTTTTATGTTAAAGTCGTTAGTAACTTGGCATATAACAATTATGATTTATTAAAATTTAGGTTTTCACTAAAATAATTATTGCGTTAACTCATAGGCTATAATTTCTACATGTGTGATAAGCTAGAAAATTTAAAAAGTTGTAAAATTGCGCAAAATAGTTGCCGAGTTGGCTTCCAAAAAATTGAAATAGCAAAAAGACACTTTCAAAATAACAGAAAATAAATTAATTGTTGCATAAAATGAGCACAGTTCAATGACATATATTTTTTAAAGTTGACCTGATACAAAAAAAACTATTTTTTTCCTAGAATTAGATATATTTTTTATTCATATGATAAGGGGGTGTATTTAATTATTTAAAATAATGGGGAGAAAAGTGTTAAAATTGTGAAAAATAGACGATAAGAATTGATTCCCCAAAAGGCACCCACAAAATAGTGCTTGTTTGCCGTTGGTACGCCACTGAATCGATGCAATTACTATGCATGATTTCATCAGAAATTTTGCAGATAAATTTTAATTTATTTTGCAATAATACGCGGAAAGACTGGATGAAAGTACAAAATGTGCGAATAATAAAAAGTGCACTTGCTGCGGTAATTAAAACAATTCCATTTTACAAATGAAACGCACTTAATAAATAATAATTGCAAACGTATCAAAGCAATCGCAAGAAGGTCGAATTGAAGTAATTGACCTTCGATGCTTCATTTTTCACAAAAAAAATATAAATAAATAAACAAAATTTGGTGGTGTGGTGTAGTTTAAAAATTTCGTTAGCGTTGCGACAGAGGATGCAAATTATTAATAAACTTTGACGATTGACACAATTCGATTTGGCAATTGAATTTCTTCCAGCGTTTGTAATTAAATAGTACACGCATTTTAAACCATGCTTAATTAATAAACTGTTTTATGTTATTAACAAAATAGCAAGGACGCGTCGAATGTCGAATTTGAACGCATGTAGCTGCATTGGCATTTGATCAAGTTGATAGAAATCGCTATTCACTACTTACCAATAGTTTAGCGCGAATTTTCTTATTGCTAAGTGAAAAGTGCGGTGCGGTGATGTCGGAGTTGAACTATTGTCAATGTCATGCTGCATATTGTTTTTAAACTAGCCGTAGAATATTGGAAAACAACAATTGCAACAAAAAGAAGTTTTTCAATGACAACAAGTAGAAATGATATTGTGGTTTAATATGAAGATGACAGCCTCTAAATTTGCGTCATGTATTTTTTTATTTCGTATTTCGCAACGATACGCCGCAAAAGTCATCGTTATTAAATATTAAATTAATTTACGTGTCATTTACTACCTTGCTAAAGACGTTCGTCTTTATATCAATACTTAATCAATACTGCAATTGCGGTCTAATATCGATTCTTCCAACTACACCAGTTGCAAAATGTTTTGCATTTCATTTATAGCGCTGCTTGTATTTTATTACTCTAATTTCGCTTGAAAAAAATAATTATAATTTGGATAGAATAACAGTTTTTTGACCATAATTGTCAACCATGCGCAAAAGTTTATTTCATCAACATAAGAGAAACAGTTTCTAAAAAAAACATAATTTTATTGTAACAGGCTAATTTAAAATAAAGTAAGAAAAGGATTATTTAGTAAATGTAGTATGTAGTAAATTATTGGTAATAGTATCATAAATTGCACCACAGTCAATTCTCAAATATAAACATCAATTTTGGAAATCATGTCATCATGTGTATATTGATATTTTTATAAATTTTGTATTTTATTAATGCTACTATATATTGTGCGTCTTTGTTTCGAACCACTAAATTATGTATTATCCTCGTCTTGTTCCGCAATTGTTATGCATTTTTCGAATGAAGGTGAAGCGCTATCTTAAGAATCATCCACTAATAAACATTGTCTCAGAAAGACCTTACAATTGCGGTCTAAAGCCGGTAGAATTCGTAATCATACACCGCAAATAATTATTGAATAGCTATGAACACAAAGTAATTGTATTAGGAAAATTAGATTTTAAGTTGACCTTGCCAAATTGATATTAGAAAAAGAGCGTTTGCACAGAATGAACGGAGTGAAGAGACAAGAAAGTTGTTTGCTGTCATATTCTCCATCCAAGCATCAAAATTCATATTTATTGTATTACAGAAACAAATATTAAATTCTGTTTCGAATTTTTAAAATGCGGTGGTTTTTAATTAATAGGTCGCACCTTTTCATAGTGGTGCAACTCTATTGTAAGGGGAACGATTAAATCTAAAGAAAATATCATAAAGTACGAGGTGTTTAAAAATGACATGAGCAAGAAAGAATAATAAATGTGTATTTCATTATAAATATGCGACATTTAAGATTATTTCATTTATGATATGTCAGATTTTCATCGTTTTTTGCTGCCTCTATAATTTGCCGCTCTAGGCGACCACCTCTATTGCATAAGGATACTAAACAAATGCATTAGACAGCAATTACAATCAGCGACCCCAAACAGTATCATTTTGTTTCAATTCGGTGATTTTAAGAGTCCAACTTTTTTGTAACTATGATCCGCCTTTCTTCGATACGCTACTTTTCTATGATATAATAATATCACCTAAAAGCCCTAATTGTTACATAAATTGTAAAAAATTGAGTTCTCCGCTGGATGTGGTGATGATAACTTAGGTTTTCTTCCTAAAATAATTTCATCAACCCATAAAACATTATTTCGGTATTTTGATTAACTGGTGTCGTCAAGTTTGTTTCCCAAAATTCTAAAAAGCACCTGAATAGTTAAATTACGGCACAATATAATGACGCGGCAATATTCTAAAAAAATGTTGGAGGCAACTTGACACAGCCATTCAATTTAGAATTTAGTGAATAATAATTATCGGTTAGGTATACGTCAGCGTTTTGATTATGCCATGCAATTGTAATTTAAAAGCAATTTATTTTAATTGTTTGCTAATCGTAGTTTATGAGAGCAATTGCATTTTGTATAGTTGTATGTGTTTGTATTATATGCGATAGTTTCTGAGACGAAATTATTATTCCACTTTTGTGCAACATGGTGAAATGAAGTGAGCAACAACCTTTTTTGTAACAGCAAAATGCGTCAACGCTTTGATTATGCCAGCAATCTATTTTAATTACACCAATCTCACGTTAATTTCGTATGTGCGATCATAAAAAATATTTCATTAACTTGGGAAAGTTTGATTGAATATCTCACACACACATACACATTTAACGCTGGAAATTTTGTGTTGACGTTTTATCAATGACGGCATTAATTGTTAATGTGTATTATTACTTAAATGTGAAATGTTATGTTGATTTTCCATATTTTCACATAGATTAAGATCAATTAGATTATTTTGTAATGAATGCGTTTATTTCATTTACAACTGGTTCTAGATACGATTTCCTACAATTTAGTGAAATTTGCATTCCATAAACCAAATTCTGTGATATATGCTTATAATAAATTTCACATGAGACAATTTTTGTGAATGCAATGGAGAAAGTACACTCCGTTAAATGGTTTATTGACTTTAAATCGCATTCTTGCATCCATTCGAAACATATTAGAGATTTGCTATGATTTATAATTGCACAAGTTCAACTGTGCGTGTTTGTTTATGCTATATGTATGTATATTGGCAATTCTGATATCTTCGATTGACATCAAATGAATAACATAATTGGCATGTGTGTTTAGAGATAAAATATTTTTATGATTTGTTAAAAATAGTTGTTTATTCAATGAAATCGCCGAAGGTTAGACGATAAATTGTAATTTTATTTATGAATTGAATTCCTTAATCAATTATTACATTGCAATTTTACAGGTGCAAATTATTACACATTTTAGAGTCAAATACATGTTGGTAGACATATTTTACAAGTTTGGTGCATATTTTAGCAAATAGATATATACCCATACCTCGCTATAAGGCCGCTCTTTATACGGCATTTCGCTATAACGGCCCACTTCAATTAAGGCACATTTTCGATTTACGGCCTAAAATGTTTTGCTATAACGGCAAAAAAAACTATTTTTTGATGTCGATATGTACATATCTAAAGGACGACAACAGTGTATTAGAATAATTGATTCCTTATACGGTTTTTCGCTTTGCGACAAGTTTCGTGGAACGCATCTAGGCCGTAAAGCGAGGTATGGGTGTAATCAAACTGCTTTCTTTCTAGTATTATTTGTAGGAATATGCAGTGTGCAGAACACCAAGGCGTTTGCTTATAATGGGTGACAAAAATGATAATTTAAGTTTAAGGGTTTTTCTAACGTTTTCGCGCAAAAATGTGCCTAACGCAAACTACTAACTGCGAGCTCATCATTTAAGATATTGACTTCATTCAAAAATGAAAATAAAGGTGAATAAAACACGAAGTTTCCCACGTTCAATTTTTTTAAGGCAAAATAAATAGTGCAAAAATGTGAAAAAACGATCGATGCAAAAATCGGGCATTTTCTAATTGCCAATTACGGCATCAAAAAAGCTCTTTTTAAAAAAATTAAGCATGACGAACTTTGTGCGTTATTTGGCTTGATTTACTTTTTTGAATGAAGTTAATATCTTAAATAATAAGGTCTCAGTTAGTAATTTTCCCATAAGGAATGCAAGTGAATGCAGTTGCGTGCAAAACGGTAGGAATATCCCTTAGCGATTTAATACATTTCGTAAAAAATGAATAATTTTCTAGACAAAGTAAGTTATGTTTTAATTGTATATTTTTTATTTTTATTATTTTTTAGTTTTTATTATTACGACGGTAATAAACATTTTGCAAGTACACGTGCGCTTCTTAATGCTGGCGCGTTTCTGATAATTTGTAAGATAAATAATTGATTATTTGATTATTCTAATAATAATATTGAGAATTTAATAATAGAATAAAAAGCAAATAGATTTATTTTTAAATATTATAAAATAAACTTTCACTAAAATTAAGGAAACATTTTTAATATCTTTAACATTGTGCTCAATTGTCTGTGTGTGCATTAAGCTAGTTAATTACCAACGTTACATACGTTTAATTTAAACCTGCACGAGTTCGTTTATAACTTTATAATAACTTTAAATGATATAGTTAAAATTTGATAAGAGTCTCATTTCATATCGGTTCCAAGATCTGGTGAATATTACAATAAAATAAATGCAAATTATTTAAATTAATAGTATAAATATTAATAGGATAATTTTAAAACAATTGTTGAATTCCAAAATGTGTGTATATATCAAAACGGTAATTACTTACAATTGCATTTTATTGTTTAAAGTTTAGTTTATTAGCAGTGATAAGAAATGAGACTAATAGAGATATGTGCAAGAGGACATCAGTTTAAAACAGTGATTCTTAAAACGGAGATTAATACACTAAAAGAGAATGTAAAAATATTCGGGAGATTTGTTTGCAAAAAATGGGACTGCAGATCAAAAGGTTTTAGAAACCTTAACCTTTATGAGAAATATATGCAAATCGCACGACCCAATAAGACCTCAATACTATTAGTAGATTATTCTTTGCATTACTATTTTGTGTGACTGAGTAATATACTTTGCGACTCAGCTTTGTGCTTGAACTCAGGTTAGGAACTACTCACTGATTTCAAGGAATAGTTTTCGAAATTCCAGAGTTACCAAGTTCAAATAAAAATTCGAAAATGAGTACAGGACAATGTGAAATGATGTTAAGTATATACAAATAACCTAAATTTTTTTAAATAAATTTTGGCATTGAAAAACAGAATTATACATCTGCCATTTAAAGTTTATTTTCATTGTTCTTTTTCTAGGAATAAGACATGATTTTCCAAAATACTGCATTATACTTTTGTTTTAAAGTTAAGTGCTTCAAAATTTAGTCATTCATTTTCTTCAATTATTATCGTAAAATATATGCAAGTGTATTGTAAATTTGCTTTTTTACTGACTATATTAAACAAAAATCAATCGCTATAAAAATACTAGACAATTTCTGTCATTGATTTTTTTGCGTCCCAACAGTACGGTTTGACTGATTCTATTACATTAATTAAATCTATAAATAATTCTAGAAATATTATTTATAACCTAAATATTATTAAAATAATTATATCACATAAGTATAAAAACCATGTTTGATTGAGTTATATAAAATGTGTTTCATATAAACAATGATTTTTAATTTGTTCCTGTTAATAATTATTTCTTATTGCAAATGAAATAAAAATGTAAAGCAATTATGTAAAAAAAATGATATGCCTACTTTTTAATTTGTTTTTGTTTTTGTTTTTGTTTTTAAATTCGATAATTATATAATCTATTATAGTACCTGAATTGTATTAATTAATTTTTTACATAATTGCATTTTGCACAATTCCAATGCAAACGACTACTACATTATTATGAAAAACATTCTCCTAGCCAATAGAATAAATAAATAAGAAAATAGATATTTATTTGTGAGAAATTGGCTGTCAGATGGACACGCCAATTTCAATTCATCTATTAGATTCTTGTAATTTCTCTGATAAATTAGAACTTTCTTTGAATGCAATGTGTATCGAAGTACGTAATGTGATTAATTAGTAATTTAACTTGTCAAAAGTCAGAGTTGACTGAAAAATTGCACAATTATATTAGTGACACGTGCCAGCATAAACTGAGATAATTAAAAATATAATGATATTGTGCAAATGTTTTTTTATTACTTCACGTCTAACTCAAACATTATCTTTTATCACATGCACTTAAAATTATACATTTGAATGTTTTGTTAGTGTCCGATTTAATTATTAACGTGCGCTGAACAATTTGAAAGCGGTTTCGATTTAATTTATGAAAATGGTTTTTATTGAATTTTCACTTCGATTTCGCAGATATCAAAATGGATTTAATTATATTAATTTTAGCGCTGGAAAGCGATTTTGTCATCGCTTAAGCATGTTAATAACTTGTTGGAATTATTTCAAAAAAAATGAAATCAAACCAATCTTATAGTCTATTGTTGCTTCCACTTTCCTCATCGCTTTTGCGAACCAATATTTTATGTAATAGTAAATACTCGTATACTGGTATATATGCTTTCAAGCTATTTTTACAATAGATAATAAACTAATTTGTCGCATTGCAATTATATTTTATTGCTTTGCAATAACCATTGCGATAAATACTGCTTTAGACAGCAACGTATTGGGAAAATATATTAACATACTATTGTAAAATCGGAGCAGGCTTTTGCAATCAACTTTAAAATCGAAATGATATATTTTTAAAATAACTACCATATCTTCAAAGTTTAACTTGATTATTCTTATAACGCAACTTTACATCTTTAAAGTTGCTTTAGAATGTTGTTAATTGAATGTAACCTTCAAATCAATATACAATGTAAAAACAAAGCGACTTTAAGTAATTAAAAAAAGTATTCCTTTGTTATAAACTTTGTTTTTTTAATTGTATGGATATTTAGCTTATTCTAATTGTGTTGATTTGTCTATAACACAAATTATTGTTGTATGATTAGCATTTAGTATTTTTATACTTAAAATAAACAGTATAAATATAGATGATTTGATTGTTTTTCAATTTAGTTAGCAGGGGAACAAAGAGTAAAATTAAATTCATTAATTACTGATGCCGATAAACAACTAATACAAATACAAATAAAGAAAGTAACAATTATAATAAATATTTTTAGGATATTTAAAATTTATTAGTCTTTTTCCATACTTTTTGCAGTTACAACTTCAAATAGTAATAATTTAAATACAATAAGCTAGTATGGCTGCGACACAACATACAACCTCCCAAACTTTTTAAATTTATTAATTTATTTGTTATTAATATATTAATTTATATATTACCTATATGCGATTTTTAAACGTAGGGTGTTCATTGATTTTTAGCTATTTAAATTTCATTTACAAATTGCGGTTCTGATACTTAAAATATTAAAATGAATTTATTGTTATTCATAGGGGAATCAATAAATGTTTTGTTTACATTGGAGAATTTCTTACAGTGATATGTAGTAGTATTTTTTTAGGTCAAAAATGTTCCTACTGTTTTACATTATATATTTTAAAATTTATTTGTTTAATTTCGACCATACAATATAGTTTTCCACATTTTCTAAACTGGTCGATGATCGAAACTAATTAAAAGAGTATTTTATTTTGTAATGAAGAATTTACACATTGGTGTTTATTGCAATTCACAATTTCACTTTTCGCTATTTTGTGAGGAAATGATCTTGAATTTAAACCTAAAAATAATTGCAGTTGTATACCTTTTTTGTGTATTATTAAAGAGATGTAATTTTTTATTATAATGCGTGATAAAAACAAGTAGTTGGTTATTTACTTACTTGTTATTTACGTTCTGTAAATAGTTGTCGTACAAACAATGCACATCTCAACTCCTTGTTTAGATTAGAATTCTTTTAATACAATCATGTGTAATTAAACAAATAGTGGAGATTGCAGTACTTTAGGTAATTATTGCATGTTGTTGTAGTAGATGGTGTGAAAAGAAATGTCAACGTTTGATTTTTCTTGGTCAAGTTCTTTAAACTTATTGAAACGACTTTCCCCGAGTACCCAAGGAGTCAGTTGAAAATATTGTAACTTCCAAATTCAGTAATATAATTGAACCGATTAAAATACAATTATAAAAATAAATACCTACCACTAGAAATGATTGAAAACTTGATAATTTTCTTTCTTCAACTCTCAATTGCAGATTGATTTCTCTTTATTCAAATCAATGGTTGGAAGCTAATATTAGTAAAATATTATAAAATTATTATAGTTAATAATTATGAAAAACTATTAAATAGCAATTATTTCGATTACGTTTTGTTATAAAGAAAGATAAACAGTTAATTTACAAAAACTCCGAGAATGTGATAAGGTAATTACCTAAAACTACTAAAAATAGAAATCGGAAAGAGTTGCAAATTAAAGTTTTTGTTTATAAACAAATCACAAAAATTGAAAAAATAACTGATAAAAAGAAACATCCCGCATTTTTCAAATATTAGTACTCTTAAAAAATAACTAACCATAAATAGAACAAATCACCAAGATAAGAGATGCCTTAGATATGCAATAATACTTCGTATTTTTTATTATTTTTTATAGGGGAGGTATTCATAAGTAATCAATGTTTCAATAGTAACTAAGCTTTAATGACTTCATTTAATATATAATAATAATGTAAATCATAAGCCCCAAATACGTATACATCAAAACTTACAATCGAGAAAACCCAGTCATATTTATGGACCTTTTGCCACCTTCTTCCTTCGATTTTGATGAAAAATAGATAAATATATGAGTTTTTACATATTCGATAATTTTAAAACTTTTATTTTTCAGAGAATGCTGCATTGAATGAGTGATAATCCGATCTTGATATAGAGAGAAACTAAGGGTGTGGTAAAATCTCATAGTCTTAGCTGTCTTATTAGTTTGACGTTATCTTGCTGTAAGTTATCACCATGTTTCCTAATGTAAAATCCCTTTTCTGGGAAATCTAGTCAGCTGTAATTATTTTTCGTGGTTTTAACAATTGATAATGTCTCTTTAAACGCAAAACAAGTTTACACACAAAATTTATGATTACTTATTGGTAGCCCTACTATCATTGTATATTTTTAAGCGATTGACTCGCCCCCATTTCCTAATTTCCAGGAGGAGGGCAAAGCACTAGCTCGGAGTCTGCAATAAACTAGGACTTGTCATAGTTTTAAAAACGCCATTTACATTTAAATTGCCTTTTGACGTATAATAATACTGTCATCATATGAATTGACCTACTTTTTTTAAACTTTATTCTATCTCCCTACAATTAGGGCTATTTTAATTTAAACATTTACAGAAATGTTACAATCAAAATTGTAGTGGAATAAATTAATGGTACAACTCTGACAGTTTAATGCAGAATTTATAAAGGAGTCCAGAATTCTTGGTTCACCTAAAGCCTATGAAGGCCAAAACAAGCCCTGTTCCCATCCACAGTAATATCTACACTTAAAGTAGATTCATACTTTTGAATTCTTGTTTTGATGACAAATATGAAAAAATGGAATAAAATTATAAACAGGCTAATAAATATTCAATAAATAATTAATGATTTATAAACATCAGTAAGCAAAATACAGCATTAATCAGTTAATGAAGTATTAGTTATTACAAATGACGCTTCCTACCAACAAAAATAATATTTGTATAAATAATAGAAAATGATGTATTACATAAGAAAAAAATATATACATACTTACGTGTAGACTCGTGTTAATTGATTAGTGATGTATAGCAACAATTTTTACTATACTAAATCGTATTTTAAATAATTACGTTAATTAATTAAAGAACGTTATTTAGCTAATTGATTCGCCACATTTAGAACGGTGAATTGAAAGAAAGAGGGAGAAAAAGAGAGACAGAGATATATACCAAAAAAAAGTTAAATGATTTATAAAAATAATGCTAGACTAAATTCTTTTCTAATATAGCACACGCGCAAATTGCGGCTCATTCACAATATCAAAGTGGTCCAAATAACAGTCACAAAATTACATAATGGAAATAATTGCGGCTAAATATACTCAGAAATAGGTTCGTTTTATTTATTTGTGTTATCATTGCGAAATCAATGACAAACAATGTAGGAAAATGATTACATTGTTGTTATGATTTAATGAAATTTCATTTAATTAAGCGTGTTTTTAGCAAATATATATATAGTGTGGTTTAGAATTAAATATATTGTTCAATCAAACGAAGACTTTCAATGTAACAATGAACTAATTGGGAAGCATTCTAATGCAGTTTAATGGGAAATCCCACTTCTCTTTCATTAATTTTTACATTTGCGTCATACACTAATCGTTATCGCCAAACCACCCAATTACTAATTACTCACAACGACAACAACAAATAAAAAAAAACGCACGTGTAAAAATGCCAATTAGCGATTGAAGCTACTTTACTATCAACTAGTAATAATGATATGCTAATTAAGAAATTGCTTTGATATGTTTCTGTAATTATAAAAACGTAGCTGGCCGCAAGTGCATTTGTAATTAATCTTTGCAAATGCAATGTTTGAGGCACGCAATGGTTAACTTTTACTCGTTTGTTGGTGGTTTTGGTTTTGAAGCAAAAGTGCAACATCAAAGAGCACTGATGTTTTGTACAATAGTTGTTGATAGTTTTTTGTCGAATTGTTGTTGGCTGGCTGTTTGCATGGAAATTTCGCTCTTATCGATGCCATTGCCAGCGGAGCGTCCTTTATAATTAAAGTTACTATTTTTAGCGGCATTGATTTAATTGTAGATCAATTATTCCATTTATAAAGATCAATATATGGATTCTTCAGAGCGTCTTTACGTTACAATCAATAAATAATATCGGTATGGAATGATTTCCTATTTTAAAGAATATACATCATAAAATTTAATTGACAATTTTGGAGTATTTTGGATTCGCAAGTAAAAAATCTATAAAACATGTAGAATTATTAAACGTTAATACTTATTTACTTTTAAAGTTTTTTTTGTAAACAATATTATTTGATTATAATTTTACTTAATCATGATTAAACAATTCATTAGATACAAAATATACGCGATACACGTTTTATCACAAACAACACGAGCATCGATTTCTTTAAAATTAAAATGCATAATAATAAACTAGTTGTTTATATCAAAAATATCATTTATAGCACGTAGCCGTGATTTACTGGTGAATTATTTACTCTAGATCTAAAATTTTAAGAAATGCGTAAAACAATTGATGAATGAGGGAGTGAATTGTTGTTATTCTAAATTGTTAGATATTTATCATACCCTAATTTTATTTCGCATTTTAAGTTATTATTTAGTTACTATATTAATTGTTTTCATATTTTATTTTATTTGTAAACAATTATTTTGTTAGTTTTGATAATGACAACTTGACAAAGTGCATCAACTTTTGAGTAATGCAAACATTATGAACCCATAATGTTTAAAAAATTGAGTATTAAATAATTCAATAAAAATACACTTGCAAGATTCACATTCGCATACGCAGATTATTCATTTATATTGATTTGTGAATCTTTCAAGTGTATTTTTATTGAATTATTTAATACTCAACCATGGTTCACTAAGTAAGTGCAATCATCAACTTTATTTAGAATATTTTTTAATTCAAGTAAAGTCTATATGCATGTGTTGTTGTTGATAGATTTTTTCCATGAAAATTTTTAATTAATTATAATTCCTCAATATTGTAATGAACCGAATGTAAGTTTAGATATACACATATCATTGAATATAAAATTTTAATTTTTCCAAAGATTCACTTTTAACAATGAAATGCCTCACACCAGACATATGTACATATATGTTAGTTGACTTTTTTTAGAAACCTTTTCACTTGCATGCAATTAAAATGATAAAATACATGTATTTGAAATGAATTATTTATATAAATAAACTTATCTCGTAAAACATCAACCAATTTTTAATATTAGTAAACATTTTTTTAGAAACTCTTCCAACATTATAGCTGCAGTGATAAAAATTTATGACTTTATTATCGCGCACCGATCAATTTCTCTGCTGGGAAACTAAAAAAGAATGGTTACATGCACTCAGTCATTAATTAAACAATTTTAACGCCTTAAAATGTACAATTTATGGTTAATATTCATTTAAATGAATAATGATAATGCAATATTTTCCATTACATTCAATTTAATTATAAAAAATGTTAATTGATTGGCATAGACGTTTTTATTTCCAGGCACGAATTCATTATAATTTATGATTGATCTATTGAAAAAAAAATTAATTACCATAAACGTACATTAATTAATATAAAATAATTGTAGGGGGCAAAATGATTTTGTAGTTGGTTTTTGTTCCAATTCCAATTCAGATATATAGAATTAATTGCAACTGCGCCAAGACAGTAATTGAGGGGAATTAAGCAATAATCATATTTATTAACATCCAAATCCAAATTTAACATCGCTCAAAATTATCATAGAAAGTTAGTGATTTAATTAATAAAAAATGATTTAATTGCTGTGGATGATAATAGAAGTACAATTTCGATACAAAGTACAACAACCATTACAAAAATCAAAACAACAACAAAGTCCAAATTTCAATTTTTACTGATTTTATAGAATGTTTTGAGTAATATACTAAGTACTATACATAATTTATGTTAGAAATTTGTGATTATTTGAATTATTTTTAATATTATGAAGTCGATTTCGATGTATAGTGCACATTTGGCTCTTACAGTTAACAATTCATTATAGTTAATTTTAAAAATATGACGCTGTAATAAAAATTGTGTCAGAGATATACATAAAAACAGGGTTGGATTTAATAGAAAATTTAAGAACATACAAATAATAATTATAAATCAATAAATGATTAAAAATTTAAAAAATGATAGTAGAGTAAATAAACAAAGCTAGTGTATTCAAAAGAAAGAAAATGTTTAATGACCAATATTAAATCTTAATAAATAAAAGTAATGTAACTTTTATAAAAAAGTAATTATTTTCTTATCAATGTAAATTATGCATCATGTACTCATACAATAGATTTTTTATGGAAGATAAATTTTAATATTTAGATGAAAATTTGCTCAAGTTGGTCCTGTATTTGACTCCCTTATTACTTTATAAAAAATCCATGTTGTTTTGGTATTTACAGGTGTTTTATATTTGTGTGTACACCGTTCAATTGTCTTATTTTTTACGCAGTTTTGTTTTAACTCACAAAAAATACTAAGATGTTGATTTGCTAGATCATAAAAATGACTAGAAATTTGTTAATTGTCAATAGAAATCCTTAACTCGTTTAAATATATTATTAAATAGCCAGACAATATGAGAAAAATATTTGCCTATTTTATACTATAAATAATAAACTTTAACAATATACTAATATGCATTTAAAAAAATAATTTTATATTTATAAATTGAATTAGGGTAGGCCTGAACACACTGTCAGAGTCAAGCATGAAGTCGAATAGAAAATTTAAATTTGTATCATAACTATATTAAAAATATATGGTTTACCATTAATAATAACTGTTTTGTCTCTGTGTCAAACTTTATACGACAAATTTCGATTTAATCACAAGGTAATTGCAATTGGGCCTCACACTAACTTGATCCGGACCCTGTTTATAAAATATGTTAACTGAGATGTTCGGAATTAATATCAACCTTGTATCTATATACGAATGAACACTAAACAGAATTGTATTGCTGCAAATATATATATTAATAGTAACAGAAGTAGAAATTTCGTCATCAAATTAAAGTACATTAACCACTCGGTTTTTATTGACCGTATATTGTAAATACATAAAGAAGTAGGCCAAACTTGAAGTCATTGTATTTTTTATTTATATTATAACGTGCTAACATTGATACAAATTTATAAATAATAAAATAATGGGAGGAATGATCAATGGTAGGCTAGTAAAAACGATCGAAAATCAATATAAACTACGCACTAGTCGACCAGAAGAATACGATTATGAACAAAATGAAAAATCAACGAAATTAGCAATTGGGTCGCTTAAAAATAGTTGAAATTCCTCATTGTTACTAGTGCAATTTTATCATACGAAAATATAATGCATATTTGATGTTGCCACAACAACAAATCTGATAGAAAACTATTATATAATGGCGATTTCGTTTTCAGATGGCAAGTCAAGGTTGCTGTATGCAAATTGTTTTTAAAAATCATCTATTGCATTTGTAATGAGTTTTAATTTTGTGTAATAATAACTCGAGTAGAACATCAAAATCGGATTTGTCTGATCCTTTGTGTTTTGCGCTTCACCGACCGATTTGTTGCTGTTTATTTGATTATTTATAGACGTGCCTGGTTAATGAATATTAATTAATGCGTAGGAAAAATTAGCAAATGTTTACGTGAATTTGGTAATTGTTTTGCAATGGAAAATTGTTTTTGTATATGCATTCATAAGTACGTGCTTTTTCTAATTAGTTACTGTTGTTATTATTGTTATTATACCGGCAACTTATAATTGATTGATTAACCAGTCAGCTAAATAATTTGGAAACATGCTCACTTTTCTAATATTTACACAATTGAAGGTGGTTTAAAATCGAATTTAAAAGGAGCATTTACAAGAAAGTCTTTGTTTTTTACGATTTTATACTTTTTCTTTTGAGACTGCGATATGTTTTGACTATACCTCATTGTTTCTCAAAATAAAAAGTGAAAAATCACAAAATAAACAGTTTTTCACAATATAAACCCCGATTACAATTCAACATGTTAGAAAGAGCATTTTCATTTGGTGCAAAAATTAGTAACATTAAATTTTTTGATGATATCCTTTTATCGGATTTTGTGGCTGTAGACTTATTTGGACCACATGTAGCCAAATTCCGCTTCATAATTTATTACTCAGCACAAAAAGTTTCACAACGAATTCATACGGAAGCTAATTTTTTGGGTAAAATAACTATGCGAATTTAAATTCAAAGAGGAAGCAAGAAAATTCCTTAATTTTGTGCAAATTTAGTCAAAAGCAATATTTAGAATTTTTAATTATTTTCTTGTGGTTTTATACAAACTTTCTTTCCACGAAACCCTTTTCTAACTTCTTACAAAATAAAAAATGCAACTTAGTATGAAGAATTGCGTAGAAAATACAAAATATTTTTTTGATTTTATGCGAAATTATTTTCTACACTACAACCAACTCTTTTTTACACAATACA
Organism: Adinopsis sp. GC000173; assembly: GCA_030264715.1. NCBI lineage: Eukaryota > Metazoa > Arthropoda > Insecta > Coleoptera > Staphylinidae > Adinopsis > Adinopsis sp. GC000173. The sequence goes on from JARJDW010011248.1 coordinate 422,638, forward strand.
CGCGTTCTTAAGAAAATATAAGTTTTAATGGATAATTATAATATACAAAAAAAAATTCAAACGTTTTTGTTAATGGATAATAAGGAATAAACACTATTATTAGCTGTTGTTTTGTTGTTCCTTTGGATACTTATATAGTTATTGACATCCAGCGACAAACATTTGAATGTTTTTTTTTCATTGGGTGTATTTTAATTATTTAACTTGATAAGCATTTTTAAGCAATTAAATTATTAATTGAAAACTTTTCCCGATTGTTTTCATTATCTTTCCAATGTTGTTATCAAAAATTATTTATAGATTTATCATATGCGCACGGTGGATTTTCCCAGTGGATTACAAATTAGTCAATTTTAATACGGCATTGTTCGATTCATTTAAATAGAATTTGAATATTGAACAGAATTTATCTTGCTCGATCGTAAAATCGGATTGAATTGAGCAGCTTGAAAGCCCTCTAATTCGCTGTAATAAATCATAATTACTTTTACAATATCTGGCTCGCTTTTCTCTATTTGCTGCATTCGAACAAATTGATAGATTTATTCGTCGAGTGATTTAATTAACTCGATTAATTCACATTTCTATCGAAAAATTTCCTATACTTCACAACGAGTGCGTCGTTTTAGATAAATTAATAATCAGTTGTCCATGACTTTGAAACATGCAGAGTGCAAAAATTAGATAAATTTAATCTAATTGTTGTATGCATATTTGAAAAATAATCATTAGCATATAGTATATTGTTTTTTTATTCATTTTCAACGATAATAAATGAATATTTATCACCATGCACAGACAAAACTACGACCTGCTGTTAGATATTCTGCAATTTACAATTTATTCATGCTAAATTGTCTATCTATGCGAACCTGTCTTGTAAGTTGTGGGAAAGTCGCTAAGTTGAATAGATTTCCCAATTAATAAATATAAAATGAAAACACTAAACATTACCGATGAAAAGTAAAAGTTGATGATTGGTTAATGTTCAAAATACGTATGTGTCATTTATCAATGTTTTTCATCACACACAACGTTGATTGAAAATCACGATTAGAAAAAAATATTATAAAATATCATTTCCACTTCCAATAGCTTCAAATAATTAGCAACAACAATACATGCTGATTATATTCGTTGAATATTAAATATGTAATAAAATCAGTATAGTAATTGCCCCGACAATAACTTTAAAAAATGTATTAAATCATTAAATAATGCTCGTTTTGTATCATAATCAATTTATTTAATATTGTTTTGTTTTGGCAACTTAAATTTTGAGGGTTAACATAACTAATTCCATAATTTTGCAAATTTTCTTTTCTTAAATACTATTGAATTGTAATGTTAAACAATATACTTCACTATTTTGTACATTTATTTAATAAAATGATTGTTATGTTGCTATGTGTGACAATACAGTCGATGGGTTTAATATTAGATGGGTGATAAGCCACTTTTTTTAGATTTTTGTAACACCTTGTTAACTATTATAATGTTAAACTAATATACAAGCGTAACTTTTCTTGAAATGGGACCACAAATGACGAAGCTAGAAACTTCTTTCCAATTTATCTAATTACACATTTTTTTGGCTTTTTTTCAGACAAAGCTAAGTAAGTCAATGCAAATTTTATGTTTAGTTGGAAACACATATTAATTTATTTAAAATATATTAAATGTACGCTGCGTAGCTGTTTATCGTATAACGCAATCTGCAATTAAATAAATTTTTTGAGGTTAGGTTTTTCTAACCTTATCGAATATTTTTGCTTCTTGTGTCAGTTCGGTGAGAGTGATACCATCTCATTTTGAAGATAAATCTCGTATTTTTTTGTCTTATCGGTGTAGATTTTAATAATATGAGCGCCGTGCTTTGTGAGATCGGGAATCGGGATTAATCATCTCCAACTTCATTGATTGGTCGTATATTAAGCTGGATAGTAAACTTCGGCACTGATTTTTTCAAAAGTACAATAATATAAAATATATCACTGTTTACGAATAAGCCTTTCATTTATTTAATGCTACTTTGTAATTACACATATTATTTTCTTGGTAAATACAATTTCCGGAACTAACTTTACATCCCCTTTTCTATAATTTCACATATTTTTCAACATTAATAAATTGTTAGGATCTTGCACTATAATTAAAGTTTTCTTCCAGGTGGTTTTATAAATTTTTAGTTATAAATAATATTTAATTTTATTTTTATGTAAAATTTAGTAAATCCATCAAGAAAAAAAATTATTTGATGGCAACAAGTCTCCACAAAAAGAAAGGTTAATAATACTTAAATAAAATACTCATTCCCATTTTATTTTTACAATATTTTCAATTTTAGGTAGAAAACCATCAAACCACTGCAAAGAACTCAAAAGAAAGACAAAAATTATTAATAATATTTTCAGCTCTGCAAGATTTCAACAAAATATAGGAAGTCTGCTGATGTCACATGCCGAATGATTTTCTTTGCCAACCTTTACAAATTTTTCTAATTTCCTGTTCGTAACAAATAAATAAAAGTCAGTTTTCAAATGAAACTCCATAAACATAAACGTATATTTCGATCGAGCTATTCTTTAATGTTTAATGAGTACAAATATTATTCGAAAATATAGTAAATAAAAATGTTGTTTAATTAATTAGACATGACATTTTTGTGCAAAATTTATTCGAAAACGAAATTGATGGAATTGGAGATAAAGTATCAGTTATTGTTTTGATGTCTGTCAGATAAAGTGATGTCATTTAGATAAGCGAAAAATGTAGTACATGTGCATAGATTGTTGCACTTAGCGATCCATTTAAATTCGGAGAATGCACAAATATTTACGATTGGTTATATAATATTGGTTTATTTATTAACAACAGAGTGAAGCATTGGGATTCGATAAACGTTGATCTAAGTATAGATGCTAAAACAATAATCATGTACCAAAATAAATTAAACGAAGCGAAAAGGTGGTATCAAAAATTACTTTCCTTTCTTTCATCGAAATACGAAATCGATCTAAATTTATAATATTTTTTTAATGAAAGGCTAATCTTGTTCCACTTTTATTGTATTTTTTTGACTAATTCAATGCTAATTTGCACATTCTATGGAAATTAATAATATTGTTTTTTTTTGGGAATAAATTGAATGATTTGCATTTGGCAAAAATAGAAATAAATGTGGTATAATATAATATGATATAAAAAAATATGTTGTCACGTAACGACGCTTAAAAACTATATCATAAATTATGTAATTTGTTATGTATTGTGATTTAGACCAAATCTTATTATTTAATTTATTGTCTGTGGTTGATAATAAATTATCTCTGTAATTGATGTGGATTTAATAACAATGTTTGTTCTAAACGGTCAAAATAAAGGTTATTACCTTATAAAAGTGTATGAATTTATAAGATTGAAATTTAAAGGCAATCAAAACTCAATTGATGTTTACATTTCATATCGCAGTGATAACAATGTTTAAAATTTGCTGTTATAATTTTTCGGATGATTGCCTTTACAGCAACATAATTGGCGATAATAATTTATCAATTATCACTTTTTTTATTACACTCTTATAACAACATATCGTACATGTAAGTACTTGATGTTGCTTGGCTGGAATATAATTTATAATATGCCACCTAACCGAAATTAATTTTTATCTGCCATTTGCAATGTTAATCATCGCGATAAAATAATTAATTCAATTTTGCTGCAAAAACAAAATAATTTTAATGACTTATTGTGTCATCTAATTTAATATTTATAACCAAGGCATATTTTATGTTAATTTAAGATTGTTTATTAACTAATTGAAAGTGAAATAATCATACAGGAAAATTTCCCTTATCATCGCCATTGTTTTTCGAAAATAATAACAGTAGTTAATTATTTAATCAAAATTGCCATTTTTCTTATTCGATAAATCGAACGAATTATTATTGAGACAATGGCCATTTAAAGATTAATTCATTGGTTGCGACAATAAAATCAAATAATGATTTCGCAATCACATTTTCACGACATAAACTTTATTGATTCATTTAGGTTGATTTTCACTTAAATAAAAATAATAATAATTATAATAATAATAATAACACACTCGGACACACGGAATGTTAATGAAAAAATTAAAAATATGTGACATAACATTCATTATCATTGAACTGATATAATTATAAATTGCTTAAAGTAATATTAATAGAACGCGTTTTTAGTGTAGTTATTAAACACTATAAAAAGATAACACAAATTCAGCATGACTTGAAATAATTTTTTGAAGAAAAAGAAGAAAACATGCAAGTACTAGTATGTAAAATATTATATAATTAGAGAGGCGTTACAAGTTTTACATAAAACCCACATTAAGTGCAGCGAAACGCAAACGCTGATTTTGTTTGTGTGTTATCACATTATCACATATTATAGATGTAGTGTAAACGTGCCGTCGTCGATTTTTCGTATAGATAATTTTAGCGCGTTATGTGGAATGAGCGTAGTGAAAGTTAAAACATTAAGTGCAATTTTAACGCGGCGCGCACACCGCATACACAGCACAAAAAAACACACAGCCAGCACAGCCATAAAACAATTCGGTCATTTAAAAATCAGTTTTATTGGATTTTTCAAGAAAACAAACATTTATTTCATTTCATTTCATTTAAGAACAATATTTGGTCTATTAATTGAATGTATTTACAATTCATTATAGGAAAAATATTAACGTGTAAATATCAACAAATTGCTTCAATATGTTACAATGTTATTATAATTTTGCCCTAAATTTTCAATTTTACTCACAGATAAGCCTTAACCTTTGCACACTTTCTACATAACACATAAGTTGCTGTAACCATTTCCAATTTACAAACCAAACAGCGTACTAATGTTACTTAATTATTAATTAAATCAAAACAAAATTCATAAACTACAAAACACAACAACCTACTAATACACTTTTGATGCGTTTAGATGATTAGGATGGAATTTCAACAACTACGGAAAAATCTCATTTATGCATCATTTCGATACATAACACATATACTTTATTCATCGATTCATTTTTGTTTTCCTGATTGATTGAAATAATCTGATTATGTAGGTACTTGCAGTCCAAACATGCACCTTTTTAATTAAATTGTCAAACAATATTAATTTAGATAAGTTATCATTTTTTGGCATAATTGCAAAGTACATACATGTTACTATGGCTAAATATAAAATTATTTTATTATCGCTTTTTATTGCTTTGGTTCCGTTTAGAAACAAGTAAAAAATTATATTTGTATACACTATACATATATAAACTTGTCTTTGCAACCTTGCTGGACTGGCGATGAGTACAACAAGCCTATTAAGGTCGTAACGCAAAAAAACTTTACAAAATAAAACATTGCATTATTAGCGGTAGTTGTAAAAAAACTATATGTAACAAAATACGCGCTGTTGTTCTTTTTTTGTGTATCTACGCTCTAAAAGTTTGCAAGTCGACCGAAACAAGAAAGTGCCACTTTCATGTTAAAATACTTCTTGTTTCATTGCAATTTTGCCAATTCTAACAGATTAATTGCAAATTAAACAGTTTTATTCTTTTCACATATACATATATCAGCAGCAGTTAGCTAGTATATGTATGTATGTATGTATTATAAATGTATATATAAAAAGCTGACGCAATTTTTTATTGCAATGGAATGTTCTAGAATCTATAAATTCTTGTATAATAATAATGAAGGAACGGCGGGCGGGCGTACGGGCGTTGTACTTTTCCTAAACTAAAACAGTATCAAACACAGTTCTTTATCTCCTCGCAGCCAAATCGCGCCACATCGCATTTTATGTCGTCATGTACAAAATAGTGCCAAATGTGTTACAGCTGATGATGAAATATTTCTCTGAATTGGAGTTCCCTTACTATTTTTAAAATAGTTTTAAAACGGTAAAGGTCATCCAAATACAAAGAATAAACTCTCGAATATTGTATATATTTGAATAATCTTCGTAATTTTTTTATTAATAAAACCTTAAATATCCAGAGGTACAGAGAAAAAATATGCCTACAAATAAATTATTCAATAAAATAATAGTATCAAATGAGCGATAAATCATACAATAACATAATCATAATAATAAATACCCTCAAAAATGGTATTCTTATGCAAAATATGTCATCACTGATCACCATACGAAAAATTAAATAATGCCTAATTGTAACGATAATTGTAATTATCTATTCACATTCACTCAAAGATCACACATCACAGAATTAAATTCATTTAACGGCATCATCAAATTGGACTTCCTATGTCATGTTGATAGCGGGTGGTGAGATATTGAGCCGCCTCGGTGAGCTGTCGTAGTGACCTAGTCAGCCCATGTAGATGTCGTCGGAAATTCTGAGCGACTTGCTGAGTTCGGTCAGTGATTTGTGGCGGCTCCTCAATGCCCGAATCATTCTCGTTGCCAATCTCCGAATCGGAGTCACTGATGCTCGATGCGGATGAGTTTGTTGATGATACACTTACAGTCGATGGACGTCGCACGTGGCCTTTCGGTGCTGCTAGATTTGTGTTTGGGTTTGTTGTAGTAGTAATAGTACTAGTTGTATTATTTGGCGTTGCTGGTTGCTGTTGTTGTTGTTGCTGCTGCTGTTGGGCGACTGCTGTTGCTGCTGCTGGTGTTGGTGTCACATCACCACCTTCCTTCTCTTCATCTTCGGGATTTTGACCTTGTCCCCAAAGCAAATCAGCTTTGATAGTGTTCAACATGTTATACATATCAAATAAATCAGCTTGATTAAGAATGTTATTAATATTCTGCTTGTTTGTCTTTGAATTGTGTTTGGTGGCGGTCGGATCTTGCTCGTCACCGACTTTCAGATCCATCAATCGGCATGGTACTAAAATGGTCTCGTCCATGGTATTGACGGTCTTGACAAACTTTTCCATTGCGTTCAAAATGCTTTGATTGGAAAATTCCGTATCGTCATTTCTCGCGATGCGGCGCAGACAGTTTCTATAACAACGATAGAAACAATAATTAATAATTTTCATATTGACACATTCGAATGTATGTAAGTACATACACTATGTACCCGTATATCATCACATCATTTCATTTCATTTCATTTCATTTCATTTCATATCATCAAAGCATATACAATTTTACAATAAGCAATAATTCTTTTATTCGTTTCGTCTTCTAAATATAGGTTCATGCTTTAAATATAACCGAAACTCAAATAAAGCGCCATGAAACAGAAATTGATTTTTCCTTTATATGCTTGCACACAATCTCATGCCATCTTTTTCTCTAGCACAAAACGATAAACCGACGTTTAGTAAGGTCATGGTTTCGTACAGAAAACTTAAAAAAATTTTAAACAAATAATGTTGATGTAATATTAATATACCATTTGATGTACTGACACACTTTAAAATTGCATAATGACAGAGTTTTATGAACAGGTGGAATTTTAAATGAAACAAAATAGCTTTCACCTACAAATATATAAACTTGAATAAATTTGGAACATGTCATATCATTCATAAACCGAATATTTGGGTGTATATGGAGAGGATATGAAGAGGCACGTTACTTAAAGCACACCCCATTTTTATATATATGTTCGAGTGATAGTTTATCGCTAACGCTTTTTTTGGGAACATACCTGCTATTTTCCATGCTAGTAGTAATGTTTTCGGCGTATGTGTTCATGGTGAATATCCTGCTTCGTGTTAGAGAAATGGCCCAAAAATTAACAATCACTGAATACGAATCGTTTCAATAAAATGATCAATTTGGTATTTCTTAACAGGCAAACATTCACAAACAAACCAAACAACAAAACTAGCAGGAGTAACTATTACTGCTCGTATTCTACTCACTTCATTATATACGAACTCGTGAGCGGTGGGGCTTGGAAACCGAACATTGCCGAACGACCATCCGTTCAAAACATGATAAATTTTACTATTTATTTACATTTTTTATATAAATACTGAATAATAACGCGTTTACGAATAATTAAAAATGTTGATAAACACTTTGGCTAATTACACGCATCGAATTCTATACAATTTCAGCGAATTTAATAATCAATATTGATAATTGAAAAGTTTTTGAGCGCTGATTTAACTGGAACGTCGGTGGTCAGACCATAATTCTTGCATCTGATTGGAAGATTTCACGCAGCTGATGACTCACTACCGTTAAAGCACCCTCACCTGATTTTGCGCGGGACATTTAAATGTTCATTCATAACCATAACATAGTGCATTTGCTGCATTTACTAATTTAACATAACCAACTATGTTGAATAAGAAATGTTTATATTTATAAAATCATTTCATTTTTAATTTAATTTAAATGCTTGATGCATTGCTTGTTTTTATTGCAATAAAATTCATTTTTACGATTGCTAAAATTATATTTCAATAAATGCAATTTGCAACTGTTATTAATTAGCGCTAAATTACATCAAATTTATTATTGAACATCATAAATAATTTTAATTATTAAATATTTTTAAACTATATAAACAAAATAATTCAATTTACAATTATAAACAATATAGCTTGAAGAAGAAAATAAGAAAATGTTAATATAAGATTGTCGATCGGTTTTTTTTTGATAATTTGGTTTTTAATCAGCTAATTAACATTTTTTGTTAAATACGTCAAAAGGTATAATTGAGGTGTATACATATTTTTGTATAATTATTGAAAAATGAATTTCAAATGAATTTATATGCTGTATATATTTTTGTACGTATTGCTATTGTTTAAGATAATTTAAATGAAAGGATATAAAAATAATTTTATTTTTTTTATTTTCAATAAATTCAATACAAAAATAATAATAAATATGTATTGAGGACTTTATAATAAACGTAACATTTTGAACTCATAAGTTCATAAAACACAATAGGGTAGCTATTTAATTTATTTAAATAAACATTCCTTAATAAATTACAATATTTTTGCATTTTTTTCGTTTCTATGCATATGTAACAATATATAGAAATTATTTTTGTTTGGAAATAATAAAAATAAACGTGTTTATTTCTTATTCACACTTTAATTCTAAAGAATTTATTCAAATTTTAATTAATTTATTTAGCACTAATGAAATGATGGTGTTAAGTTAATAAATTTTCCAGTTAGCATTTAAGCTACTATTAAAAACTGATGATTTATCGCATTAAACGAGCATATATATATAATATTATACAACTTATTGAATATTAATATATAATTCAACAAATTTAAATTGTTTTAACACGTTTCGAAATCAATTTTAAGCAAATGATGTGCTAAATCAATAATTTAACTGCTTTGCAATAGGTACTTAATAAAATTATATATAAAAAATTGTTTGCAAAAACACCTAGATCCAAACAATTGCATTTAGATAAAAACTCAATAAATAAAATATATAAATAACAAAATAAATAAAACGGACACTTCAATTAACAACTAATTAAATTTGAATTGTTTTTGTTTCCAAAAATATATTTACGATTCATCTGTGTTTTTGGTTGTATTTGTTTTATTGTTACTGCTTAAATTTTCATTACGCTCGCAAAATAAAGGTAAGTCATTTACAACAGCAGTGCAAAGACATAAAACGAGGCGAGAAAACTTATTTTATAGAGTTATTGACGTAATTGTCATGATTGTAATAATTTTATCTTTCAACAAGCTATCTAACCAGTTAAGAATTTATTGAATCATTTCAAACACCGAGACTTAGAGACTCTTGACAACAATATTGCAAATTGTAACAGCCAGCTAAATTTAGCCATCGCTATGGTTCATGCTAATTGATTGAAGTTAATCGAAACTATTTCATATCGTATTGTATTGTATTGTAAGTATGTATAATACATATGTTCGATGTGTTACATAAGCGATTAAAAATTTCCTGAAATTTATAATAAATTATTATTATTCAATTTCCACTGTTATCTGCTGTATTATTGTATTATAATTAATCTACATATAAATTATTATTAATTATGCTTGAAATGTTTATGTAACTCGGCGATATATACGAAATGAATGTGCAATTTTATTTATTAATAAATTAAAATAAAATAGAATCCGATTGATTATTTATAAGTTTGGTCCTGAATTTATTCAAGGTCGCGGCAAGTGTTATCTTCACTTTTTATACAAACACATAATCAATATTATGGTTGGAAGTGTGTTAGTTCGTTTCATAGCAGGCATATATGAATAAACAAATTCGAGATGGATAATTATTATAGAATGGTAATAATTGAGAGAGCCGTGTGAAATAATATAATAAAATAGTCAAGTAAATATCGCTAATTATGAATGCATTTATTTGCAAGCGTGGTGCTAGTAGGTTCATTTGGGTTGAAACTAATTATTTAGAAAGAATAAAAAATGGTTGGAAAGAGAGCAAGCCGACTCTATAAAACTGCTGATCGCACCAGCCAATAGGATTTAAGCAATTTAATATCATGTTACACTTTACACATGTAAGCTATGGAATATTAACAGGAAAATATTATTTAGAATTAAATTGCTTGGATTGCATTGCAACCAGTGCAACGTGAGATGATGCTATTACAGTTTCACGATACCTGCAATAGATAAGCAATTAAAAATAATAATAATTGTCTTCGCATCGCATACATTTGAATTGATTATTTAATATCCATTGTATTTTAATAAACAAATTGACATTGACTTGTCTATAATGCAATTAGCGTACAAAATTAGTAAATGGCCGAGCAGCAGACGCTGAAAAGTGCAAAGGCAAATGTCTATAGCGCGAATCGCCAATTTTCTTATTTACTCGACTCATTTATTTTCATATTTCATAAATTAAATCCCTCTCATAACTTTTATTTTATTCATTCAATAATAATAAAATTTAAATTGTATAATTACGTATACGGTAATTAATGCGCTATAATGTATACTAATTTAATTATTTTAATTGTTGTTGTTGTTGTTGAATCTAAATAAAATAATTAATATTTTAAGACTTCATATTATTATTCTCTAGACGTGTTTGAAAGTACTTAATATATTATATATATAAACAGATTGCAAAATAATATTGTAAGTTTGATTTTTTTTTAAATTACATTATTTTAACGAGAGAATTTTTAAATGGTAAAATTTGACAAAATATTTATGGATTTTCCCACAAAAGAATAAAGTAAAGAAAAAATATTGGGTTGGCAACTAAGTAATTGGCGATTTGTGTAATGAAATAAAAGAGTTTTTTTCTTCTTAATTGAAAAAACTTTAATCTATTAAGTATTTTCCATCTTGTTTGATGATCTTTTATGATTTCTCTGATGATGGTTTTGAATTCATCCACTTTAAGCATAACTTGTTGTTCTTAACGTTGGTAATCTTTAAGAGAAAAATCTCTGGAAGCGAATTTTTCAAACCAATTTCGCCGCTGCATTTCTTTAAGGGCTCCATTACAATACACGTAACTTTTTGGCGGCTTGCACTGCGTTCTTTCCTTTACAGAAATCATATTGCAAAATATGGCAAAAATGTTCGTTTTGCACTCCGTATTAATGTTGAGATAAAAATTAACTTTGAGAAAATATCTACGCAATGAACTTATAAAGCTAGGTTAGGATGACAGCTAACATATATAAGAAGATGAAGATCATAACATTTACGGATATCCTAAAAATGGGAGTGAAAAGCATTTATAACTGAAATCGGCAATTACTTAGTTGCCAATCCAATATGTATCAATATTAGATAACCTATTTTATAAGAGAAAATATATTGATGTACACCTGATTAACATTGAAAATTGCTTCATGTAATCTTCAAATACAGTAAAATTCGTCTTTTAAATTTAATTCAAAGTTTATTAAAAATTTAGAAGATGTAGCTTCTAAACAAATTATGAATGGTTTAGATTTTGTAGTGGTCTAAAAATACTGGAACAATTGTGCCTGAAACACCAGCAATAAGAAATATTAAAAGATTGTTTACGTATTTTCTGCCCTAGCAATACAAAGCAAGTGAGCGGAATTAAAAATGACAACAGAAACAACAACATTTTCAATGCTATACTTGTTATTTTTAAACCGTGCATGTGCACGTTTGCATTAACAATTTTTTAAAAAGTGATACTCGCACTTGATGTTCATACTTTGATCATTGAGAGTTTTTATCTATATAATGAATTGTCCACTTCTCATTTGAATTGTTCATTTTTTCAAATATCCGGAAATATTCAATGCATATATTTTGTTTTTGATTTTATTGTAATAAGAGCGTTTTTAATGACTCATTTGTCAATGACTTTAGTTTAAAGTATACTGTACTATGCTAGTAAATTTATGTTTGATATTTATGTGCATCATTCAAATCAATAATAATTTCTTTGATGAAGAAATTTGTAAAAGTAAGTTAATGTGACATGGCACACAGCGAGTGTTCGATTCACATTGAAGATTCATTCATTCAAAAATAAAGTGAAATCGTCAAAAATGTGTATAGAGAGTGCAAAGGCGTAGAATAACAAAAATCGTAAAAAATATGTATTATATAGAAGGATCGCTCCAAAAATAATATACGAAACTAGCGCTTAAAATTAAATTGAAAATCGAGGAAATTTTCTTTCTACCTTTGAGAGAATCGTGTATATTTTGTTTCTATTATAATAGTTCAAGGCCCTTCAGGAAAATTTGGGGCGACAACATAAAATATGAATGAGTATTCAAATTCCAGCTGTCGTTGAAAGTTCTTATGCTTTCTTTGAGTGAATTGTTAATATAAAAATGATTTGTAATTTTTTGTTTATAATTGTAATTCTAAAATTGAAGTTTTAGAATGTAGTTAATATATATTTCGACTTATACAGTCATCATCAGAACTACAACTAAATAAATATAAGAAACAAAAACCAATAATAAATAGAACAAACCATGAATATATTAATAAAGACTATCTAAAAATTTAAATGTTTATTCATCAATGGAATTTTATTCAATGATGCTGTTTTAGTTTCGTATGCTTCTAACATGTCCATCTTCAATCCTTTATTACAGAAAACCAATCAATAGATTTATTAAATTTAAATGTAGCAAATATAATCACTTTAAAAAAACATTTTGAGTAACTATTCAGAAAATGCGTGTATTCTGTCTCAATGCACTTAACCAAGTGAACGGAATTAAATACGATTGCAGAAACAAAAACATTTTCAATGCTACCTGTTATTTTTAAAACGTAACGTATAAGTGTATAAGTGCATTAAATAAAAGATTAAAAACAAGTGATACTCCTCCGACTGGTATCGTTAGAGTTTTTTTCCTCGACAGTTAATTTCTTATACTTGAATTGTCCATATTTGGAATACGTCGGAAATGTTCATTAAAAACATTGTCTTTAATTTAACACCTCTATTTTGCAAATAATAGAGAAAATAGAATTTGTATAAACATTGATGATTTCACTTTTATTTGCTAGAATTTACTTAGTTACATTTTCATTTTGCATGTATTTATATTTAGGCATTATTAATGTCTAATATTTTATAGAGAATTTAATTTCGTTTTAGTATAATTTCATATTTACAGTTTCATTTACTTTAATTTAATAGAGATTTTATGTAAATTCGCCATATTTGGTTTAAATATTTTAATTGAATAAACATTTTGAAAAGTTTATAATATTTATTAAATTTGTTTAATGTTTTATTTATAAATGGTTAAATTTATTTGCATTTTAATAAGTATTAAATAATAATAACAAATGAAGATGTTGTCAAGTAGGTATAAATTTTTCATCAGTACATATTGAAAATCAATGTTCGTTATTTATTCATTTACACTCAATTGAATGATAATTAAAATAGGAATTGGAGACCCCCAATTTAGGCTAATATTTATTTTAACAATAGCTTTGTTACGAATTTAGTAATGGAACATTGTAAATTATTATGATTTAACCTCGTTGAAACTAACAATAAAAGGAAGTGAAAATTTGGTAATATAATTTTCTTTTTTCGGTGGCAAACATTAAATCGCTACATCAAATTGACACCACTAACAAGTAAAAGGTCAAGATCGTTTTTAGCTTAGAATTTCAAGATTTAGAAATTGTTTTTTATTGCAACTAATTCAAGCGCTCATTACAGTGCATATGTAGAGTGTTAAAATAATGCTTAAATATATCTAGGTCGTGCCCACGGCTATCATTTTTAGCGGCTTGAAAATTTTACGCCCTCGAAATTAATTTCTAGGATGCGTACTTCATCAAATAACGCAACAACTTAAATATGACATTTCATAAAAATATAACAAATTAAAAAGCCCTACAAGTATACTTATTATACGCGCCTATTATATAGAATCTTTGAAGTGGATATGAAAGTAAAATTATTTAGTACATTTATTCTGACTTACTTAAATTCCATTTCTATTGTTTAATACCAGCGGTTTTTAAATATTGTTATTGTTTCATAGAACCCTTAAGGCTATACTGTTTTTCAAGGAACCGTACATTAGAAAAAAAAAATGCACATACGACATTATATTTAGACATTGGGGTGCATTTGCATTTTTTTGTATAAATAGTTTTAGAGATGTTATCGGCAGTGGCATTTCACATTCTTTTTTTATTTTATTGCAAATTTGAGTTACTTTATTACCTATTTTTGCATTTTTATTTTGACACACGGAACCGCTTAAAATGTGTCAAGGAATTTCAGTGTTCTGCTGAATATGTTATTGTAGTTTGAAAATCAATGGTATGTATACCCACTAACTATTTTTGTGTATCTATAATTTCTTATCAATAAAGCACTCAACATTGTTATTTCAAAAATGCAATGTAAGAATAGAAACCAAAAATAGTTAAACCCTTAATTTTTTAATTGTTTGGAATGTTGCTATAGTGATAATTAAATTCTATGTATGGAATTTATTAATCTATTCAAATATTATTTAGAGAGATTTTTATTTTTGAAGATGTTTTGGTTAAAAAAATCGTCTTCATTTTATATATTATATATGTTATCTTTAGCAATATTAAACGTCGTTCGCGGATCGAAAACTTTATAAAACTATTACATTTTTCCCATTTTCAAATATCTTATCCTCATAATTAAAATTACGATTTAAAAGTTTACATACTTTATTAGTAAAATTTTCAATTTTCAAGCTTGGAAATGGTTCGATCCGAAACTGTGGTGACTGTTTAATAAAAACTATCAAAAATTTGGAAATTTTAGTAACAAATTATGTAAACTTTTAAACATAAATCTATTTCACTACATTAAACACTATTCAATTGAATATATCATATTAATTATGTATTATAATATTTATTATTAGTGTTATTTTTAAAGTAAAAAATCGTTTGCTCATTATCAAATTAAATAATAGTATGTACATTTTACATCTTCAATTATCTCTTCGTATCTCTTCGCCTGTAAGCACACAGTTCACCTTTAACAAGTTCTAACCTTTAAAATTGAAAGAATAGAAGAGAATGTGTGATGTGCGATGAATGAAGAGAATGTGCAGAAATGGTATCATAGGGTATTTGTTTTAAAAAGGAATAATAGCGCGTACTTTGTACAGCAGTGAGCATAAAAATGTCATAGAATGTCTTATACTTTTTCCACCAGCAGGTTCAAGCTTCCAGACGACGTTAAGAGATTATTAAAGACGACTATAATAATAATGAGAAATATAATTCAATGGGATTTGCTGGTCGAAAGGTCTCTACATACTTTAATACGAATTCTTATATTTAGCAGTTTATAATTATTATTGATTAGATACTAGTTAGAATCAGTGAAAATTGCGATTAAGACACACAGAACCTAAAAAGCTTCGTACTAAAAAAATGTTAATACAGTTTATTACTTGAATCATTATTGTTTGAGTGCATGTTAAAAATGAGCACAAACAAGGAGAAAATTCGCTACATTTTGCAATTTTTCTTAAATAGAGACGAAAATGGAAGCTAGACGACTGCAAATGAGAACAATATTTATAGTCCGGATACTGTAACAGTCAATCATATGCAATTTAGTCTAGTCAATTCCAGTAGTTTTGACATCAAAGGTTTCCAATGCTTTTGAAGACAAATTATGAAAAAATGTCGTTAACAAAATGGAAATCGTTGAGTCCAACCATCATGCAAACACTGTTCGATTGTCAAAAAGGTAAATATTGCACAAAACACCGTTTTGGACTACTTCAGAAAGACTTAAGAAATATAAAAGCTTCCTATAAGATAGGTATAATAGATATACCTATAAAATGGCAACAGATAACGAACAAAACGGTGTAAATTTGATTTAAATCAGATCATTCTAACTATGCTAAATACAAGCTTCAAATTCATGCAAAAATAATGGATTACGTTTTACTACCCTTTATATTAGTATATGTTAGAAATAACAATATTTTTGTAGTACGTATGTAAATTCATCCTTTAAATGTAGAGAATGATTTAATAAATGATTTAATATTTCTCATGATTTACATATTGCCTTAAAAAAGGTTTATGTGCTAAGGGCATTTGATATATGCAATATGATAAACATTGATAAAATATGTAAATAATAAAAAATATAATGTACGTTTCATTATTTATTAACAAAAAAACTTGAATATAGATTCATGGTGAGTGAACGACACACATGAAACTTATCCGTAAAATAATATATATTGCTTGCAACCCTTCAAATATACAAGTATAATTTTATTGATTATTACGGACATTGTTTTTACCTCTCAACTAGGAATATTTTAAATATTCATGTGTGCTTCTTTTGTCAAAAATAATACGCAATAAGTCCAAACCAATATATTTAGTTATTGCTTTTCGTGTCTAACTAATTACTTATAGATTACGGTTCTTAAAGATAATTAATTTATTTATTCTGGATAATTAATTGATTAATCAATAAACTTTCTACGCATTTGGTTTTTTTCTCTATTATAATGATGATTTTTGACAAAAATACAAAATAACAAACAACAATTTGCTTACATAATTTCAACGTACTTACAAGACGTTTCAATAAAAGATGCTTCTATCTATGTATGTTCTGAGTACTATAAATAGATTTAATTAAGTCTAATCACTTGATAATATAAAGTGAAGCAAAGAGGCACACACAATAGAATTTTGTACAAGTTTTCATACGTACATTGACTAATTAATCACCAATTAATGCAATTTGGCTTGTGATACATTCTCCTTCAATCCACCTTACGTCTATTAATTATTATCGGTTATGCTCTCTTCATATTCGCACTCGAACTTGCAGATTAATTATTAATTTAATATGCAAATTCAAGTGCACGCGAATATTAAAATTGACTTTAATTAAAATTGATAAAGGTGGCAAAAAATAAATAACAATTCTCATCTATATGCGTAATGTACAAAAATAAACACTTTAAAAACAACAATTGTATTTGTCGTCGTATGTAAAAAAATTGAATAAATACAAAAAAAATACGTATGTACTTACTACCATACTATATTTAAATATTAAATTACAGTATGTATACGTAAATTTAGACGTAAAGCTTTAATTCATAGTGTGGCTTTTTATTGAATTCAAATACGTAAATGCAAGAAAAACAACAAATGCGCATACATTTTTTCACTAGATATACATTTATTAAATTATTTTAAATGTTAGTACATTAATACAGACATTATTTTAATGTTTTAATATTACAATAACAAACATTTAATCAACACTTTTCTATCAATCAATTTGTTAAAAGAAGGCGTCTGTTGCAACTCGTAAGACGAAAACGTTTTATTATAAGTTTTTTTTTTTATTTTATCTTTCTAATCCATTATGAAAGTACATACACATATATACTGTTGATTGTGTATATTAGTTTAATGGTTTTAAGAAATTTTGTGTGTGAAAACATACTTTACATCTTCTAGAAACGCTGATGCCGAAAAACGAAAAGAAAAATTGACCAAAATTAAACTAATTTCACCAATTTGACTAAAAATTAAATCAAAATATGAAATATAATATAAATAAGATCATTTCAAACTTGATTTATAAGAAGTAGTATGTTCTCGTAAGACGAAAATGTTTTTATGAAGTTATTTTTATTATCATTCAAGCCTCATATGATTTCTCTTGATTTGACCAGCTGGCTTCTTAACGTTTTTTTAATTTTATCTACCTAATCTGCTATCAAAGCACATTCATATATATTGTTGATTCTGTATATTAATTAATTTTATTTTAAGAAATTTTGCGTATAAAAACTTACTTTATATTTTCTATAAATGTCGATGCAAAAAAAGAAAAAGAAATATTCACCAGTATTTAACTAATTTCACTAGTTTGACTAAAAATTAAATCACAATATGAAATATGGTTTCTTGCTGTTGATCTGATCATTTTAAACTTGATTTACAAGAAGTACATGCGACCTTAATTCGCTCCAAATATTTGGAAGCTATCAAATTTACTACATTTTTAATTAAAACTATTTGTTCATAGATTTCATTCGTATAATTGTATTATTTGAGTAAAATCGTATACCGAATTAAAGACAAATATTGAGGTAAAATTTTAGTAAGCTGTTGAAAATAAATTGAAATAAATATGATGTCTATTGTAAATTTATGTAAGCGTATTGAGTGATAGAGAGTAAATTTTTAATTTCGTTTGACTATTGAATTTTATACTTCAACAAACATACATTTCTATTTCAATGTTTGAGCAAAATCTTGATATTTTCTATTATATGCAACGAAGTTGATTCAATCACAATCGAAAGCTTTGAAATTTTTTATAACAACTTTGCTCTTCGGATGAACGGAATTTGATCGATGCATCTGAATGCAAAATAGAATTTTTATTATATAACAATTGAATGAATAATACGCGAACGAATGAGAAAAAATCAACTCGATGTGAGATTTTATATAGTTTTGGTTTGGTTTTGGTGTAAAACTTTCATTAGTTCAGTCAAGTATGGTTTTAATTACGATTTCTATATGAATAAATAATTTATTAAGGAAATCCTAATATCCTTTAAATATCCAGGATATTAGACCTTTTTAAATAAGTGTAACGTTTTATTTAATTAATTAACACAGATAGATAAACAATTTTATGTGTTAAAGACAATAATAAAAAACTTTTACTGTAATTACACTGCAACAATAAGTTTAGATATTGTGGTATTGTGGATTTTTAAAATAATTATATGTTAAATGTTATAATAGTTGATTATTATTTATCAACACGTCGATAAATATCCTGGAAAATTTTAATTGTACGTAAAAAACTTTTATGATTAGCAATTGTCTTTAAAGACGCGTAAATAAACAAACAAACAAACAAATTTTTATATGTGAATTATGAGTTTTTATCGAGTTATATTGACAGTGGATTTAATTGTTTCTCTTAAATGAATCAAGGTAGTAAATTAATTTGCGTGATGTTTAATGATTGTTGTACATTTTGGTGAAAACAATCTTTACATATTACATTAGCACTTTAATAAAACTGCAACGACTTTTCCGTAAATATTTACAATGAATAAATTATTACTCCCAAACGTTACGTTTTATGTAATGCAATCACACATTTTGAATTAGTAATTTAAATGTTGCTTTTAAATAAATATTTAATGGCGATACTTTTATCACGGAATTATTACGGTGCTCGCTTATTAACATCACTTTCGGCGCTAAGCTCTTCGGATTTCATTCTCAAAGGATAACACAGAAGATACAGAGAACATAAATTGCCCACATACATATATAGCTTCTATATATGTACCTACATACACACAACAATTTATTTATTTAATCTCTAATGTAAATTTTATAGATCAGATAAAACAAGTTAGAAAATTGTAAAAATGTCAAATGACATTAGAAAATTTATGATTAATTCTTATATGTAGAAAAATAAAAGGCCATTCTGTATTCATATTACAGTAAAACCTCTCAAGTTGGAAACCTCTATAAGTTGGAAACCTCTTAACTTGGACGATTTTACTCAGAACCATTGAAATCCCCATGTATTTGTATTACACTAAGTTGGAAACCTC